>JARJEI010000014.1:6542500-7065131 GCA_029955415.1 Lottia scabra | reverse complement strand
CCCCGCCATACTAAACAGCCCCGTATCCATAATTATCACGGTTTGAAAGTCATTAATACGACTCGTATTTCATTGAGACATGCATTTTACATAAACAGAAAATAAATGATAAATGTTTATTAAAAGGTATAATTGAGGGGATTATGTGATATTTTGCATTTCTAGTACTTTTGGAGGCTTTTTACATATATTGAAGACTCACATCGACTCTCGAAAATGCTAAACATTTCTCTTTAAGTTTGCACAATTTGTTCTCTATCATATCTGCGCGTGATATATTAGCTTCGGTCTGCAAGACATAATTAAAATAAACAGAAATCAAAGACTAGCTGCGGCCTTCAAATATTTCTCTAGAGTATAAAAGAAAACTTTTCAACGACCACAATTTAAAATGTTCACAATGGCTCTACTACGTATTATTCTACTATTTTCTGTTATTACTGTTTCATGCCAGGCATTGTCTACCAACGTATCAGATACATGTTCACAGAATACCAGTGATGAAATTCAGGTTTTAAAGGTTGAGATGGCTAAACAGAATATCAAAATTGAAAAAATGAAGATGAAAATTGTAGAACTAGAAAAAGTGGCCAATAGTAAGTTAATACTTTTTTACTTGATTTGTATTTTATGCTCTAGTCCCACTGGGCTTTGCGATGGTTTGCGAACCATTTGCGAAGGAAAAGTGTACAGTTGCAATGCATGATTTCGGGGACGGGAGGGTTTGGATCTCCCAAATGTACAAGCCTAGAATGGAACAAACACTTTATTTAGAAATTGGGATTAAGGGTCTGCAATCTGGATTTTATTGTGTTCTGAAATTAGAAAAAAATATAGACTGGTATAGTATCTGCTAATTAATTATTGGTTTTAGCTTGCTATGAACCAGATTGTCATTAAAGTTCTGATTTTTTGAGAAGGCAAGTATCATTTTCTGCTTATAAACATGGGGAAATTTCTCTTGAAGACTCTTGATCACAACCGGACATAATGTCTAATGTTTTTAATAAATACATATTAACATAATATATTTATACCATCTAGATTCAGAAACTGGTAGTATATTTACAAGATGGGGACGTAGAGATTGCCCAGGAAATGTATCTCAGTTGGTATATTCAGGTACGTTTTTTATGTTATATTCGGTAGACTAAATGATTTACAAGATGTCAAGATGACAGTATTGTTTATTGTGGAATTTTATTTACTGGCTAGCAAACTCAAATATTTCAATCATATTATATTATTTTCTTTCATATCATAGAAATCTCTGTGTGTAATTATTATCATCAATTTATATCATAGCAGTAAGAAGACCGTTTTATGTATATCGGTTTTATATTCCTTCCAGATAATTGTGACCAGTCGGTATCACCAGCTTTTTATGCAACTTTTTACTTATTTATTTATCTTAATATACTAATAAATTAACTGCACTTTAAAATATATAGTTCTAGATTCATGACCTGTGCCAGTGCTTTTTTATGGGAATTTTATTCCCATATCACCTTAACACTAGGGTATTTCTGTGTGTGTAATTATTATCATCAATTTATATCATAGCAATCACTGAGTAATGTGTGTTATTACCATCATCAATTTATATCATAGCAATCACTGAGTATTTCACTATGTGTTATTATCATCATCAATTTATATCATAGCAATCACTGAGTAATGTGTGTTATTACCATTATCAATTTATATCATAGCAATCACTGAGTATTTCACTATGTGTAATTATCATCATCAATTTATATCATAGCAATCAATGTGTGTAATTATCAGCAATTTATATCTAGGCATTACTGGTGGAGGATATTGGACACATACTGGAGCAGCAGCTGAATATGTATGTTTACCTCCAGATCCCTCCTGGAATAAAAATAAATTTGCTAAAGGTACTTCTAATGGATATATGTTTGGTACAGAATATCAGGAGTATCTAAGGCAGGGGCTAGTTGATTATCAAGTACCATGTGCTGTATGTCAAACTAGTCAGTTTTCTAAAGTATTAATGATACCAGCTAAATCAGAATGTTATACAGGCTGGCAGAAAGCATATCATGGAGAATTAGTCAGTGGGAAATATGATCATGAAGCAGCGACTCAATATGTTTGTCTAGATGATGACCCACAAACCAACGGCACTAATGATGATAATAATGGTAAACTAATGTACGCAGTGAGAGCAATGTGTGGGTCACTACCATGTCCTCCTTATGAAGATAATGCTCGTCTTACATGTGTTGTCTGTTTGAAATAATTGGAAAATTAATTTAGTGTCCTTCCTTCCACAGGTGGTTTGTATATTCATGTATGCTTCACGTTGTCTTGTTTTATCCGACACTACAAGTCATTTCAAGACTTGATATCCGAGAATTGAAAATCATATTTTCATGACTCTAGATGGTTTATGTAAAACTTTTAAATAGTAATATTAACATATTTTAAGTTAAAATTCTTAGATGTTCTGTGGGTGATATTTTTTTTTATTTTTAGTCTATAATTGTCATTAACTCAAGTTAAAAAATGTTTCAACCTAAAATAACGTTAAGTTTACCATAGGTATTCTACTCGGTGCTTTATGACAAAGTGTGTCGATATCCCCTTTTTGCGATGGCCGTATCTAATGCTGGTGGCCCTTGTCCGTAAATAAGGTGAAAACAGTTTTTAAATATCTTTATATAAATATCAGACTTCACGTTGTGTTCATTAATATAATGAATTAAATCTGCAAGTATAATTTAAATACAGTTCAAGTGCAATTTTAGTCGAGAGTAATGTCGAATGCCTAATAGTCTTAGGTAGCCAATGATAAGACATTATGAGTAATAACGTTTCCTGTTAAGTACTGAAGACAGAGAGCAGTCTTCTCATATTTATACTCTCGACTGTATACGTCATATCTACAGGTGTGTTCATCTGTTAATCTTTTAATGTTGGTACTTAAAAAAAATAGCCATTAAATTTGTACCCTTTAGATATATTTTGAATATGAATGATCATTATATAATAGCCACGAGTTCTAATTCACGGGCCATTAATTTCTATACCAATTTCATGATCCAAAGCGCCGTAAGCAATGACATATTAACCTACTAACAAAATCTGAATACGGGCGGATCTCAGTTTTTTTTACAACTTTGTGAGGCCAGAATAGTCCGATATATACAAGTTGTTTGTATTGTAAAAAGTTGAACAGAGAATAGTCTGACCTGACATTTTATATTGAATTCTAGAAAGTCAACAAATTGAATATAAAAATGTAAAAACGATTAACATTTCTAGATAACGTTGTACTGTTGTCATGATGATAAAAAAAACATTATAATTTCTGTGGTGAAATTTGTGATTGAGATTTTTGAGTACATAATTGTTTTGCTTGTATGTGGTTGCTTATTATCTCAATAAATGTAGTTTTTATTCCACTTCCGGTCGTTATCTTTATTGTCTGTACTTGTCACTTCCGGTAAAGAAAAAGTCACTTCCGGAACACAAGATTGACAGACAAGTCTATGAGAGATTGTTTTATGTGCTGGATTAAATTACAGGAGTGAGAGTCGGGGACCAGGGTATTTAAAAACATGTCATTGAAATTTTCATCCTACTTTGTCTGCATTGTATTTAGTAACCAGGATATTATTGGCTTATAATAACATTTAATGCCAGTATTCGTGCCAAATTTCTCTCATTTCACACTGCATGTGTTTCCGTACTTGATATCCCAACAGGTGCAGAAAAGTAGGATTTCGCGATTATACCAAAACCTGATGGTGTTTTCAATCGATTTGGCTCAATTGGGGTATCAGTTGAAGTACCCAACTTGTCAAAATACGACAGGAAGTTTCAACCTGTTCCAGAATATCCTTACGGGGTCGAAGAAGGTATTAGATAACAAAACACGCAGTAATATCTTTATTCTGAGCAGAACTTGTTATATTAAAATAATAAACTAAAAGAAAAGAATTCTGATAACAATGATATCAATACTAACTAATAACTGTGTTTATCAAGACTAAAGACAACAGTTAACTTATCAATGCACTCAGTTCAAATCTGCAGTTTTCACTATTTTAACTACCTAACACTTCACAACAATTCAAACATAAAATTGATAACATATTGAGACTTATAAACATTTAGTTACAGGAATGGGAAAGATGCATTCTGGGCAAACGGGGAACCTGTGTCTATAAAATGAAATCTATCGTTCTGAGGACAATTCTGACACTTTGAACGGAAAATACTCATAGTAAGCGCGTTGACACCCACATTTAAGGATACAAAAACATGATTAATACATTCAGAAACACAATATTATAAGTACCTGAAGGGTTTTGTCTCTAGACCTTAAAATGTTATCAATATGTCAGGAAAGGTTCGAGGCGACTCTTTTGCACAAATATGGCGGTTTATGCACGATGATCAACAAAAGTCACGTGGGCCAATTACCGTATATGGATATACAAATAACGTTAACGTTTTAAAGCTGGATTCTCCTAAATGTATGTAAATAGAAACTGACTATTCAGAACAATCCTCCAGGGGGCAAGGAGTGACGGAGTACTATAAAATGCGCACTATATACGAAAATATACGGTACATACTTAACCATACATACAAACACATAAGTTACAGGGGCGTAGCGTAGCACACCCCACCCCCCCCCCCCACACACACACACACTTTTGATGACCTTGTCGGTAAAACGCGGTATCGGTCGGTAAAAGACTGGACCTGTCGGTAAAACCGATTGGTTAACCAAGAGACCATGAAAGGTGATTTTTGCTAAACTTGTCGGTTAATCGAGGTCGATAAAAACTGTAATGACTGGAGCCGTCGGTAAAAACAAATTGGTTAACCGACAGAGTTAAAACCTTGTTATCGGTAAAATGTTGATATCCATTAAAGGTGATTTTTACTGAACTTGTCGGTTAAACGAGGAATAGGTCGTTAAAAACTGTAATGGCTGGACCTGTCGGTAAAACCGATTGGTTAACCGACAGGGTTAAAATCTTGTTATCGGTAAAATGTTGATATCCGTTAAAGGTGATTTTTTACTGAACTTGTCGGTTAAACGAGGAATGGGTCGTTAAAAACTGTAATGGCTGGACCTGTCGGTAAAATCGATTGGTTAACCGACAGAGTCAAAATCTTGTTATCGGTAAAATGTTGATATCCATTAAAGGTGATTTTTTACTGAACTTGTCGGTTAAACGAGGAATAGGTCGTTAAAAACTGTAATGGCTGGACCTGTCGGTAAAACCGACTGGTTAACCGAGAGAGTTTTTTTAGTGAATAGATACTTATGTGTGTAATTATGAAAATGGTGTTTATGTGGAAAAAATTATATAAAGATTAAAACACGAAGCTATAACGATGGAACTAGATGTGCGAATTCTTTTCGAAAAGGCATCAGATGCATAGAACTCTGACCTTAATTTTCAAAATTTTGTTGGGGCATAATCCCAACGAGATCAGGAAAGGCCTCAGATGCAAGGAATTTAATTCCATTTTTCAAGATTTCCATAGGGTTCAGTCCGTCCAAATCGCTTGCTGTTCGGAAAGGCCTCATTGCAAGGAAATCAAATCAAATTTTCTTATGATACAATGCCCCAAACCGTATTCACTAGATGTGCGAATTCTGTTCGAAAAGGCATCAGATGCAAGGAACTCTGACCTAATTTTCAAAATTTCTTGGAGTACAATGCCTCCATACCCTCTTTAATTGGGAAGTCGTTCTCTAAGAGAATTGCGTTCGGAAAGGTATCGGATGCAAGGAACTCGGACCTAATTTTCAAAATTTTCTTGAAGTAGGCCTACAATGCCTCCAAACTCTCAAACATAACGACCTTCATTTGCTCGTATCCAAGCAAATGACGTCATGCTTGTCAAGAACGACACGCATACGAGAACGCGCCTGACCTAGTTAGCCAGAATCAGGACACGAGGATAATCAATCTCTTACACAGAGTTGTCTTCCCTAGCTTTGGCAGTCCAGATTCAATCTCTGTCACCTACTCAAAAAATAGTCTTTTTTTGTGCTGACAACTTCATCAAGTTCTCCTCTATGACGTCATCTAAATAATGACGTTCTCTCGGATGAATACCTATAACAAATTACTCAAACATGAGATAGCGTTACACAAAATATAGTCCTTACATTTAAACTGTTTGAAAATTGTATTTAATCTCAAATGAAATAATATTTCATGCTTTTGCTAAAACAATGTGGGAATAAAGACACGGAAAGTGTTTAAAAAGCAAAATATAGAGCATAAAGAAAGGTGTTTTACAAGAATCTTGTAAAACCGCCAAGACAGTGACAGAGGTGAAATCTGGACCGAAGGGGAAACAACTCTGTATGAGAGATTGGAGGATAATTAGGAGACATTTTAAAAGCCGAACTACTTTTCTTTACCGAAAAAACGTGACGTTGCCATGTTAACAAACTAAACAACCCATGACGTCACTTTGTAATTAAAGTAAAAGTGAAAGACGCATCAGAAAAGGTCGTGTCGTTCTTACGTCCTGGTTAGCTAAGTCCATGGTAAGAGCTGAAAAATCAAGCTTTTCCCATAGCCTGTTGGTAAAACAGTGACACAGTCATCTCCGTAGTATACAGCTTCCAAGGTTTCAACCTGTTTGTCCTTCAAAACGATATCTGGAACTACCAGCTTAACTTTCAAAAATTTAAAGCGTAAATAAATGTTTTCTTCGTGGGCGTCGCCATCTTGAATTATCGCGGACTATTTTATGATTTGGCTGATTACGGTTTACATATAAATGTCGGTCATTTTAAAATTGTACATGCTGAAAATTATGTGTACATGTGATACGAAGGCTTAATTAAAATTTCATGGCTGTTTTCTTCAATCGACATATTTTGTCGGGCGTAATCATTTTAATGGCTCCAACTAGGTTCGGGTCTGTTATTTCAATGACGTAAGAACGACGCGATAGTTTCGGATGGAACGACACGCTAACCAAATCGTCTAAGGAGCTACTTGAGGAAGGTTACATGCTCTTATGGGCAACCCTTTTAGCCCATATTTTCGAACGTGATATATTAGCTTCGGTCTGCAAGACATAATTAAAATAAACAGAAATCAAAGACTAGCTGCGGCCTTCAAATATTTCTCTAGAGTATAAAAGAAAACTTTTCAACGACCACAATTTAAAATGTTCACAATGGCTCTACTACGTATTATTCTACTATTTTCTGTTATTACTGTTTCATGCCAGGCATTGTCTACCAACGTATCAGATACATGTTCACAGAATACCAGTGATGAAATTCAGGTTTTAAAGGTTGAGATGGCTAAACAGAATATCAAAATTGAAAAAATGAAGATGAAAATTGTAGAACTAGAAAAAGTGGCCAATAGTAAGTTAATACTTTTTTACTTGATTTGTATTTTATGCTCTAGTCCCACTGGGCTTTGCGATGGTTTGCGAACCATTTGCGAAGGAAAAGTGTACAGTTGCAATGCATGATTTCGGGGACGGGAGGGTTTGGATCTCCCAAATGTACAAGCCTAGAATGGAACAAACACTTTATTTAGAAATTGGGATTAAGGGTCTGCAATCTGGATTTTATTGTGTTCTGAAATTAGAAAAAAATATAGACTGGTATAGTATCTGCTAATTAATTATTGGTTTTAGCTTGCTATGAACCAGATTGTCATTAAAGTTCTGATTTTTTGAGAAGGCAAGTATCATTTTCTGCTTATAAACATGGGGAAATTTCTCTTGAAGACTCTTGATCACAACCGGACATAATGTCTAATGTTTTTAATAAATACATATTAACATAATATATTTATACCATCTAGATTCAGAAACTGGTAGTATATTTACAAGATGGGGACGTAGAGATTGCCCAGGAAATGTATCTCAGTTGGTATATTCAGGTACGTTTTTTATGTTATATTCGGTAGACTAAATGATTTACAAGATGTCAAGATGACAGTATTGTTTATTGTGGAATTTTATTTACTGGCTAGCAAACTCAAATATTTCAATCATATTATATTATTTTCTTTCATATCATAGAAATCTCTGTGTGTAATTATTATCATCAATTTATATCATAGCAGTAAGAAGACCGTTTTATGTATATCGGTTTTATATTCCTTCCAGATAATTGTGACCAGTCGGTATCACCAGCTTTTTATGCAACTTTTTACTTATTTATTTATCTTAATATACTAATAAATTAACTGCACTTTAAAATATATAGTTCTAGATTCATGACCTGTGCCAGTGCTTTTTTATGGGAATTTTATTCCCATATCACCTTAACACTAGGGTATTTCTGTGTGTGTAATTATTATCATCAATTTATATCATAGCAATCACTGAGTAATGTGTGTTATTACCATCATCAATTTATATCATAGCAATCACTGAGTATTTCACTATGTGTTATTATCATCATCAATTTATATCATAGCAATCACTGAGTAATGTGTGTTATTACCATTATCAATTTATATCATAGCAATCACTGAGTATTTCACTATGTGTAATTATCATCATCAATTTATATCATAGCAATCAATGTGTGTAATTATCAGCAATTTATATCTAGGCATTACTGGTGGAGGATATTGGACACATACTGGAGCAGCAGCTGAATATGTATGTTTACCTCCAGATCCCTCCTGGAATAAAAATAAATTTGCTAAAGGTACTTCTAATGGATATATGTTTGGTACAGAATATCAGGAGTATCTAAGGCAGGGGCTAGTTGATTATCAAGTACCATGTGCTGTATGTCAAACTAGTCAGTTTTCTAAAGTATTAATGATACCAGCTAAATCAGAATGTTATACAGGCTGGCAGAAAGCATATCATGGAGAATTAGTCAGTGGGAAATATGATCATGAAGCAGCGACTCAATATGTTTGTCTAGATGATGACCCACAAACCAACGGCACTAATGATGATAATAATGGTAAACTAATGTACGCAGTGAGAGCAATGTGTGGGTCACTACCATGTCCTCCTTATGAAGATAATGCTCGTCTTACATGTGTTGTCTGTTTGAAATAATTGGAAAATTAATTTAGTGTCCTTCCTTCCACAGGTGGTTTGTATATTCATGTATGCTTCACGTTGTCTTGTTTTATCCGACACTACAAGTCATTTCAAGACTTGATATCCGAGAATTGAAAATCATATTTTCATGACTCTAGATGGTTTATGTAAAACTTTTAAATAGTAATATTAACATATTTTAAGTTAAAATTCTTAGATGTTCTGTGGGTGATATTTTTTTTTATTTTTAGTCTATAATTGTCATTAACTCAAGTTAAAAAATGTTTCAACCTAAAATAACGTTAAGTTTACCATAGGTATTCTACTCGGTGCTTTATGACAAAGTGTGTCGATATCCCCTTTTTGCGATGGCCGTATCTAATGCTGGTGGCCCTTGTCCGTAAATAAGGTGAAAACAGTTTTTAAATATCTTTATATAAATATCAGACTTCACGTTGTGTTCATTAATATAATGAATTAAATCTGCAAGTATAATTTAAATACAGTTCAAGTGCAATTTTAGTCGAGAGTAATGTCGAATGCCTAATAGTCTTAGGTAGCCAATGATAAGACATTATGAGTAATAACGTTTCCTGTTAAGTACTGAAGACAGAGAGCAGTCTTCTCATATTTATACTCTCGACTGTATACGTCATATCTACAGGTGTGTTCATCTGTTAATCTTTTAATGTTGGTACTTAAAAAAAATAGCCATTAAATTTGTACCCTTTAGATATATTTTGAATATGAATGATCATTATATAATAGCCACGAGTTCTAATTCACGGGCCATTAATTTCTATACCAATTTCATGATCCAAAGCGCCGTAAGCAATGACATATTAACCTACTAACAAAATCTGAATACGGGCGGATCTCAGTTTTTTTTACAACTTTGTGAGGCCAGAATAGTCCGATATATACAAGTTGTTTGTATTGTAAAAAGTTGAACAGAGAATAGTCTGACCTGACATTTTATATTGAATTCTAGAAAGTCAACAAATTGAATATAAAAATGTAAAAACGATTAACATTTCTAGATAACGTTGTACTGTTGTCATGATGATAAAAAAAACATTATAATTTCTGTGGTGAAATTTGTGATTGAGATTTTTGAGTACATAATTGTTTTGCTTGTATGTGGTTGCTTATTATCTCAATAAATGTAGTTTTTATTCCACTTCCGGTCGTTATCTTTATTGTCTGTACTTGTCACTTCCGGTAAAGAAAAAGTCACTTCCGGAACACAAGATTGACAGACAAGTCTATGAGAGATTGTTTTATGTGCTGGATTAAATTACAGGAGTGAGAGTCGGGGACCAGGGTATTTAAAAACATGTCATTGAAATTTTCATCCTACTTTGTCTGCATTGTATTTAGTAACCAGGATATTATTGGCTTATAATAACATTTAATGCCAGTATTCGTGCCAAATTTCTCTCATTTCACACTGCATGTGTTTCCGTACTTGATATCCCAACAGGTGCAGAAAAGTAGGATTTCGCGATTATACCAAAACCTGATGGTGTTTTCAATCGATTTGGCTCAATTGGGGTATCAGTTGAAGTACCCAACTTGTCAAAATACGACAGGAAGTTTCAACCTGTTCCAGAATATCCTTACGGGGTCGAAGAAGGTATTAGATAACAAAACACGCAGTAATATCTTTATTCTGAGCAGAACTTGTTATATTAAAATAATAAACTAAAAGAAAAGAATTCTGATAACAATGATATCAATACTAACTAATAACTGTGTTTATCAAGACTAAAGACAACAGTTAACTTATCAATGCACTCAGTTCAAATCTGCAGTTTTCACTATTTTAACTACCTAACACTTCACAACAATTCAAACATAAAATTGATAACATATTGAGACTTATAAACATTTAGTTACAGGAATGGGAAAGATGCATTCTGGGCAAACGGGGAACCTGTGTCTATAAAATGAAATCTATCGTTCTGAGGACAATTCTGACACTTTGAACGGAAAATACTCATAGTAAGCGCGTTGACACCCACATTTAAGGATACAAAAACATGATTAATACATTCAGAAACACAATATTATAAGTACCTGAAGGGTTTTGTCTCTAGACCTTAAAATGTTATCAATATGTCAGGAAAGGTTCGAGGCGACTCTTTTGCACAAATATGGCGGTTTATGCACGATGATCAACAAAAGTCACGTGGGCCAATTACCGTATATGGATATACAAATAACGTTAACGTTTTAAAGCTGGATTCTCCTAAATGTATGTAAATAGAAACTGACTATTCAGAACAATCCTCCAGGGGGCAAGGAGTGACGGAGTACTATAAAATGCGCACTATATACGAAAATATACGGTACATACTTAACCATACATACAAACACATAAGTTACAGGGGCGTAGCGTAGCACACCCCACCCCCCCCCCCCCCCCACACACACACACACTTTTGATGACCTTGTCGGTAAAACGCGGTATCGGTCGGTAAAAGACTGGACCTGTCGGTAAAACCGATTGGTTAACCAAGAGACCATGAAAGGTGATTTTTGCTAAACTTGTCGGTTAATCGAGGTCGATAAAAACTGTAATGACTGGAGCCGTCGGTAAAAACAAATTGGTTAACCGACAGAGTTAAAACCTTGTTATCGGTAAAATGTTGATATCCATTAAAGGTGATTTTTACTGAACTTGTCGGTTAAACGAGGAATAGGTCGTTAAAAACTGTAATGGCTGGACCTGTCGGTAAAACCGATTGGTTAACCGACAGGGTTAAAATCTTGTTATCGGTAAAATGTTGATATCCGTTAAAGGTGATTTTTTACTGAACTTGTCGGTTAAACGAGGAATGGGTCGTTAAAAACTGTAATGGCTGGACCTGTCGGTAAAATCGATTGGTTAACCGACAGAGTCAAAATCTTGTTATCGGTAAAATGTTGATATCCATTAAAGGTGATTTTTTACTGAACTTGTCGGTTAAACGAGGAATAGGTCGTTAAAAACTGTAATGGCTGGACCTGTCGGTAAAACCGACTGGTTAACCGAGAGAGTTTTTTTAGTGAATAGATACTTATGTGTGTAATTATGAAAATGGTGTTTATGTGGAAAAAATTATATAAAGATTAAAACACGAAGCTATAACGATGGAACTAGATGTGCGAATTCTTTTCGAAAAGGCATCAGATGCATAGAACTCTGACCTTAATTTTCAAAATTTTGTTGGGGCATAATCCCAACGAGATCAGGAAAGGCCTCAGATGCAAGGAATTTAATTCCATTTTTCAAGATTTCCATAGGGTTCAGTCCGTCCAAATCGCTTGCTGTTCGGAAAGGCCTCATTGCAAGGAAATCAAATCAAATTTTCTTATGATACAATGCCCCAAACCGTATTCACTAGATGTGCGAATTCTGTTCGAAAAGGCATCAGATGCAAGGAACTCTGACCTAATTTTCAAAATTTCTTGGAGTACAATGCCTCCATACCCTCTTTAATTGGGAAGTCGTTCTCTAAGAGAATTGCGTTCGGAAAGGTATCGGATGCAAGGAACTCGGACCTAATTTTCAAAATTTTCTTGAAGTAGGCCTACAATGCCTCCAAACTCTCAAACATAACGACCTTCATTTGCTCGTATCCAAGCAAATGACGTCATGCTTGTCAAGAACGACACGCATACGAGAACGCGCCTGACCTAGTTAGCCAGAATCAGGACACGAGGATAATCAATCTCTTACACAGAGTTGTCTTCCCTAGCTTTGGCAGTCCAGATTCAATCTCTGTCACCTACTCAAAAAATAGTCTTTTTTTGTGCTGACAACTTCATCAAGTTCTCCTCTATGACGTCATCTAAATAATGACGTTCTCTCGGATGAATACCTATAACAAATTACTCAAACATGAGATAGCGTTACACAAAATATAGTCCTTACATTTAAACTGTTTGAAAATTGTATTTAATCTCAAATGAAATAATATTTCATGCTTTTGCTAAAACAATGTGGGAATAAAGACACGGAAAGTGTTTAAAAAGCAAAATATAGAGCATAAAGAAAGGTGTTTTACAAGAATCTTGTAAAACCGCCAAGACAGTGACAGAGGTGAAATCTGGACCGAAGGGGAAACAACTCTGTATGAGAGATTGGAGGATAATTAGGAGACATTTTAAAAGCCGAACTACTTTTCTTTACCGAAAAAACGTGACGTTGCCATGTTAACAAACTAAACAACCCATGACGTCACTTTGTAATTAAAGTAAAAGTGAAAGACGCATCAGAAAAGGTCGTGTCGTTCTTACGTCCTGGTTAGCTAAGTCCATGGTAAGAGCTGAAAAATCAAGCTTTTCCCATAGCCTGTTGGTAAAACAGTGACACAGTCATCTCCGTAGTATACAGCTTCCAAGGTTTCAACCTGTTTGTCCTTCAAAACGATATCTGGAACTACCAGCTTAACTTTCAAAAATTTAAAGCGTAAATAAATGTTTTCTTCGTGGGCGTCGCCATCTTGAATTATCGCGGACTATTTTATGATTTGGCTGATTACGGTTTACATATAAATGTCGGTCATTTTAAAATTGTACATGCTGAAAATTATGTGTACATGTGATACGAAGGCTTAATTAAAATTTCATGGCTGTTTTCTTCAATCGACATATTTTGTCGGGCGTAATCATTTTAATGGCTCCAACTAGGTTCGGGTCTGTTATTTCAATGACGTAAGAACGACGCGATAGTTTCGGATGGAACGACACGCTAACCAAATCGTCTAAGGAGCTACTTGAGGAAGGTTACATGCTCTTATGGGCAACCCTTTTAGCCCATATTTTCGAACGGATTCCCGAACTGCCTGTCAGTTTATTTTCTTTTTGGCTTGCCTGAACCTCGTGATCTCGAGGTAGGTAGAGGAGATGATTCTCCGAGGTGTTTGATTTTTGTCCAATATCTGAAGACTAACTTCTCTCTGCAGATTTTGAGAGGGACCTCACCAACATCTTGGACTGGAGAAGAGGTTCCGTTTTGATTCCGATACCCCCTTCGGTGGGTCTACGAATACAGCACAGAGGAGCCCCGAACTGTTTAATGTCTTCAACTTTGTGTGTTGTAGTCTGACGATTTGATCAGTACTTGGTTAAAGCTTTCTGATTTTGATTATTGTCTAGAAGATTTTTGCTTTCCAGGTTATATTGAAGACGATTTGTTACCATTGTTTCGAAGATTTTGCAAAACGTGGATGTAAGGCTCACGGGTCTATAAGACTCCGTCTCTGTGGGATCTTTCCCTGCCTTTAGGATTGGTATAAGCCGTTTTCCATGTTGTCGGTATATACGTAGCCATTGGTCTAAGATTCATTGTATAAATCCAGAAGGATATTCGAAGCTTTAGGAGGCAATTTCTTCAACATCGAGTACTTGTAAATTATGTAATTTTCCATACAATTACAGATTACTATTGATAAATGCCTTAAATTGGACTTATCAATCATTGTATTTAAACATAGTTTTCTGGATTTATCAGATTATTTAGGTAATCTGTCTTATAGTTATGCCACTAGGTTTGTCCCCTGATGAATATGTACTCCTATTTACCAAGTTTGAAAAATCTTTTTTTTTTTGTTCATTTTAAGACGTAGTATCGCTTTAATTATAGCGACACCGACTCTTAAAATGAGCAAAATATCTAAATTCTCAAACTTGACAAATAAGTGTAATTAATCATCAACGGTGTCAAAAGTATACAAAAAGAATATACCTCCAAATAAGCATTTGTCTGTTTTTTTTTATACCTGACTAAAAGTCGAGTCGTATTTTTTAATTTCGAACGCTTTGAAGGCTTAAATTTCAACACTGGATTGTGATTATTACTAGACTTTTCCTTGTCAGCCTCTCTGACCTGCATCACTGACAGAGGGAAACCGGGCTGAAAAATATAAAAGTATCATCTCGACCCATGATGCATGGATTGAACCCTGGACCGAACTAACCCACTAAGCCAACCGAGCGTGCTGGGATTTAAACATATTTAGATACCCCGAATCTGCTAAACTCCAATATAAGAGTAACAAAATAATAGACGTCAGGACAAATTTCTTCTAAAACTTTATTTCTCCCCATTACTGTCCATTCTGTCTCACTTTGTACATTTACGTGATTAGTCAAAGCTTTGAAATCGAAAGTAAAACTACAATTATTGGATGACTCCGCCCTAATTTTCTTAGAAAAGAATAACGCGTTACGCTATATCAATATATAAGCTAGATAGTATTTAGTATTGAGGTTGAAGTAGGCCAAGTGCATTTATTTCAAATATCGGTAAGTTAGATATCATTTAATATATTTATCTTCATTATGATACGCCCCCAGTATTTAAACCATGTGTCTATATTATCACAACCTCACAGTCGCAACTGTTGACCTACAAAAATAACTAATTGAACCACTAGAACAATGGTTCCCAACCTGGGGTGTTTGTCAGGGGGCCATGGCGCATGAGGATGTATATATTTTTTTCTCTAGCCCAAAGTTTATTTACTTTATATTTTGCTGTATAAGGTCTGTAGTTGCTTCCGACCTCCTGATGATGAGAAGACACAAAACAACAACCCTTACGCTATATTCCCTAGTTTGTCTTAGTTTGGAATTGAAACGGGGTCATGGCTCTGGGAGCTTTGTGAATTTGGGTCTTGAAGTCTTGAAAAAGGTTGGGAGCCACTGCACTAGAACTAACAATCGTCATCAAGTGCCTTTTGTAGTGATTTAATTCACAACAATTCGTGCGATTTTTCGATTCTTGGTTTTTTAGGTCATTTCATATATATATAGGCCTATAGTATCCTACCACGGGCCTACACTCTATCTAGGTTACACCTAGTAATTGACTGTTCTGATGTCTACATTATACATAATATTACATGTCATAATGTCCGTCCCCATACTATAAGAACATTAGAGCTGAGGACAGCACTGTGTGTGGCAGCGACCTTAATGCCTCGGCTTCTGTCTTTTGGGACTTTTAGCTTTTCAAAATACCCCGTGGAAACTCGGAGACATGTCAACTCGTACAGACAATATTTTGGTCGGTTAACTCAGAGACAATATTTTGTCTGTTAACTCAGAGACAATATTTTGTCTGTTAACTCAGAGACAATATTTTGTCGGTTAACTCGGAGACAATATTTTGTCTGTTAACTCAGAGACAATATTTTGTCTGTTAACTCAGAGACAATATTTTGTCTGTTAACTCGGAGACAATATTTTGTCTGTTAACTCAGAGACAATATTTTGTCTGTTAACTCAGAGACAATATTTTGTCGGTTAATTCGGAGACAATATTTTGTCTGTTAACTCGGAGACAATATTTTGTCGGTTAACTCAGAGACAATATTTTGTCTGTTAACTCAGAGACAATATTTTGGTCGGTTAACTCAGAGACAATATTTTGTCTGTTAACTCGGAGACAATATTTTGTCTGTTAACTCGGAGACAATATTTTGTCTGTTAACTCGGAGACAATATTTTGTCTGTTAACTCGGAGACAATATTTTGTCTGTTAACTCGGAGACAATATTTTGGTCGGTTAACTCGGAGACAATATTTTGTCTGTTAACTCGGAGACAATATTTTGTCTGTTAACTCGGAGACAATATTTTGTCTGTTAACTCGGAGACAATATTTTGTCGGTTAACTCAGAGACAATATTTTGTCTGTTAACTCGGAGACAATATTTTGTCTGTTAACTCGGAGACAATATTTTGGTCGGTTAACTCGGAGACAATATTTTGTCGGTTAACTCGGAGACAATATTTTGTCTGACAAGCGCTGACACGGAATATTAGCAGATTTAGTGTGTGAATTCGTGTTGCAATGGCTTTTTATTTATACATATTTGAAGGTTTCTTCCTTCAATGAAGGAAGAACCAAATTGATTACAGATTTAAATAGATCCATTTTGGTTATGACTGAACCTGTGCTTTTTTAAGACTCAAACTTTATCGGTTCATTAAATTTATCGACTTGTTCTGCCTTTTGTCAATCGAGATTCATACGTGCTACCTTGAGATTAACGGGAAGATTGTTTTATTAAATTGTTTAAATAAAGTTCTGATCGCGTGATCAGTTTAATATCAAAACCACTAATAATTTATAATAAGGAAAACAAATCATTTGTGTTGGAGTTAACTCGATTTTGTCTACGACTAAACTTACTTTGTCTCCGAGTTGACAATAGCAAGGATCGAGAAACAAAGAAGTTACTAAAAATAGGACAGTCTATAATTAGCTCTCAGACTCGATTTCAAATGTAGTACAAACCAGTGCCTCGACTAACACTGTGACTAGGCGGCAGCGCTGCCGCCCAGTGAACACAAAAGTCAGTCCCGGTCGGCAGTCCTATATTGTTAAAATATCGCTAGCAATCGAAATTCTAAATATAACTAACATAACATAACAGAAATAAGGATAATATTTTGTTTGGAATAATTCTTCTGTTGATTTTTTCGCCGTGTTTAGTTTCAAATAAATATCAAATATCGCCGCATTTCATAGAGACTATTTGATGTCTGTTTCACTGATTGCATTTCCGGCGATCTAGTTTTCAACTTCGGATGTTCAATTAACTGCCGCCCAGTAACAATTCCTTAGACGAGGCACTGGTACAAACAATGCTAGGAACAGCATGGAGGAAGGAGACAAGTATTCTAAAAAACGAATATTCCATGGCGCTACACGACATTGCTGTTATGGAACATGCAATAGTGACATTAGATATTCAGATCATGAATATATGGAAGGAGTTTTGTTTTGTTTGTACTACATTAATTGCGTATCACGTGATATACACCAGTGACGTAGTTGTCGATCTATGTTATTGACATGTCTCCGAGATGACTGGTATTCAACCTAATATCATGTATTGTTATAGGGGGTACACTTAGCAGTGTAAAAGCAACTAAGTTGAATATTGCATCATCATCTTTATTCAATAACTATACGTAAAAACCCTAAAAATACAATATACATAATATTAATACAAAATAATACTGGTATTATACAAATATAACGCAAACAATGATGCATGTAGATATTGCGCAAAACTATGCAAATGAAGACAGGACTGTTGCGTAAATAAAGTTATTACAGCAATTCACATTAGAACAAATGCGCAGTTTGACAGTAATTAATATTATACACACATATATATATATATATATACAAAACTAAATGAATACGGGTAAACTACAATACTTTAAATAGTTATAACCTTACCCTAGAAAGGAGTTTCCAGCCACTCGGAAGACAAGTGTTCCGTATATATTTACTAATATATCCTTAAATCTACAAAGTTACAAAACTCGAGTTAAAACCGGACTACTGTAAGGCTACAAATTATTGCGAGATAGAAATTAATGCGTTAAATGCGACCTATCCGCGATCGCATTAATTTGTATCCGCATTTTAAAACACATATTTCCAAGTGAATTATATGGAGTTATGTCCCTTTCAAATATGGCTGACATTAGTGAACATCGATATTTGTTGTATGTAACGCCATTTAGTAAAGACATGTTAAGTTATGATTATAAAATAATTTGTATTTCATATATAGTAAGTTTAACAAAATTCACAAAATAAAAAATTAAGCATCTCAACAATGAAAATAAAATCAAATGATAGACAAAGGGTAATATAGGTCAAGTATTTAAATTGAGACCGGGCTGGATTAAGTATACAAAATGACAAATAGATAAATAATTACACTAATATATAGACTTTGAAATAAATATAACTTATACGAATATTGCCTTAGGTAAAACTATTACTTGATTAATTACTTGATTTTATGATTTACTATTTAATAAACACCTATACCTACCTTTTATATTAATCAAACATTAAAATATAAACTATAAACCATAAACTATAACTAGCTTCTTATTTACAGACCAAGTTGAAACAACCTCCTCAAACCAATTAAAGCTAATAAGTGACACTATATGACCAGTCAGGTGACCAATTCAGATGTGAACAAGGCATGAACATGTTCACAAACACAAAGAGATAGTACAGGGTATATAGAATTGAGAAGAGAGTAATGTTAAGAGTAATGTTGAGACTGTGTGTGAGTGGATTAAAATGTGTTCATTGTACTAAAATAAATATATACCTCTATATATATTTCACCTGATGAAGTCGTCTCGACGACGACGAAAACTCGGAAAATAAATTACTTTAGTCACTCTTAAAAGGTGTCATCTTACTTCTTTTATCATACAACTACACAGAGTGATACGGCACTTCTTTAATAAATATAATATACAGTAAAACCTCTGTAATGTGACCCTATAATAGTATTTTGCAGATAAAGTTCTATTAAAGGGATTGTAAAGCGTATTTCTAAACTTTGTGTGTGTATCGGAGACACTGAGAGTATCAATTTGCGCCATTCCCATTTCAATTCAGACGTCTGTGGTTTTGAAATTCCACTAAAACTAACGCGTTTTATGACGTCACTGACAGTAATCTGCATAGTAAACAGTAGTAGCTTCTGGCAATCTAATTAAAATTAGATTACATTTCGTTTCGGTTATTTTTTGATTGTCGACTCCATGTAATCTAACGACTTGTATAAGGAGGTCATCTTATGGTTACGAATAAGCTATTTATAGCACGTGCCACCCCTCTGCCAATCAGAACACCGTTTATATTTGAATATTTTGTATTGCGTCATAATTTTCCCACAATGCATATCAATGCATAGACCCGCGATCTTGAAGGTAGTTTTTGATTGGCTGAAATTTTCGTCACCAGAAGATGACCTTCTTATACAAGTCTTTAGATTACATGGAGTCGACAATCAAAAACTAACCGAAACGAAATGTAATCTAATTTTAATTAGATTGTAGCTTCTGGTAGATCACTGTAAGTGACGTTATGAAACGCGTTAGTTTTAGTGGAATTGCAAGAACCACAGACGTCGGAATGGAATTTTTGATTATCTTGTATGGCTATTCTGTTTATGTCCTATGAATTTCAGATCAATTGGATAATTAGCGACCGAGTTAGAATATTCAAATATTTTTTACATTAGATACCGCTTTTAACAATAAACATATTCAGGTAAATCGGTTCCTAAATAAGCCCTAGAGACTCGATGCAAAATTATCTTATGAATTGTATCAGATATCTTATAAACTATATGAGATGTATGTCCGCCTGTCTGTCTGTCCACAATTGTTGGGACACGATGTATAGAGAGCTGGTTAGTTGATGGATTTTGATGAAACTTGAAACGATAGAGAGATGGTTTCTTGATGGATTTTTATGGACCTTGGCATGAGTGTTTGTATTGACATTGAGATAAACCCTATTGAAAATCAGAAACATCGAAAAATATGTTATGAGTTACTGCCCTTGATCTAAAAAAACACGTTAATTTTTCAGTCTGTAACACTATCAAAGTTGTGGACACGATAGAGAGCTGGTTTCTTGAATGATTTTGACGAAACTAGTCGTGAGTGTTCATAATCACATAAGGATGAAGCCTATTGAAAAACAGAAGAATCGATAAAATATTTAATGGGTTATTGCCCTTAGTTTTAAGTATATTGTGTGGACACCATAGGGAGCTGGTGTATCGTTGGATTTTGATGAAACTTGGTTTGAGTGTTTGTAATCACCTTGAGATAAACCCTATTGAAAATCAGACAAATCAAAAAATATTTTATATGAGTTATTGCCCTTGTTCTTTTACATGTGTTAATTTTTAGCCTGTAACACCCTCAGAGTTGTGGAAACTGTAGATAGCTGGTTTCTTGATTGATTTTGATGAAACTTGTTGTGTTGTGAGGTAGAAGCCTATTGAAGAACAGAGGAATCGAAAAATATTTAATGGGTTATTGCTGGTGTATCAATGGATTTTGATTAAACTTGGTTTGAGTGTTTGTAATCATCTTGAGATAAACCTTATTGAATATCAGAAACATCGAAAAATATTTTAAATGAGTTATTGCCCTTGTTTTTTTTAAATATGTTGTGGACACAATAGATAGATTGTTTCTTGATAGATTTTGATGAAACTGGGTGTGAGTGTTTGTAATGACCCAAGGAGTAAGCCTATAGAAAATAAGAAAAATTGAAAAATATGTAATACATGTGTTATTGCTCTTGTTCAGATTTCAGTGATATTTTTTGTTTTTTCCAGAAACATAAACCCATGCTGAATTCTAATCAAGGAATATGTTAAAGAGAAACAGGAGAGATTTTAAATGAAACTTGACATGTTTAATTTTATCAATATAAAGAAAAAGGCTGGAAATAAAACTCCTGTACTATGAAAAGACACTCTCAGAATCTTTCATTTATCGATAACTCTTGTTGACCTCCCAGACGAATTGGCTGCCATTACAAATGTGGGCGTATTACGATGGCCATCGCTATTGTTATTATATGAGATATCTTTAAGTTAGAATAAATAGTAAAACGACTTGCCATACTTCTAGACAGAATGTGCAGTTGCAGCTTTATACATTTTTAATAAAATAATTAACAAAATTTTCTTTCTCAGGTTTTAGATTAAAATCAAGAAGATGCCTAAAAGGTACGTGGATAATGCAATGAATAGAAGTTTGGGTAGAGTCGGGATGTCCCACGGCAGCATGCCTGTATCACGTTCAAGTGGCGGTGGTGGCAGTAGTTACGGTGGCTTTGGTAGTAGTTACAGTGGCGGTGGCAGCAGTTACAGTAGCGGTACCAAGACATACGTAGATAACGCGTCCAACCGTAGTTTAGGTCGAGTCGGAATGCCACATGGTAGTATGTCAGTATCACGTTCCAGTGGAAGTGCAAATTATAGTGTCGATACTAGTCCAAAAACATACGTAGATAACTCGTCCAACCGTAGTTTAGGTCGGGTCGGAATGCCACATGGTAGCATGGTTGTTTCAAGAAGTGGCTCAAGTAATAGTTCGAATAGCAGTGGGACATATGCCGATAACCCATACAACAGAAGCATTGGACGAGTTGGATTGGAACATGGTACTGCTGTGGTATCAAGGAGTAACCGAGAAGACGTATTCAACAATAGTGGTATCGGGTCCTCTTTCCATGAATATCGGTCACCATCACCTGCAGTCAAAGTCTATAAAGATAATCCTTTTAATCGTCGCTTTGGGCGAGTAGGTTTACCGCTTGGTTCTGCAGTACAATCGAGGAGCTCATCTTCACAAGCCCATGGAGCAACCAAGAAATACGTTGACAACGCTTTCAACAGATCAATAGGGAGAGTCGGAAAGCCTCTAGGATCTATGCCTATATCCAGAAAGAGTGAAATAACTTCCGAAGCTTCGGATATATACAGAAAATATATGAGGAATCCAGTAAGTTTCTTTTTATATTATTTAGCCCATGAAAATGAAACTTTCTGTAATTTCGTCCATTAGTTTTGTAACTATCAATTATCTCGATTTATACTGAATTTCCCCTCTTTTTATACGCCCACATGAATATGTGGTCGTATATTGTCGCCGCCCCCGTCCGTCCGTCTGTCAACATTTCTTGTGAGCACTATAGAGACTATAGTCTTCATCTGATTTTAATGAAACTTGGTATGATTCCTAAGATTGATAAGATCTCGGTCAAGTTCGAATTTTAATTATTTCCGATGAACGGTTTTTGAGTTATTGCCCTTGACTTTGTAAAAACGCGTCAAATTTAGTTTGTGAGCACTCTAGAGACTACAGTTTTCATCTGATTTTGATGAATTTTGGCATGCTCTTTTGGATTGATAAGATCTCGGTCAAGTTCAAATTTGACTTATTTTTGATGAACGGTTTTTGAGTTATTGCCCTTGACTTTGTAAAAACGCGTCAAATTTAGTTTGTGAGCACTCTATAGACGACAGTTTTCATCTGATTTTGATGAATTTTGATATGCTCCTTATGATTGATAAGATCTTGGTCAAGTTCGAATTTGACGTATTTTGGATGAATGGTTTTTGAGTTGTTGCCCTTGACTTTGTAAAAACGCGTCAAATTTAGTTTGTGAGCACTCTAGAGACTACAGTTTTCTTCTGATTTTGATGAATTTTGGCATGTTCCTTTAGATTGATAAGATATCGATCAAGTTCGAATTTGATGTATTTTGGATCAATGGTTTTTTAGTTGTTGCCCTTGAATTTGTAAAAACGCGTCAAATTTAGTTTATGAGCACTCTAGACACTACATTTTTCATCTGATTTTGACACTACATTTTTCATGTGAATTTGATGAAATTTAGTATGATCCTTGAGATTGATAAGATATCAGTCAAGTTCGAATTTGACGTATTTTCGATGAACGGTTTTTGAGTTATTGCCCTTGACTTTGTAAAAACACGTCAAATTTAGTTTGTTAGCACTCTAGACACTATATTTTTCATCTGATTTTGATGAAACTTGGTATGATCCTTGAGATTGATAAAATCTCAGTCAAGTTCAAATTTGAAGTATTTTCGATGAACTTTTATGGAGGTATTGTCCTTGACTTTGATAAAACGCGTCAAAAATAGTTTTGTGAGCACCATAGAAGTTAAACTGATTCTGATGAAACTTGGTGTGATCACTGGAATTAATAAGATCTCGGTCAAATTCTAACATGAGGCATTTTCGATGAACAGTTTTTGAGTTATTGTACTTGACTTTTTATTCTTTTAATATAATAAAATTTGCTCATTTGATCATTTCCGACATCTGCCAGTGGGCGTATGTTTACCTTGCCTGGCAAGCCCTGGTTTTACGTTTTGTCCTCTGATTGTAAACATTGTATGTGAAGATATTCACTGTAAAGTTTAAGTAACATAATATTTGGATCATATTTTGATTTTTTTTTCTAGGAAAGGGAAATGGATTTCTCCAGAATGGAAATAGATGAAGAACAACGAAATGAGGCTTGTGACATGGCCGTCAGTCTTATACATAGAATGGAGGAGGTGTTGAGATGGCAAAAAGAAACTAGTACAACAAGCGAACCGCACACTTCCGATCGGGTGCTGCAGAACTACAGAGGGACTAAAATTGATTTTGACGATATTGAAATAATGCAGAAAATCGGATCCGGTGGATTTGGTGACGTTCATTTTGCTAAGTGGAAAGGAACCGTTGTTGCTGCCAAAAAACTTCGTGTACAGAGAGTGTCAAAGCGTAGGTTGAAGGAATTTACAGATGAAATTTTCCTTCTCTGTGAATTAGACCATCCCAATATTGTAAAGTTTATCGGTGCCTCAGTCGTTACACCGAATTTGTGCATTGTGATGGAATATATGCAGATGAGTTTGTTTGATGCACTACATATGAAAGAAGATGTGGAGTTTTCAGAGAGAGAAAAAATTGAAATAATTCAGCACACAGTCCTTGGTCTAGAATATTTACATGATGAAAATATTGCCCATTGCGATATGAAATCCCAGAATGTTTTACTTGACTATGTTGCTGGTGAAAGACTTGTTGCTAAGATAACAGACTTTGGACTAAGCATGATGAAGAACGAAACTGAAACGTCAACGTCTGCAGGTGGGGAATACATTCGCAACATCGGAACCCCTCGATACTCATCCCCAGAGAATTTGAGGGGTGAATATCTTCAGCTTCAGGACTTAAAGATGTCTGATATGTATTCCTATTCCTTAATTGTTTACGAGATCGTTTGTGAAGAAGAGCCGTTTTACAAATTAAATTATCCACAGTTGAGAAAACAAGTTGGCGAGTTGGGCCTTACTCCAGAATTACCACCCAACGTTTCTTTGAATAGTAACGTACTTCGTTTGCTGAATGAATGTTGGGACCGTAAGCCAATACGGCGTCCAACTGCCAAACGGTTTGCTGAATATGCATTTCAGTTTGATACTATTTATCAAATTAATTGAAAGGGGGCATAAAGATACCCAAATTTGAGTTAAGATTTTGATAGACTTATATTATCTTTACTAATATCTAGTATCAAAAAAAGTTACAAAGAACTGAATTTAATGTTTTAGTGCTAGAAGTGTTTTTTTGTTCGTAATGTTTGTGTAAGTGATATTCGTATATACCAAAAACTTTATTTCGTTGATAAGGTATTTTTGTACATTGTTGCTCAGTATATATTGCAACGATCATTGTAGCTGCTGTATATAAATAACATGTCTGACATTTATTTAGAATTATGATGATGCATTACGTCCATAAACTACATGTTACTTCTACCCCAAGCTAATTGTAATATGGACTCACACCATTCTTTTGCCATCCGCTTCAATGTTAAATCACCAAATTCAATCTTCTGTAACTTTTTCCAGAAATCTCGTTGAAAACTTTCCAATATGTCCAATGAAAGCCTGACCAATACTTGATTTCTCGACAAAAATTCAATAGATGATGACCATGAAAATTTTGAACTAGTCAAAATGAAAGTAGACCTCTACCGGATATCAACAACAAGTTGACTTGGACTGCTCACATATCGACTATTTTTAGAAATAGCCTTCCGCCTATAGATGTCTCATTATCTCACTAAATCTGAAAGAAAATGCAATTTAAGACATCAAATTCCAAATCTAGACCAAAAATTAATCAAAAATGGGCATGCAAAAACCCAAAAAGGAAAGGAGAAAGAGGATTTCTAAAAATAGCAAGGACTACATTCGTATGCAATCATTTGCATAAAATTAATTAGTGGAGTGGGTCCTATATATAGGGACAATTTTTTTTTATTGCCTTAACTTGTTTTATGTTCTCTTAGGAACAACCTGTCCAAAAATTATGCAAAAAAACCTTAAAGTATGCATGTGAGAGGATTTTTACTTTTGCCACCCATTCCTATGATATTGCCTACAGTTGAATAGTAAATATGTATACGTACAATTCTAAATTGTTAATAACTTTATCATTTATGAAGATAATTCAATTCTGTAAAAAGATTTAAGGTCATTGATCTCAACCATGTCTGAAAAATATCAATTACATAAAATAAGAGTTACATTTATTATGTAACATTTACTTCGCACATCATTCCATCTGTTTCCACTTCAGAAACCACAGTTCTTCTTGAATTAATGACAAGTGCAGAAATAAAAATAACATATACCAAAATCTTTGGCAGAATAAATCTAAAAAGGCCATTTTCCATTAGGGAGTGAGTTTAAGTAAGAACTATTATGTAACTCCTTGATAGGTATATGATCTCTACACCCCAGAAACCCAGCCAGCTCACCCAATAAATAGAAATAAATGAATTTACAGTCTATTCTGTTGTCATACAAATAATATATCATTTTGCTGATATTTTGACCTCCCCATGTCTCATACTAGTATGGCTGTCTATAAAATAAGAAATTCACTCATTTCAAATCAAACTTTTGAATATGAAGGGTGACAGAAAAAGAAGACGTTCACAATTTTTACCTGGTTATGTTAAGAAAGTTAGTCAGGTAACACAGACTGACTATGATGTTCCATCTACTTCTGCAGTGCCTGAAGATCAAGAAACAAACTGTTTTAACATGGAATTAGACTCTCCAGGTAGCTACAGGGTTTTACGACCTGAAAAAAAAGAAAAGAATTATGGTGAAAATGAAGTATCAGGCAAGAGAACAATCAATGTGGAAAAAAATGATCGAACTGTGGAATTTAGCCATTCTAACAAGGCTAATTTCAGTGAAGCCATGTATAGTGGGAAAACAAAAGTTGATAAGACAAGTCAAAAGAGGATTTTGAGCCAAAACATTAAGTCATTTCACTTCCAAAAAAGTGTGAAATATGGAAAAAATGCTTTGGGGAGGCTGTCATCTACAATACTCAGGTCAAATATAGGAGTAAAGAAGGCTGCAGAGACCAAGGCAGAGTTCTTAGGGGCAAAACTGTCTCCTCAAAGTTTGCAATCTTTGTGCAGTATAGAGAATATGAAAAAAGACCAGAAGTTAAGAAAAGACAGCTTCTCTCCAGAGGGAATAGAATTCATGAATTTTCCAAGTATAAAAAACTAAATACGATAGTGGTTATAAAAAAATTGGACATACCAAGTACTTTGCAGGACGACCATTCATATTCTCAATGATGTTATGTAAGATGTATGTATTTAAAAAAATAATTATTATTTGATCTGAAAAGAAAAGAAAATTATTTTTGTTGATATTGAAGTGTTTTACTTTACACCTTGACTCTGCGGCAAAATAAGTGTCAAAGTCATCACAAGACTGCTGCACCCCCCCCCCCCCAGCCCTACCCCCATTATGATATTATGGTATGCATAATGAAATATAATAATAACAAACTGTCTGACCTAGCAAACCAATGACTGAAGTATTATATTTAAGTTAGCCAATTATAGCCTCATGTGTAAGCCTGCCTGCTGTGCTATAACACTATACAGTATAGGCCTACTAGGTAGCTGTTACATAATAAGCAAATTCTATCAACCCAAATGCACAATTTCTATCATAAAGGCATCCATTTACAATCATTTGCATAAAATTAATTAGTGGAGTGGGTCCTATATAGATCTCTGATTTCGTTATCCTCATATATACGAGCACGCGAGTTAAGATAGATCTGAATTTTAATCAGATTGCTTCTACCTGGCAATGACAACTCTATCCTGGTTTTTGCTGATTTTCTGTGGAAGATTTTGCATGTTATACGCCAGTAACGCCCAATACACCCTGAATAACGTAAGAAAATGATAATCAATTTGTACACTGAAAATATGGATTGTCTGAAAGGAATTTATAATTATGCAATGTGCACATTAGAGATCTGACACAAGTTTCACTTAAAGCGATACTACGTGTTAAAATGACCAAAATAATCAAATTTTCAAACTTGGTCAATAGGAGTATATATTCATCAGGGGACAAACCTAGTGGCATAACTATAAAACAGATTACCTAAATAATCTGATAAATCCAGAAAACTATGTTTAAGTAGTTATAGTAGTTATAGATTGAACGCATGTTTCCCCCATTCCATTTTTCATTTCATGGGGGAAAAAACATGCGTTCAATCTATAACTACATGAGGAAAAAATGCAACCAAATTGAGCGTACCCAAAACAAAAACCTCTACATTTCATAAAACACCCTACATTTTTCATAGAATTCTTACAACAAACACCTTCAATAAATTTCCTACATTCCATCAAAAAAAAAACATATTAAAAATAGGATGAGTTTAATTTTAAAACATGAACAATACAGATTCGAAGATTATTCAGGCGACGGTATCTTTTCATCTATATTTTCTCTAGGTTCAAAAATAATTCCAAAAGTAGCTGGCTTTGTTTCAAACAACAAATCCCTAATTTCCTCCGGAGCTCAAGCAGTTGGGTCCGTGGCAAAAGCAGGCTTAAGAATAAACGACGCCGTGAAAAAATCCGACGAACTGAAAGAATTACAGCAAATAAGAGAACTACGAAACAAGAGAATAGAACAGCAGGTAAAAGAGGGAAAAGGGTTTAAAGTTATAGGATAAAAATGATAGTCGCTCACGCTCCAAAAACTTATTTTGGTTCCGATATTCAAAAATCATTAGGATATCTTCCTGGATTTCCATGGGCCAAATACTCTGGCGAGAAACATCTTCCAGGTCATAATTACACCGGTCCAGGTACTAGATTAGATCTGCGATTAGACGAAAACGATAAACCCAAACCAGGGGAAGAACCAGTCAATAGAGTTGACGCTGCTGCGCTTAAACACGACATACTTTACAGAAACAAAGACATAAACTTCAGACACGAGGCAGACAAACAAATGATAATCGAACTCGAAAATATTCCAAATCCAACATTCAAAGAGAAAATGCAAAGAGCGCTAATCATAAAACTGTTAAAAGCAAAGATGAAATTGGGTATGGGATTGGCAGATGAAATTCATAAAGAATTTAGAAAAAACAAACATTATTTAAAAGTTAAAGTATTTGATAAAGATGAAATATGGTCAGCAGATTTAATTAATATGCCAGTTGAAAGGGGATATAAATATTGTTTAACAGTTATTGATTTATATACACGTTATGCTTGGGTTATTCCTCTCAAAAACAAAACTGGAATATCAGTCAAACACGCATTTGAAACCATAATGAAACAATCTGACAGACGGCCCCAAAAGTTATGGGTAGATAAAGGGAGCGAATTTTATAACAAAAATATGAAATCTGTGGGGTTTGAAATTTACAGTACTCACAACGAAGGTAAGGCTGTAGTTATTGAAAGATTCAACAGGACTCTAAAAAATAAACTATTCAAAAAGTTCACGGAATTAAAATCTCAAAAATGGCTAAAAATATTACCAGAGGTCGTAGACGAATACAATAACAAAATACATTCATCTATAGGAGTGTCACCAGCACAAGCCTCAAAAAATCCAAATATTATAAGATCAATTAACGCGCAACATAACTACGAAAATGAAATAAAGAATCTAAATGTCAAACCCAAATTTAAAGTCGGAGATCGAGTTCGTATTTATAAATATAAAAGTAAATTCGAAAAAGGATATGTTGGTTATTGGACAAACGAAATATTTATCGTAGATAAAGTAAATAGCACATCCCCTCCAACATATGAATTAATCGATCAAGACAAAGAACAAATTATAGGTAGGTTTTATCAAAATGAACTTCAAAAAACTGACTTTTAAAAATGAATGAATTTCTCGATAAATATGGAACCGATACAACCACAAACTTCCAACTTATGAGATGGGCGAATGAGTTAAACATATCACCGTTTTATTATTGTATGAGAGATGAAATAAATAATCTCAAAAGTAAGAAAGGTAAATTCTACGCTATAACAAATATACACACTTCCGATCAAAAAGGTGTTCATCATTCTGCTTTGTACAAAGACTCTAACTTTTATTTTTTCGACTCTTTTGGATTAGATCCCACTGAAGAGATAATGAATATAACTAATCAACCAATTAAATCTTCTACATTTCAAATACAAAATCCGGGTCAAAAGTTTTGTGGACAACTTTCACTTTGGGTTTTATATCAGTTGAGTTTAGGAAAACAGTTCGAAGAAATTGTAATAAATTTAACTCAATAAAAATGGCAAATAAATTTGGTTTAGGCGCTTTATCTTTAGATACTAAAAAACCAAACACTACATTTTCAATCAATAAAATCAAACCATATTTTGTGGATCAAATCGGAGACATTCTTCAGGGTGATATTGATATGAATAATTTTGGTATAACTAATTTAAAATCTCCGGAAAACGATAATGATGCTGTTCATAAGAAATATTTAATGGATCAAATAAATTTAATTGAAGTAGATAAAAACCATTTAAAAGATCGAATAGCTGATGTGAAAAGATTCTTCAAACGACAAATAAATAATAAAGATTTTATAAATGAATCTGAATTGAAAGAATTAGATTATATTGATGATAGTAAATTACAAAAAGAAGTAACAAGTTTAAAAAGTTTTATTCAACAGCAATTAGTCAATACAATAGATAAAACTCAATTACAAAATTTAAGGTCATTAATATCTAATTTAGATGATAAACTAACAAAGCAAAAAGTAGATCTTAAACAACTAATATCCAATATTAATCCAGGCATAAGTGAAGACAAATTAACCGCATTAGAAAGTAAACTTAGTGATGATAGCGAAATACAAAAACAAATAGAATCTATTCAACAACAATTAGTCAATACAATAGATAAAACTCAATTACAAAATTTAAGGTCATTAATATCTAATTTAGATGATAAACTAACAAAGCAAAAAGTAGATCTTAAAAAACTAATATCCAACATTAATCCAGGCATAAGTAAAGATAAATTACAACAAGAATTAACTGCTCTGGAAACTAAATTTAAAACTGAATTACAAAACGAACTAAAAACTATTGATGATAGTGAAATTAAAACTTATATTCAACAACAGATAGAAAATATTGATGATAGTGAAATTAAAACTTATATTCAACAACAGATAGAAAATATTGATGATAGTGAAATTAAAACTTATATTCAACAACAAATACAAAATATTGATGATAGTGAAATTAAAACTTATATTCAACAACAAATACAAAATATTGATGATAGTGAAATTAAAACTTATATTCAACAACAAATACAAAATATTGATTATAGTGAGATTCAACAACGGATAACTACTATTAATAATGAAGTTTTAAAACAGGAAACAAATATAACCACATTACAAAATAATCTCAATGAACTAGAATATATTAAACCCTATTATATCTTTCTTCCATTGTCTAAATACACTAAATATTATTTGGTGGAAAGAATCAGTGGAGAACTCATTTATAAATATAAATATGGGTTTAAAATAAATATTAAAAAAGATACTCATGGAAGATTCTCTGATAGTATGACTTCTTTTGAGGGGAAAGCTATAATTGACATATTTTTTCCTATGAAGGTAAAAGTCGATTTACCAATTTATTATCAATATATAGATTATAAGAAATCTATTGCATCTGTTCACTTTATCAAAAATGGTAACATCGTAGATACTAAAGTATTAAATCCTCTTCAGAACAATTTTAATATTTCGTCAAATCAGTTGTATATAGATAACCTTAGAATCTCAATCGAGCCGAGCGAACGAAGCGAACTCGATCCGAGAGATGAAAGAGCATTTTATATATTTAAGTTATATGATATGATATTGGAAACGGAAACTTCACCATCAGTAAGCATAATTAGAAATCCAGAACCACGAGAAGAAGAAACACAGATTTATGAGTTTTTACGAACAACAGACTTTGAATATGTGAAACTATATTTTGTTCATAATGATCTTTACTTCTCTGTTGATGTTAATAAAAATCAACAATTTAAACATTTTCCAATATTATTAGCAGAAAGACTAGACATATCATATTTTTTCATAGAAATCTCTATTGAAAAAAAAACAATTTTTTTTGTTTATCGGGATAAGAAGAACAAGGAGTCAAAACAAGAAGCATTCTTAGTAGAGGTAAAAGTCAATATTGTACAAAACATTAATAGACAAAGAGCATTGTCGGAAATTCACTTAATTTAACGTCTAAAAATGGAACAAGAAAGTAGACAAAAATACCTGATAGACAAACAAAACGAACTAAAAGTAAAACTAGAACAATATAATAAATGTAAGAAAAGATGGAGTAGAATTGATTCTGCTTTCAAAGCACTAAGTGTAGTTTTAACAGTAGGAACAACAATTGCAACGGCAGTAACTGGCGGATTGATGGTGCCAATACTTATTCCAACTGTATTAGCCGCAATTACTGCTATTCAAACCTCATCTTGTGGATTGATTGCTATGGGTTTTACATCCAAACAGAAATCTTATTTTAAAAAGAAAACAGAGATCTTAAATACATATCTTAATAAGTTGTATATTTTCTTCGAAAGATCAAGAGAAGATAAGATCATTAGCGTTGAAGAGTTGGAAGAATTTAATGAAATTTTGGATAAATTTAATATACAAATATCAGCAATAAAAGATAATAAAAAAGAACTCCAAAAATTAGGTAATTAAAAAAAAACATATAAAAAATATGAATAACATTGAAATTATAGACGATGAAACATTCATAGAAAACGTACTATTTACCGATCTTATCAGGGCTATTACTCATAAATTTTCAACATTTAAGGGTCAAATTGAAATAGATGGTAGGATAATCGAGAATGGAAATCACAAACAATTCATGAAACTTCTTGGTTTCAATGCCAAAACTTTTAAGACCATTTTGTCTAATATGGATGCAAAATCTGACTGCTCGGATTGGTATTTTACAGGGAAAATAATTTTACGTAGAGACAATTTTAAGGAAATAAGAAGATCAAACGCTGGTAGAGGAACTGAACTACTTAAAAAGATAAATGAATATAAAGGTAGAAATTGTTATATACCAACAGATGGTAACTGTTTTATCAAATGCGTAAATCATGTTTTGAAAAAAGATTTAACAAATAAATTTCAAACATTCATTAATACATTTCCAAAAGCGAATAGAAAAGGAGTAATGACAGCTGCTAGAATTAATAAATTCAATGAGAAATGTAATACTTCATTTCAAATTTACACTCCCGAAAATAGAAATGTACGCCCCACCCTCACAGACAAGGACAAGGCATTAGATTGGGTTTTATATTTACATAACTCACATTTCTGTCTTATAAGAAGAAATCAAAAAAGTTTAGGGATTAAAGAAATAGAAGATAATTATGAACAGGTATGGAAAACATGTAGAGATGATAATGCTGTAAAAGAAGTATCACCTTTGAAACTAAACGTATTTTCAAATATGAGTGATGATACTTTATTCGCTTGGGACTGTGAAACGTATTCAGATAGTGAAACGCGTAAAGCAATTCCTTATTCCTGTACGTTAATTAATTTAGAAAAGCTAAGAAAAAAGTTAGAGATGATACCTCCCACTGATAATATTCCAGAAGCATTTTATAACAAACTAATGAAAATAGTAGAAATATTTGTAGGCACAGATTGTATAGATCAAATGTTGAAATATTTAGGTAAATATGATAAAAAAAGATTAACATTGATTTCTCATAACGGTAGTGGTTTTGATAACTGGATCGTAATTAAAAACGTAAAGAAACTAACACAATGTCCACTAATAACACCCAGAGGAATTCTTTCTTTACCATTATCTAATCCATACACTGATGAAGATTTACAGAAAAGATGGAAACGACAGAAAGATATAAAAAGTAAATCCAATTATTTACAGCATATTAATTTCACATGTTCCTATCAACACGAAGCATCTAGTTTAGCAACATGGGGAAAGTCGTCTAATCTACCAATGAATTTGAGAAAGATCGTTGATGTAGACATTGCAAAATATACCAAAGATAACTGGGAAATTTTAAGACACGAATGGGAACCATATGCAAAGCGAGACACCCTATGTCTTGGAGCATGCTTGATAAAATATAACAAAGTTATGAAAGACGTTGTATTCCAGAGCGTTTCTAACAATCTAACGGCTCCATCTCTATCTTTAAAGGGGTGGTATTATTTGTATCATTACGATAAAGAAATGGTTGAAGAACCATATTACGAAAGTACAAGACTCGTACCAAAACATACTGAAAAACAAAATATAGAAAAGGTTTACTCACACACTAACCCTTTTATAAGACATTTTATAAGACGCTCTATTAAAGGAGGAAGGGTTTCTGCAAATCGAAAAATATTTACAACTGATAAAATCAATGAAATTTGTGATGTATTAAAGGAATATACACAAACAAATGACGACAACATAATTGATTTATTTAAAGAATATAGTAAAAGTGATAAAGATAAAACAGAGGTTAATTCAAAACTTAAAAATATAACATGTTCTAGACTGATGGCATTTGATGCTAACGGTTTGTATGCTTCTGCTATGTCAGATTTAGATAGTGAATATCCAAAAGCTGAAAGTGCAAGAGCGTTTCTACCAGAAGAAAATAGAAAATTTGTCAAGCTCTTCAATGAACAAAACTTTAGACCCAAAACTGCTATTTTAACAGTTTGGTTTGAGTATCCCAAAAACATGTTCTTCCAACCGATACCAGCTAAAGATAAAATTAGTTTTACGAACAAAGAAGGAAAAAAGGAAACTGGCACTAAAATAAGATTCAGAAATGGTTTCTGTTCAGATGTTTTAACATCGGTCGATATTCAAGAAATAGTGAAAGCCGGTGGACGAATTATTAGAATATTAGATGGCATAGTATACGAAGAAAACTTTAGAACTCCTCCCTATAGAGACTACATTTTAATTTTGAGAGATCTAAGAAATCAATTCAAAAGGGATGGCAATATCGTTGGTAGTAATTGCATGAAATTATTAGGTAATGCCCTGTATGGGAAATCTATTCAGAAGGATATATCTTCATCAAAACATCTTTGGAGTGACGTAACTTTAAAGGCTAACTTTGATTCACATGTTAAACACTATGAAAAAATAAATGAGACTCAATACATTGTTGATATAGAAGAAGAAGAAAAAGAAATTGACGATGTAAATAGTAAATCTACACGACTTACACCCAGTCATTTGGGATCATTCGTATTATCGCACAGTAAGAAAATAATGAACAATTTTATTCACGTAATAGATGGGTTTTATCAACCGGAAATATACTATACCGATACTGATAGTTTATACATTTCATCTAGCAATTGGAATAAATTAAATGAAGCTGGATTAGTATCCGAAAATGAATACTGTAAAGGAAAGAATGATTACGGTGATGGTGGAATTATATTCGGTTTATATTTAGCGCCGAAAGTCAAATACAATATCATACTAACTTCAGATGGTGTTTTAAAAGAAAAGAAAACATTTAAAGGTTATTCTAATGATAAGATAACTGTAGACGATTATATTCGGTTGGCTAGTGGATATGATATATCAAATGAATTTAAGAGAAATTGGGAAAAAAGTTTCACAAATGGAGTAGTTATTCCAAGGGATGATGATAAACAAAAGAAAGTTTTTAGAAGTTATTTAAATCTTGTAAAGAGAAAGGCTCCAAATAGTGAAGGAATCATGTATCCTTATTGTAATAAAGATGAATTGAGTTTGGATGAAAACTATGAATTTGATGATTTCGATTATCTAACTATTCAAGAAGAGAATGAAGAGTTACTTAATTCTTTTTTAAATGAAGTTGAATAACAATTTCTTCGTTTCCAAAGTCTATAAACCTATTTTTACCATCTTTGATTTCCAGATTTATATCTTTGATCATAAAGGAATTAAGTGGTAAATATGTTGTTTGAAATGGTTTTTCTATAATTCTATATCCAATCGGAACAGTGAATGTTGGAAGACTGTAAATAATCTGACGTTTGTATTTATTGAAAAATCCACCGTTTATTAAATTGCAATGTATATTGATCACATCGACATCATTCTCGATATTAGCTTTATGTGGTGCTATAGTAGATTGGGTGTATACTCGTTTATCAAATCCTAGTAACGTATTCAATGAATTTTCTACGTTGAAATCAACTTGACTATTATTTCTTAATATCAATTTCATTTTGTTCAAATTTAAATTACCTTCGAATTCAATATTGTTTTTACCATTGACACTTCCTGCGTATTCAGATAGGTATTCGTTAATGGCTATGTATTCGTAGCTTCCTGGTAGTAAACTTATGGTTTTGAATGTAGCTCCATTATCTGTTGATATTTTTATTTTGTTATTATCTTCGTTGATATTTCTAATGGAATTGTAAACAGAGAAATACTTTAATCCCAATTCATATTCTTGATTTCGATCGAGTTCATACTCATAATCTAGAGATAATTTAATGTCTGATTTATTTGAGGTGATGACGAATAGTTGACTCATTTTTAATAACACTTTTATAATCATTTTTATCTATGATACCTTTTTGTAGGAGTCTTTTTAATATACAATTTAATTCATTATATTGTCTGTGTGATTGATGTCCTTCCTTCATTGCTGCTAATATTATTTGTAATCTATTAAGCAATTCTTCGTTGTTGTCGGATAAAAAGATTACACCATCTCCTGTATGTCCCAAAAAGTCATCGATTTCTTCTATAATATCATCAGTGTAGTTATCATCACTAGCATCGGTGTTATCATCTAATTCTTTTTCCAGTCTTCTTAATCTTAAAGTTTTTGGTCCTCCTGTCCTTGTCGATTTAAGAATGTCCACGTATGAATTTAAATCTTTGAAATTATAATCTTTATCATACCCATTCAAAAGATTAACCATACCGGGTGTTAAATCATATATAGCGTCTATTCTGTCAATCTTAAATGTTGGGTTGAGTTGATTGAAACGTATCCTAAAACCGTTAAGAATCAATCCATCCTGATCAATTGTTGGCTTTATTGTTTTGGCTAGGGTTGGATTTGGATTTGAAAAATAACGTTTTATATCATCTAATGTCCTGATTACGATTCCATCATCTTCAATGGGATATTCTATTTGTGGAGGAGATTGTTGAATTTGTTGTTTAGGAGCTTCTAATTTATTCTTGATATCCTCTTGACTTTTTAATATTGGTTTAAATAAAGTTTGTAGATTTTCTGTTAATCCAAGTTGTTGTAATCTGTTATTTTCAACTTGGGTCTTTATTTTATTCTTAGCTTTGATATATTTTCTATTTCTTTTTAAAATATTATTCCATTCCATTTTTAAAAAAATAAATTAACATATGTTGATCATTACTCTTTCACCCGCAGGTTTTCTGGTATTAACGAATACATATCCATGTTCCTCTGGATTTCTCCATTGAGCTTTACAAACCTTTTTAAACGAATCTCTGTCCATTCCGTGATTTATCGACTGTATGATTTGAGATAAATCTTTATCGTTTAATTCAAATAATAAAAAACAATTAGCATTTTTTCTAATGAACATAGCATCCATCCCGTAAAAAGATTGGGCTTGGTATAAGCAGTGACAGTTGTGATGTCTTCCCTTCGTGAAGAAATCTTGTTGAACAGTTTGATTTTTTTGCGCTACGCAGTCGTCAAACAATATTAAGTTCTTTCGTTTACTATCAATATTAGACAAGTCCAGATCATTTACATTTTTTGTCAGAAACACTTTTATGTCAGTTGGATTGAAAGATGGATTCTTTTCTTTTATGAAGGTATCTAAGATATCTTTTATTTCCATTTCTCCTTTATCGTAATATTGAAATAATTCTTGAACATATTTCTTTGGTAAATATTCTAAAGCTTTGAGAAATTGATAATACGATTGTTCTGGTGTTGTTGTGTAGATATATAGAGAATCGAAATCTAAAAGGTTGGGTGTTGTCAACATGTTAAAAGTGAGATGAGTTTTCCCAGAACCTGAACTACCGCATATACACATGAGCATTGGATTATTAGGAAATATTTCTGAATGATTAAATTTCTTTCCCATTTTTATGTACCAAAAATTACACCTTCTCCTTTATACTTTGAAAGATATATTCCTTCTCCACTGTGTATATTTTTTAAAAATATTCCATTACCCTTATGTTTGACTTTGATTTCCCCTGTGTCAATACTATCCACTAATTTAGTTAATCCTTGTTTGACAGTTTTCTTAGTTTCTTCACTAAATCGATTTCCAAATTCTTTAACTGTACCTAATATGTCTGCTACTCCCGAACCTTTTGCTAACTTTTCCATTTCCAAATTATGTCTACGTTTTTCACTTTTTTCAGCTTCGGCTGCTTTCTTGGCATTGACGGCTTGAACTATTCCTGCTGTTCCGCCGGCCGTGGCACCGGCTGCGGCCAAACCTGCAAAGATCAAGGGTAGGAAAGGTAAAAATCCACCTTCCTTTATGTTCTTGTCAATTCTTTCCAAATCTATATCATCTCGTACTTTACAGTGTTTATATTTATCAATAAGTTTTTTAGTTATGCTGATTCTTTTACCATTGTAAGAAATTGTAGTTGGCTTTTCTGTTTCGATAGCATCTATTATTCTTTTTACTAAAGTTTCGGGTTTCATTTTTAAGGGATTAATTTATTCTATTCGAATCATCCGTCTGTCGGATATTTTTATTATATGTTTTGCTTCTTCCAATAATAAACAATAACCGGTTACATCTCCTTGTGTTTTTTCGATATGAATATTTATGTTTACTCCAGTTTTGAAAAGATCTTCTTGATGAGCTGATAGATCAAAACAGAAGATTGGGTGATTAATTGCAAAATCTACATATCCAAACTGAGGTGGATTCCCAAATAATTCACACATATTTTTATAATTTCTATACAATTCATTATAATCCTTTGTGGATGGATTAATAGTTAAAGGTTGGTTAGGATAATTATCGTTGTTTAATCTTACTTGAACTTTACGGATTATAGGATCTTGAGTTTGGTTCATTGCCACTCTAAAGATATTGTTGTTATTTGTCTGAGAATCTGGTAAGTTCTTGAAACCAACTATTAAATATCTTGCTGGTTTAATGCTGTTAGTGATTGGCCATGTTGTGGATTCTCCAGTTAAAGTCATACTCCCTACAGTGTTGCGCCGAAGAAAAGCTATTTCAATGTCTTTAGTTAACGAGTTGAATATTCTCGTTTCTACTTCAATTGATGGTGTTATTACGGGTATGAAAAGTTGGAGATTTGTTATTTCTAATTTTGCATTTGAATTAGCTTCTCCAAAGAATATCTTATCGTCATTAATTTCTCTTTGTAAATGAATTTTAAATGGTAAACCTATAGAAACTTTTCTATGTTCTAAAAGACCGAATAAAGGATATAATTTCCAATTTACGTAATTACCCCATCTATTATCCTCAACAACATTATTGTACTGATTTACTCGTTTGTCAAACCCCTGGTTTACTGCTCTACCGATTCTCTCGATGCTATTTCTGGCAATGACTCTCATTCTAGCGATATCAGCATCGTTAGCTACAGTTTTTACTGGTTCTTTTAAAACGGTCCCATCACCAACATCGGGTATCCAACCCGAGACTGAATCGTAGTTTTTGGGATAAAGGACTGTTTTCAACATTGTGTCAAATTCTCCAGGGTGTTTGATGGTTTCTATGGGGTTTGATCCCGCTTCCAAAACCATTTCGCTAAATAAAGAAGGAAAGAAATTATTTTCTAATGTTGTATTAGTCTGTGGGACTCTATTTTCATTTGCTGTTCCGTCCTTGATTTTGAAATCACATCTGAAATAGGCATCGGAAAGTAATAACCAATTTGACAGACTATTGATCTCGAAAGTGACCCTCCCACCATCATTCAATTGTGATTTAGATCCAACACTCGGAGAAATAATTATGAAATCTTCTTTTTTTTTATTAAATGAATAAAGAATTGGATCGTATAATCTAAAAATTGGATCAAGAATTTTATTTGCCATTTTTAGAGGAATTATTTTGTTAAAATACAATACATTTACTATATGCATATATAATGTTTAATAGAACAAAATAACAACATATAAATAAGTTCAACAATGTTTAGTAACAACTTTTACTGTATTAATCAACCCCTTGACTACGGATAAACACTGGTAACCAAGAGGTGATCATACAGACTCGCTTCAAGTATTATATAAATAAGTTCAACAATGTTAATACCGGTCCTACAAGGCCGGTTATCGTGACATTACACACATCTATTTTTAGTTAATGTCCCTAGCAACTCACAAATAACACGTGGTATATGTCTACTTAAGACCGGTCATGATGACATTACACACTATAAATCTACTGAAGACAAAACTATCGATTGCGTGAAGCTTGAGTTATTTTTTAGAGCGGTCCTACAGGGCCGGTCATGATTTCATTACACGCTTAGAGCGGTCCTACAGGGCCGGTCATGATGACATTACACGCTTATTTTTTAGAGCGGTCCTACAGGGCCGGTCATGATGACATTACACGCTATAACACTATACTATATAAATACACCATAACAAAGATATCCGCGTTATAAGCCGTGACAAACTATGAATTAAATAAACACTTTAAATCGACAAAAACTCATTACCCTGTTGAATGCCAAACTTAAATGATATTAAACTAGAAACACATAAAAAATCATTTCCAAAATATTTGCTCCTGAGGATTGGTTTCTAAACTTCGACTGATTTTCGCAATGTTTGAAACTAATTCGGAAATTGGCATGGATAAATTTCTAAATTTTGTGTAGCGTTTACACAGATTTGCTAGAGATCTCAATTTTCTAGCCCAACGCACCGAAATTGACAATTTGTCTGCCACAAAAGTGTCGAAGTTCCCACCATTCAATTTGAATAGTTTTTGTAGCCAACATCCAAATGTTACGTAATGTTGGATGAAGTGTTTCTTATTTTTGATGTACTTGTCACAATTTATAAGTATTTCTTGAACATTTTCATTGTCATTAATTTTGTCGTCAAAATCTTTTATTTGCGTGTTTGTAATTGCATTGTCTCGAAGTCGAGTTTTTAGATATTCCAAATATTCGTTGGAGGATTTAGTTTGTTTGCTAATCCGCGTTCCTTTATTAAAATCAATTTTTTTTGGTGTTTTGGACAGGGTTTTGAAAGTCGATTTGTGGTAATCGGCTGCACATTGAACACTCTGTTTTTCAAGTTTTTCTTGTAATGTTTTATAATATTGTAAATATTCCTCATGGTATCTGATATGGCTTGTTATCGCTTTAGAAATATCCAAATCACTTATATCAAAATCCATGTCTTCTAATCCATCGGCTTTTTCACTTTCTTGACCTGAAAAAAATATAATACATATATAATATACTCTTTGATAAATGTTTTATATTTTTTAACATGTTTATAGAAAGATTTATATTACATACTTGACAGATTCATGGATGTCAGATTTAAACTGCCAGTTGAACTTTCTGTAGTTAGTGATTTGTTTATCAGTTGGTCATCATCAGTTAGATCCATTGTTTTATCGGTTCCTTTATCATCCATGATCAACAGTTATGTGTGTTAGTATCGTCTGCTGTTTCCCCTGTAGATGTGTCTGTCTCAAACAAAGAACGCAAACTGAATAGAAACAGCTTGTTCCCATAGTAATCAATATATTAACGTCATATTGACCTAAGGGAGAACTAATGTCTCACATACAGTGCAATAACCTCAATATTGATTTATAATAAAACCTGATGTCTCATACAGTTCAATAAACTCAATATTGATTTATAATAAAAACCTGTTGTCTCACATACAGTGCAATAACCGCAATATTATCACGTAATGTATTTGATTACAAATAGTTTATTGATCAGTTCACCATGAATACAGTTAGCTCATAGTAATCAAATAATGCAACATGATTAAAGGGAACTAAATCTGTCAATCTTAATAAAACCAGACCACAATGGATTTCAAAGATAAATAAATCATTTTCAAATAGTGGGACTAATATGTAATTTGAGGTATTTTATGCTAGGTAGGGACTTGATGGAATGTAGGAAATTTATTGAAGGTGTTTGTTGTAAGAATTCTATGAAAAATGTAGGGTGTTTTATGAAATGTAGAGGTTTTTGTTTTGGGTACGCTCAATTTGGTTGCATTTTTTCCTCATGTAGTTATAGATTGAACGCATGTTTTTTCCCCCATGAAATGAAAAATGGAATGGGGGAAACATGCGTTCAATCTATAACTACTATAACTACTTGTTTAAATACAATAATTACGGAAGCGTATTAGGGCCATTCATTTTTTATTTTTTGAATTTTCAAGTTAGTATCTTGAATTTTCAAGTTAGTATCTTGAATTTTCAAGTAAGTATCTTGAATTTTCAGGTTAATATCTTGAATTTTCAAGTTTGTAATTTTCCAGCTAGTATGTTGAATTTTCAAGTAAGTATCTTAAATTTTCAAGTTAGTATCTTGAATTTTCAAGCTATTATCTTGAATTTTCAAGTTAGTATCTTGAATTTTCAAGTTAGTATGTTGAAATGGGTATCTTGAATTTTCAAGTTAGTATCTTGAATTTTCAAGTTAGTATCTTGAATTTTCAAGTTAGTATCTTGAATTTAAGTATGTTGAATTTTCAAGTTAGTATGTTGAATTTTCAAGTTAGTATGTTGAATTTTCAAGTTTGAAAGTTGTGTGCTTTAATTTGTATTTCATTGAAGGTGTAGTGTTCATTGAAGGTGTAGTGTATATACGGTTTACTAACTTGAACATTCAGGATACTAACTTGAAAATTCAAGATACTAACTTGAAAATTCAAGATACTAACTTGAAAATTCAAGTTTCTAACTTGAAAATTCAAGTTTCTAACTTGAAAATTAAAAAAAAAAAAAAAAATGAATGGCCCTAATACGCTTCCGTAAATAATTGATCAATGCCTTAATCCAATTTAAGGCATTTATCAATAATAATATGTATGGAAAATTACATAGTTTTATGGTTTTATTTGATTCTGTTTGTATACTTTGGACAAAGTTGATGAATATATACTCTAATTGACCAAGTTTGAAATTTTTTGTTTTTCATTCTAAGAGGATGTATCGCTTTAATTATGGCACCTTTTCTCCAGTATAATTTGACAAAGCATCATATTGATATATAATATATAATATATACATAAATAACATTGAGAGTATGCAGAAATTATCATTAAACTAAAAACGCCATATCTGTCATAATATATGTGGCAAAATTTTACGTCTTATTATATGATGGGTTTTTTTTGCTTTATATTCTGTGGTTTTGTTATAATATGTGAACTTGCTCACTTAAATTTCTTTAAGTATGTACAGAAATATGTGTAGGCTGTATCGTATTTTATTTTCATTTATATATTTGATATATTTGATAAGTTTCTTAAATCATTAAACAATATTTTTAGCCAAGTCCATATACCATTTTCTGTGTCAGGTCTTGTAACATCATTTATTTGTATTTTAAAACCTTTTTATACGCCCACATGAAATGTGGAGCGTATATTGCCGTCACCCATGTCCGTCGGTCCGTCCGTCCGTCCGTCCGTCGGTCCGTCGGTCCGTCCGTCCACAATTGCTTGTTAACACTCTACAAGCCACAATTATTTACAGATTTTGACGAAACTTGCTGAAATTGTTTATTATCACCCAAGGATGAACCCTATTGAAAATCAAAAGAATCGGAAAATATTTAATATGAATTATTGCCCTTGTTCTTTAAAACGCGTTCAATTTTTAGCTTGTTAACACTCTACAAGTCACAATTCTTTACGGATTTTGACGAAACTTGCTGAAATTGTTTATTATCACACAAGGATGAACCCTATTTAAAATCAAAAGAATCGGAAAATATTTAATATGAATTATTGCCCTTGTTCTTTAAAACGCGTTCGATTTTTAGCTCGTTAACACTCTACAAGTCACAATTCTTTACGGATTTTGACAAAACTTTCTGAAATTGTTTATTATCACCCAAGGATGAACCCTATTTAAAATCAAAAGAATCGGAAAATATTTAATATGAATTATTGCCCTTGTTCTTTAAAACGCGTTAAATTTTTAGCTTGTTAACACTCTACAAGTCACAATTCTTTACGGATTTTGACGAAACTTTCTGAAATTGTTTATTATCACCCAAGGATGAACCCTATTTAAAATCAAAAGAATCGGAAAATATTTAATATGAATTATTGCCCTTGTTCTTTAAAACGCGTTCAATTTTTAGCTTGTTAACACTCTACAAGTCACAATTCTTTACGGATTTTGACGAAACTTGCTGAAATTGTTTATTATCACCCAAGGATGAACCCTATTTAAAATCAAAAGAATCGGAAAATATTTAATATGAATTATTGCCCTTGTTCTTTTAAACGCGTTCGATTTTTTGCTTGTTAACACTCTACAAGTCACGATTCTTTACGGATTTTGACGAAACTTTCTGAAATTGTTTATTATCACCCAAGGATGAACCCTATTTAAAATCAAAAGAATCGGAAAATATTTAATATGAATTATTGCCCTTGTTCTTTAAAACGCGTTCAATTTTTAGCTTGTTAACACTCTACAAGTCACAATTCTTTACGGATTTTGACGAAACTTGCTGAAATTGTTTATTATCACCCAAGGATGAACCCTATTTAAAATCAAAAGAATCGGAAAATATTTTATATGAATTATTGCCCTTGTTCTTTAAAACACGTTGATTTTTAGGTTGTAAATACTCTAGAAGGCACAATTCTTTCTATTGAAATAGTTTATTATCACACGATAAACCCTATCGAAATCAAAAAATATCTGATATGACTTATTGCCCTTCTTGTTCAAAATAGGTTTTAGTTTGAAGCTCATAAACAGGATTTTGTCTAAACTTGATGAATGCTTAACCCTTGATGAAATCGAGAAAAAAAATGTTTGGAAGACACTTAATTTAAGTTCTGAATGAAATGTAGGCCTATGACTACAGGTTGAATATTTGATGGTTGCTGTTATCTGCCAAATGTTCTTTTTCAAACAAAGCTGCCAGTGGGCGTATATTACCTTGCCTGGCAAGCTATCTTATATTGTATGTAAACTTCAGTTAGAGTACTGCTATAATCTGGACAATCAGGTCATTTGTCTCGGATTTCACTTGTCATATATGCCACTGACAGACTATACTGTACTATATACTCTAGATTAGATTATTGGTGTTTTGTGTATAATTAAATTAATGATGCATAATATTTTTGTGGTTTGTTTTCGAAATGTCTATTCTTTTTTTGCAGGGCGTACTTCGTACGCCCTGCTTTGTTTTCGTATTGATTATTGCAGGGCGTACTTCGTACGCCCTGCTTTGTTTTCGTATTGATTATTGCAGGGCGTACTTCGTACGCCCTGCTTTGTTTTCGTTTTGATTATTTTTTTTTTTTTCGTCGAGTGTTTTTGGAAATGGTAACATGTACGGAAAAACGGATTTCATGACGTTTTCTAACTCGTGACTCATTAAAAAATGAATGTAAAACGAAATTTTTCTGAGCAACATTAAGCGACATTGGCAACACACATAAAATGGCCTCTAGAGACCGTATTTATCAACCGATTTTGTTCAAATTACTTTCATCGTATTTCTTGTAACAAAGGACACATAATAGAACTTTGAAATATTCTATTATATGAAAATCGTCCGTCACTTTTTCTTGCCGTAATTTATCGAAGTATGATTTTTTGTTTGATTTTTAACGGATCAATATGAAACTTATATGATGTAGACCTACGGCAAGTGCAAATAATTCCCCACACTCAAAATTTTTGCATCACTTCCGGTTTTGATGATATCACTTCCGGTTACATCACTTCCGGTAAAACTTATTTATGATGAAATTAGGATATGCATAATCTTAATATTATTATTACAAACTGTTATGACTAAAAAAATATTCACCGGAAGTTATAGTTTGGCCGCCATATTGGTTGAAATAATTTTTCCAAAATTTTTATTCAGAATAGTTTTATTATTATACATTCACGATTTTGATGTCAAACGGAGCTTTACAGCTCTGTCGATAGTTCCATGGGAGCCGAATTTCGATTTTCGATTTTAACTTTTTTGTATAACGTAATGTTTTTTTCCAAAGTTTAGAGGCTTGTATCACATGACCTTGACCTTGGATGACCTTAATATGACACACAATGATACCTTGCGACCTTGACCTTCAGATGACCTTTTGACCTTTGGGGTCAGACAATTATAACCTATTTTATAGGACTCCAAACATGGCTTTTTTAGCATATTGCCAGTGCTGTAGCGCAAAACCTAACTGGAATAACACCCTAATGTTTGCTGATTTTTAATGTACTCTTTAAAAGGTTTCAAATAATATCAGATTTGGCGATGTCAAAATTCAATTTAAGAAAATGTTGCGATTTTGATCAAACTTTAAAGGCTTCTATCTCAAGAACTTGACCTCAGATCATCTTGATACTTACAGATCTCATAAAGATTTATGAGAGCTTTAACATGATGTATTTATTTTTCATGTCCGACACGTGCTTTCTGTTTTAGAGGTGTGACTCAAAGGTGATTTTGCATCTTTAAAGCGTTTTTACGAGGGCCCTAATATAGATAAAGCAATATTTTTTTCTGATCCGTAATGCTGAGTTCCTCAGGTTTCCAAAAATATGCAACACTTCTATGTAACTTGCATATTTCCATATCCCATACTCTAACCTGGGGCAATACTAGGTATGTTAGTTAATTGACTGTATAAACAGTGTCACTATTAATAGAGTCAGTAAGTTTGACATGTTAAAGTTAAAGGGGCTCTACCTCGATTTTTGTTAGATATGAATTATATTCAGTTTACGCATTAAAGGGATGTCTAGGATGGACTAAACTACGGCATGCTGAAAATTTAACTTACTGAAGCACCCTGTAGGCACGCCCACTGCTTAAATGACCCACTTTCTTATTTATGAACCGATTTTCTTCAAAATTTGCACATACCTTTATGTTCGAATAGTGATTTAAAGAAAAATACAAAATTTGTGATGTGCGCATGCGCAATGCTAACTTTTTTGTTTGTTATTCTATTTTTACGAAATTTGGTATGTACATGTATAATCGGATTCAAAACTAAGGGGAAATGTTAAATTAAGTTCTGCGCATGCGCAATATCATCTTCCTTATTTCTTATCCAAATTTCTTCAAAATCGGTATGTATGTGTATAATTAAATTAGAAATATCATGGACATTTTGAATTTGTAAAATGCGCATGCGCGTCGCCAACTTTCTTTTTTCTTATCCGAATTTCATGAAACTTGGTATGCGTAAGTATATTCCGATTCGAAATATGATGGAGATATTGAATTTGTGTTTTGCGCATGCGCATTGCTAACTTTCTTATTTCTGAACCAAATTCATTCAAAATTGACATGCATGTGTATAATAAGATTTGAAATATCATGGACATATTAAATTTATGTAGTGCGCATGCGCATCGCCAACTTACTTATTTCTTATCAGAATTTCTTCAAAATTAGCAGGTTTGTGTATAATCAGAATTGAAATTTCATGGACAAAATACATTTGTGTAGTAAGCATGCGCAGTAACAACTTTCTTATTTCTCAACCGAATTGCATGAAACTTGGTCTGCATACGTATAGACTGATTCGGGATTTCATGGAAATAGAGTATTTGTGCAGTGCACATGCGCATTGCCAACTTTATTTTTTCTTGTTGAAATATTTTTAAACGTGGTATGTATGTCTATAATCATAGTCTCAATTGCATTACCCCGTTGATCTCGCGCATTGAATTGTCAGTACAGTGCATGCGCAATCGAATATTGCCGCACCGTCGTAACTGTATGTCGTAACCCGCCCTGCACCAGTACTGTTAACTGTACAGTTCTAGTTGCAGGGCGTACTTCGTACGCCCTGCTTTGTTTTCGTATTGATTGTTCTTTTTTTTTTTCGTCCACGGCAGGGCCTATTTCTCGGAACTGGTACTATGTACAGAAAAAGCGATTTCATGACGTTTTCTAACCTGTGGCTAATTACAAAATGAATGTAAAACGAAATTTTTCTGAGCAACATTAAGCGACATGAGCAACAAACATAAAATGGGCTGTAGAAAATGTAATTATTAACCGACTTTGCTCGGATTTACTTTATCGTATTTCTTGTATTAATGGGCAAAAAATAGTAGTTGAAAATTTTCGATTTTATGAAATTCGCTCGATACTTTTTCTTGCCGTAATTAATCGAAGTATGATTATTTACTTGATTTTTAACGTATCAATTTGAAACTTCTGTGATGTAGACCGCAAGCAAGAACAAATAATTCTGCACAGTCAAAAAATGTACATCACTTCCGGTTTCAATGATATCACTTCCGGTTACGTCACTTTCGGTAAAACTGAGTTATGTTAGAAATAAGGCATGCATAATATTAATGTTGTTTTTACAAACATTTGTGATCTAAAAAATATTTACCGGAAGTGATAATTTGGCAGCCATATTGATTTTGGTCATTTTGCCAAAATTGCTATTCAGAATCTATTTGTTATCCGACTTTCACAATTTTGATGTTAATCGAAAGATTGAAACTATGTCTACAACAAATGGGAAGCCGAATTTCGATTTTCGATTTTGACTGTTTTATATAACGAAATGTTTTTTTCCAAAGTTTAGAGGCTTGTATCACATGACCTTGACCTTGGATGACCTTCATATTGCACATAATGATACCTTGTGACCTTGACCTTCTGATGACCTTTTGACCTTTGGGGTCAGACCACTTAAACATATTTTACAGGTCTCTAAACATGGCTTTTTTAGCATATTGCCAGTGCTGTAGCGCAAAACCTAACTGGAATAACACTCTAATGTTTGCTGATTTTTAATGTACTCTTTAAAGGGTTTCAAATAATATCAGATTTGGCGATGTCAAAATTCAATTTAAGAAAATGTTGCGATTTTGATCAAACTTTAAAGGCTTCTATCTCGAGAACTTGACCTCAGATCATCTTGATATTTACAGATCTTATAACTATTTATGAGGGCTTTATCGTGATGTATTCATTTTTTATGTCCGACACGGGCTTTCCGTTTTAGGGATGTAATTCAAAGGTGATTTTGCATTTTTATAGCATCTTTACGAGGGCCCTAATTTAGATACAGCAATAATTTTTCCGGGTCCGTAATGCTGAGATCATGGGCTTTCCAAAAATATACAACACGTCTATGCTACTTGCATATTTAAGAAAATAGCATTTTCCTTTATTATAGTATATATAGAACAATAATAGGTATGTCGGTTAATTGACTGTTTATAAAGTGTCACATTTGATAAATTTCTGAAGTTGACATGTTAAAGTTAAAGGGACTCTACCTCGATTATTGTTAAATTTGTATTATATCCAGTTTAAGCATTAAATGGTGGTCTGGGATGGACTAAACTACGTCATGCTGTAGATTTAGCTTACTGAAGCACCCTGTAGCCACGCCTACTTCTTAATTGACCCGCTTTCTTATTTATGAACCGATTTTCTTCAAAATTTGCATATACCTTCATGATCAAATAGTGATTTGACGGAAAATACAAAATTTGTGTTGTGCGCATGCGCGATGCTAACTTTTTTGTTTGTTATTTGATTTTTACGAAATTTGGTATGTACATGTATAATCGGATTAAAAACTTAGGGGAATTGTTAAATTTAGTTCTGCGCATGCGTAATATCAACTTCCTTATTTCTTATTCAAATTTCTTCAAAATCGGTATGTATGTGTATAATTAAATTAGAAATATCATGGACATTTTGAATTTGTGAAGTGCGCATGCGCGTCGCCAACTTTTTTATTTCTTATCCGAATTTCATGAAACTTGGTATGCATAAGTATATTCCGATTCGAAAATATGATGGAGATATTGAATTTGTGTTTTGCGCATGCGCATTGGTAACTTTCTTATTTCTGAACCAAATTCATTCAAAATTGACATGCATGTGTATAATAAGATTCGAAATATCATGGACTATTAAATTTATGTCGTGCGCATGCGCATCGCCAACTTACTTATTTCTTACCAGAATTACTTCAAAATTGGCATGTTTGTGTATAATCAGATTTGAAATTTCATGGACATAATAAATTTGTGTAGTGAGCATGCGCAGTGACAACTTTCTTATTTCTCAACCGAATTGCATGAAACTTGGTCTGCATACGTATAGACTGATTCGGGATTTCATGGAAATAGAGTATTTGTGCAGTGCACATGCGCATTGCTAACTTTATTTTTTCTTTTTGAAATATTTTTAAACGTGGTATGTATGTCTTTAATCATAGTCTCAATTGCATTACCCTGTTGATCTCGCGCATTGAATTGTCAGTACAGTGCATGCGCTTTCGAATATTGCCGCATCGTCGTAACTGTATGTCGTAACCCGCCCTGCACCAGTACTGTTAACTGTACAGTTCTAGTTGCAGGGCGTACTTCGTACGCCCTGCTTTGTTTTCGTTTTGATTATTTTTTGCAGGGCGTACTTCGTACGCCCTGCTTTGTTTTCGTATTGATTGTTCTTTTTTTTTTTCGTCCACGGCAGGGCCTATTTCTCGGAACTGGTACTATGTACAGAAAAAGCGATTTCATGACGTTTTCTAACCTGTGGCTAATTACAAAATGAATGTAAAACGAAATTTTTCTGAGCAACATTAAGCGACATTAGCAACAAACATAAAATGGGCTGTAGAAAATTTAATTATTAACCGATTTTGCTCGGATTTACTTTATCGTATTTCTTGTATTAATGGGCAAAAAATAGTAGTTGAAAATTTTCGATTATATGAAATTCGCTCGATACTTTTTCTTGCCGTAATTAATCGAAGTATGAGTATTTACTTGATTTTCAACGTATCAATTTGAAACTTCTATGATGTAGATCGCAAGCAAGAACAAATAATTCTGCACAGTCAAAAAATGTACATCACTTCCGGTTTCAATGATATCACTTCCGGTTACATCACTTTCGGAAAAACTGAGTTATGTTAGAAATAAGGCATACATAATATTAATGTTGTTTTTACAAACATGTGTGATCAAAAAAAATATTTACCGGAAGTGATAATTTGGCAGCCATATTGATTTTGGTCATTTTGCCAAAATTGCTATTCAGAATCTATTTGTTATCCGACTTTCACAATTTTGATGTTAATCGATAGATTGAAACTTTGTCTACAACAAATGGGAAGCCGAATTTCGATTTTCGATTTTTACTTTTGTGTATAACGAAATGTCTTTTTCCAAAGTTTAGAGGCTTGTATCACATAACCTTGACCTTGGATGACCTTAATATGACACACAATGATACCTTGGGACCTTGACCTTCTGATGACCTTTTGACCTTTGGGGTCAGACCACTTAAACTTATTTTATAGGGGTCCAAACATGGCTTTTTTAGCATATTGCCAGGGCTGTAGCACAAAACCTAACTGGAATAACACCCCAATGTTTGCTGATTTTTAATGTACTCTTTAAAAGGTTTCAAATAATATCAGATTTGGCGATGTCAAAATTCAATTTAAGAAAATGTTGCTATTTTGATCAAACTTTAAAGGCTTCTATCTCGAGAACTTGACCTCAGATCATCTTGATATTTACAGATCTCATAAAGATTTATAAGAGCTTTAACATGATGTATTCATTTTTCATGTCTGACACGTGCTTTCTCTTTTAGATGTGTGACTCAAAGGTGATTTTGCACCTTTAAAGCGTTTTTACGAGGGTCCTAATTTAGATATAGCAATACTTTTTGCAGATTCGTAATGCTCAGATCCTGAGGTTTCCAAAAATATGCCACACTTCTATGTAACTTGCATATTTCCATATCCCATACTTTAACATGGGGCAATAATAGGTATGTCGGTTAATTGACTGTTATAAACAGTGTCATTATTAATAGAGTCAGTAAGTTTGACATGTTAAAGTTAAAGGGGCTCTACCTCGAATTTTGGTAGATATCAATTATATTCAATTTACGCATTAAAGGGAGGTCTAGGATGGACTAAACTACGGCATGCTGAAAATTTAACTTACTGAAGCACCCTGTAGCCACGCCCACTGCTTAATTGACACACTTTCTTATTTACGAACCGATTTTCTTCAAAATTTGCACATACCTTTATGTTCGAATAGTGATTTAAAGAAAAATACAACATTTGTGATGTTTGTTATCCGATTTTTACGAAATTTGGTATGTGCATGTATAATCGGATTCAAAACTTATGGAAATGTTAAATTAAGTTCTGCGCATGCGCAATATCAACTTCCTTATTTCTTATCCAAATTTCTTCAAAATCGGTATGTATTTGATAATTAAATTAGAAATATCGTGGACATTTTGAATTTGTGAAGTGCGCATGCGCGTCGCCAACTTTCTTATTTCATATCCGAATTTCATGAAACTTGGTATACATAAGTATATTCCGATTCGAAATATGATGGAGATATTAAATTTGTGTTTTGCGCATGCGCATTGCTACCTTTCTTATTTCTGAACCAAATTCATTCAAAATTGACATGCATGTGTATAATAAAATTCGAAATATCATGGACATATTAAATTTATGTAGTGCGCATGCGCATCGCCAACTTACTTATTTCTTATCAGAATTTCTTCAAAATTAGCATGTTTGTGTATAATCAGATTTGAAATTTCATGGACATAATAAATTTGTGTAGTGAGCATGCGCAGTAACAACTTTCTTAGTTCTCAACCGAATTGCATGAAACTTGGTCTGCATACGTATAGACTGATTCGGGATTTCATGGAAATAGAGTATTTGTGCAGTGCACATGCGCATTACCAACTTTATTTTTTCTTGTTGAAATATTTTTAAACGTGGTATGTATGTCTATAATCATAGTCTCAATTGCATTACCCTGTTGATCTCGCGCATTGAATTGTCAGTACAGTGCATGCGCAATCGAATATTGCCGCACCGTCGTAACTGTATGTCGTAACCCGCCCTGCACCAGTACTGTTAACTGTACAGTTCTAGTTGCAAGGCGTACTTCGTACGCCCTGCTTTGTTTTCGTATTGATTGTTCTTTTTTTTTTTCGTCCACGGCAGGGCCTATTTCTAGGAACTGGTACTATGTACAGAAAAAGCGATTTCATGACGTTTTCTAACCTGTGGCTAATTACAAAATGAATGTAAAACGAAATTTTTCTGAGCAACATTAAGCGACATTAGCAACAAACATAAAATGGGCTGTAGAAAATGTAATTATTAACCGATTTTGCTCGGATTTACTTTATCGTATTTCTTGTATTAATGGGCAAAAAATAGTAGTTGAAAATTTTCGATTATAGGAAATTCGCTCGATACTTTTTCTTGCCGTAATTAATCGAAGTATGATTATTTACTTGATTTTTAACGTATCAATTTGAAACTTCTATGATGTAGACCGCAAGCAAGATCAAATAATTCTGCACAGTCAAAAAATGTACATCACTTCCGGTTTCAATGATATCACTTCCGGTTACATCACTTTCGGTAAAACTGAGTTATGTTAGAAATAAGGTATGCATAATATTAATGTTGTTTTTACAAACATTTGTAATCAAAAAAATATTTACCGGAAGTGATAATTTGGCAGCCATATTGATTTTGGTAATTTTGCCAAAATTGCTATTCAGAATCTATTTGTTATCTGACTTTCACAATTTTGATGTTAATCGAAAGATTGAAACTTTATCTACAACAAATGGGAAGCCGAATTTCGATTTTCGATTTTGACTTTTTTGTATAACGAAATGTTTTTTTCCAAAGTTTAGAGGCTTGTATCACATGACCTTGACCTTGGATGACCTTCATATTGCACATAATGATACCTTGTGACCTTGACCTTCTGATGACCTTTTGACCTTTGGGATCAGACAATTATAACCTATTTTACAGGGCTCCAAACATGGCTTTTTTAGCATATTGCCAGTGCTGTAGCGCAAAACTTAACTGGAATAACACCCTAATGTTTGCTGATTTTTAATGTACTCTTTAAAAGGTTTCAAATAATATTAGATTTGGCGATGTCAAAATTCAATTTAAAAAAATGTTGCGATTTTGGTCAAACCTTAAAGGCTTCTATCTCGAGAACTTGACCTCAGATGATCTTGATATTTACAGATCTTATACAGATTTATGAGAGCTTTAACATGATGTATTCATTTTTCATGTCCGACACGTGCTTTCTGTTTTAGAGGTGTGATTCAAAGGTGATTTTGCATCTTTTAAGCGTTTTTACGAGGGCCCTAATATAGATAAAGCAATAATTTCTTCGGATCCGTAATGCTGAGTTCCTCAGGTTTCCAAAAATATGCAACACTTCTATGTAACTTGCATATTTCCATATCCCATACCTTAACATGGGGCAATAATAGGTATGTCAGTTAATTGACTGTATATAAACAATGTCACTATTAATAGTCAGTAAGTTTGACATGTTAAAGTTAAAGGGACTCTACCTCGATTTTTGTTAGATATGAATTATATTCAGTTTACGCATTAAAGGGAGGTCTAGGATGGACTAAACTACGGCATGCTGAAAATTTAACTTACTGAAGCACCCTGTAGGGTTAATTGACCCACTTTCTTATTTATGAACCGATTTTCTTCAAAATTTGCATATACCTTCATGTTTAAATAGTGATTTAAAGGAAAATACAAAATATGGGTTGTGCGCATGCGCGATGCTAACTTTTTTGTTTGTTGTCCGATTTTAACGAAACTTGGCATGTAGACGCATAATCGGATTCAAAACTCAGGGGAATTGTTAAATTTAGTTCTGCGCATGCGCAATATCAAATTCTTTGTTTCTTATCCAAATTTCATCAAAATCCGTATGTATGTGTATATAATTAGAAATATGATGGACATTTTGAATTTGTGAAGTGCGCATGCGCGTAGCTAACTTTCTTATTTCTTATCCAAATTTCATGAAACTTGGTAATCGAAATATGACGGAGATATTGAATTTGTGTTTTGCGCATGCGCATTGCTAACTTTCTTATTTCTGAACCAAATTCATTCAAAATTGGCATGCATGTGTATAATAAGATTCGAAATATTATGGAAATATCAAATTTATGTAGTGCGCATGCGCATTGCCAACTTACTTATTTCTTATCAGAATATCTTCAAAATTAGCATGTTTGTGTAAAATCAGATTTGAAATTTCATGGACACAATGAATTTGTAATATTTTTAAACGTGGTATATATGTCTATAATCATAGTCTCAATTGCATTACCCTGTTGATCTCGCGCATTGAATTGTCAGTACAGTGCATGCGCAATCGAATATTGCCGCACCGTCGTAACTGTATGTCGTAACCCGCCCTGCACCAGTACTGTTAACTGGTTAGTTGTTTTCGTATTGATTATTGCAGGGCGTACTTCGTACGCCCTGCTTTGTTTTCGTTTTGATTATTTTTTTTTTTTTTTTCGTCGAGTGTTCGGCCTATTTATTGGAAATGGTGACATGTACGGAAAAACGGATTTCATGACGTTTTCTAACTCGTGACTCATTAAAAAATGAATGTAAAACGAAATTTTTCTGAGCAACATTAAGCGACATTGGCAACAAACATAAAATGGCCTCTAGAGACCGCATTTATCAACCGATTTTGTTCAAATTACTTTCATCGTATTTCTTGTAACAAAGGACATATAATAGAACTTTAAAATATTCGATTACATGAAAATCGTTCGTCACTTTTTCTTGCCGTAATTTATCGAAGTATGATTTTTTGTTTGATTTTTAACGGATCAATATGAAACTTCTATGATGTAGACCTACGGCAAGTGCAAATAATTCCCCACACTCAAAATTTTTGCATCACTTCCGGTTTTGATGATATCACTTCCGGTTACATCACTTCCGGTAAAACTTATTTATGATGAAATTAGGATATGCATATTCTTAATTTTATTATTACAAACTGTTATGACTAAAAAAATATTCACCGGAAGTTATAGTTTGGCCGCCATATTGGTTGAAATAATTTTTCCAAATTTTTTATTCAGAATAGTTTTATTATTATACATTCACGATTTTGATGTCAAACGGAGCATTACAGCTCTGTCGATAGTTCCATGGGAGCCGAATTTCGATTTTCGATTTTAACGTTTTTGTATAACGTAATGTTTTTTTCCAAAGTTTAGAGGCTTGTATCACATGACCTTGACCTTGGATGACCTTAATATGACACACATTGATACCTTGTGACCTTGACCTTCTAATGACCTTTTGACCTTTGGGGTCAGACAATTATAACCTATTTTATAGGGCTCCAAACATGGCTTTTTTAGCATATTGCCAGTGCTGTAGCGCAAAACCTAACTGGAATAACACCATAATGTTTGCTGATTTTTAATGTACTCTTTAAAAGGTATCAAATAATATCAGATTTGGCGATGTCAAAATTCAATTTAAGAAAATGTTGCGATTTTGATCAAACTTTAAAGGCTTCTATCTCTAGTTCTGCGCATGCGCAATATCAACTTCCTTATTTTTTATCCAAATTTCATCAAAATCGGTATGTATGTGTATAATTAGATTAGAAATATCATAGACATTTTGAATTTGTGAAGTGCGCATGCGCGTCGCCAACTTTCTTATTTCTTATTCGAATTTCACGAAACTTAGTATGCATTAGTATATTCCGATTCGAAATATGATGGAGATATTGAATTTGTGTTTTGCGCATGCGCATTGCTAACTTTCTTATTTCTGAACCAAATTCATTCAAAATTGGCATGCATGTGTATAATAAGATTCTAAATATCATGGACATATTAAATTTATGTAGTGCGCATGCGCATCGCCAACTTACTTATTTCTTATCAGAATTTCTTCAAAATTAACATGTTTGTGTATAATCAGATTTGAAATTTCATGGACATAATGAATTTGTGTAGTGAGCATGCGCAGTAACAACTTTCTTATTTCTCAACTTGGTCTGCATACGTATAGACTGATTCGGGATTTCATGGAAATAAGAGTATTTGTGCAGTGCACATGTGCATTGCCAACTTTATTTTTTCTTGTTGAAATATTTTTAAACATGGTATGTATGTCTATAATCATAGTCTCAATTGCATTACCCTGTTGATCTCGCGCATTGAATTGTCAGTACAGTGCATGCGCAATCGAATATTGCCGCACCGACGTAACTGTATGTCGTAACCCGCCCTGCACCAGTACTGTTAACTGTACAGTTCTAGTTGCAGGGCGTACTTCGTACGCCCTGCTTTGTTTTCGTATTGATTATTTCTTTTTTTTTTTTTCGTCGAGTGTTGGGCCTATTTTTTTGGAAATGGTAACATGTACGGAAAAACGGATTTCATGACGTTTTCTAACTCGTGACTCATTAAAAAATGAATGTAAAACGAAATTTTTCTGAGCAACATTAAGCGACATTAGCAAAAAACATAAAATGGACTCCAGAGAACGTCTTTATCAACCGATTTTGCTCGAATTACCTTCATCGTATTTCTTGTTAGAAGGGACAAATAATGGAACTTGAAAAAATTCGATTATATGAAAATCGTTCCTCACTTTTTCTTGCCGTAATTAATCGAAGTATGATTTTTTGTTTGATTTTAAACGGATCAATTTGAAATTTCTATGATGTATACTGTCGGCAATTGCAAATAATTCTGCACAATCGATTTTTTTTCATCACTTCCGGTTTCAATGATATCATGTTTTTTCACTTCCGGTTGTGTAATTTCTAATAAAACTGAGTTATGATAAAAAATAAGGTATGCATAATGTTCATGCTCTTATAACAAACTGTTCAGATCAAAAAAATATTTACCAGAAGTTATAATATAGCCGCCATATTGGCTTTGGTCAATTTGCTAAAATTGCTATTTTGAATCCATTTATTATCCGACTTTCACAATTTTGATGTTAAATGAAAGATTAAAACTTTCTCTACAATTTATGGGAAGCCGATTTTTGATTTTCGATTTTGCTTTTTTTGTATAACTGAATGTTTTTTTCCAAAGTTTAAAGGCTTGTATCACATGACCTTGACCTTGGATGACTTTAATATTGAACATGATAATACCTTGCGACCTTGACCTTCTGATGACCTTTTGACCTTTGGGGTCAGATCACTATAACCTGTTTTATAGGGCTCCAAACATGGCTTTTTTAGCATATTGCCAGTGCTGTAGCACAAAACCTAACTGGAATAACACCCTAATGTTTGCTAATTTTTAATGTACTCTTTAAAAGGTTTCAAATAATATCAGATTTGGCGATGTCAAAATTCAATTTAAGAAAATGTTGCGATTTTGATCAAACTTTAAAGGCTTCTATCTCGAGAACTTAACCTCAGATGATCTTGATATTTACAGATCTCATAAAGATTTATGAGAGCTTTAACATGATGTATTCATTTTTCATGTCCGACACGTGCTTTCTGTTTTAGAGGTGTGACTCAAAGGTGATGTTGCATCTTTGAAGCGTTTTTACGAGGGCCCTAATATAGATAAAGCAATATTTTTTTCGGATGCGTAATGCTGAGTTCCTCAGGTTTCCAAAAATATGCAACACTTCTATGTAACATTCATATTTCCATATCCCATACTTTAACCTGGGGCATTAATTGGTATGTCAGTTAATTGACTGTATAAACAGTGTCACTATTAATAGAGTCAGTAAGTTTGACATGTTAAAGTTAAAGGGGCTCTACCTCAATTTTTGTTAGATATGAATTATATTCAGTTTACGCATTAAAGGGAGGTTTAGGATGGACTAAACCACGGCATGCTGAAAATTTAACTTACTGAAGCACCCTGTAGGCACGCCCACTGCTTAATTGACCCACTTTCTTATTTATGAACCGATTTTCTTCAAAATTTGCACATACCTTAATGTTCGAATAGTGATTTATAGAAAAATACAAAATTTGTGATGTGCGCATGCGCAATGCTAACTTTTTAGTTTGTTATCCGATTTTTACGAAATTTGGTATGTACATGTATAATCGGATTAAAAACTTAGGGGAATTGTTAAATTTAGTTCTGCGCATGCGCAATATCAACTTCCTTATTTCTTATTCAAATTTCTTCAAAATCGGTATGTATGTGTGTAATTAAATTAGAAATATCATGGACATTTTGAATTTGTGAAGTGCGCATGCGCGTCGCCAACTTTTTTATTTCTTATCCGAATTTCATGAAACTTGGTATGCATAAGTATATTCCGATTCGAAATATGATGGAGATATTGAATTTGTGTTTTGCGCATGCGCATTGCTAACTTTCTTATTTCTGAACCAAATTCATTCAAAATTGACATGCATGTGTATAATAAGATTCGAAATATCATGGACTATTAAATTTATGTAGTGCGCATGCGCATCGCCAACTTACTTATTTCTTACCAGAATTTCTTCAAAATTGACATGTTTGTGTATAATCAGATTTGAAATTTCATGGACATAATAAATTTGTGTAGTGAGCATGCGCAGTGATAACTTTCTTATTTCTCAACCGAATTGCATGAAACTTGGTCTGCATACGTATAGACTGATTCGGGATTTCATGGAAATAAAGTATTTGTACAGTGCACATGCGCATTGCCAACTTTATTTTTTCTTGTTGAGATATTTTTAAACATGGTATGTATGTCTTATTATAATCATAGTCTCAATTGCATTACCCTGTTGATCTCGCGCATTGAATTGTCAGTACAGTGCATGCGCTTTCGAATATTGCCGCATCGTCGTAAGTGTATGTCGTAACCCGCCCTGCACAAGTACTGTTAACTGTACAGTTCTAGTGATTGTTCTTTTTTTTTTTCGTCCACGGCAGGGCCTATTTCTCGGAACTGGTACTATGTACAGAAAAAGCGATTTCATGACGTTTTCTAACCTGTGGCTAATTACAAAATGAATGTAAAACGAAATTTTTCTGAGCAACATTAAGCGACATTAGCAACAAACATAAAATGGGCTGTAGAAAATGTATTTATTAACCGATTTTGCTCGGATTTACTTTATCGTATTTCTTGTATTAATGGGCAAAAAATAGTAGTTGAAAATTTTCGATTATATGAAATTCGCTCGATACTTTTTCTTGCCGTAATTAATCGAAGTATGATTATTTACTTGATTTTTAACGTATTAATTTGAAACTTCTATGATGTAGACCGCCAGCAAGAACAAATAATTCTGCACACTTTAAAAATGTACATCACTTCCGGTTTCAATGATATCACTTCCGGTTACATCACTTTCGGTAAAACTGAGTTATGTTAGAAATAAGGTATGCATAATATTAATGTTGTTTTTTCAAACATTTGTGATCAAAAAAATATTTACCGTAAGTGATAATTTGGCAGCCATATTGATTTTGGTCATTTTGCGAAAATTGCTATTCAGAATCTATTTGTTATTTGACTTTCACAATTTTGATGTTAATCGAAAGATTAAAACTTTGTCTACAACAAATGGGAAGCGGAATTTCGATTTTCGATTTTGCCTTTTTAGTATAACGAAATGTTTTTTTTCCAAAGTTTAGAGGCTTGTATCACATGACCTTGACCTTGGATGACCTTAATATGACACACAATGATACCTTGCGACCTTGACCTTCTGATGACCTTTTGACCTTTGGGGTCAGCCAACTAGAACCTATATTATAGGGCTCCAAACATGGCTTTTTTAGCATATTGCCAGTGCTGTAGCGCAAAACCTAACTGGAATAACACCCTAATGTTTGTTGATTTTTAATGTACTCTTTAAAAGGTTTCAAATAACATCAGATTTGGCAATGTCAAAATTCAATTTAAGAAAATGTTGCGATTTTGATCAAACTTTAAAGGCTTCTATCTCGAGAACTTGACCTCAGACCATCTTGATATTTACAGATCTCATAAAGACTTATGAGAGCTTTAACATGATGTATTCATTTGTCATGTCCGACACGTGCTTTCTGTTTTAGAGGTGTGACTCAAAGGTGATTTTGCTTCTTTAAAGCGTCTTTACGAGGGCCCTAATTTAGATACAGCAATACTTTTTGCGGATCCGTAGTGCACTTCTATGTTACTTGCATATTTCAGAAAATAGCATTCTCCTGTATTATAGTATTATATAGAACAATATGTATGTCAGTTAATTGGCTGTGATAAACAGTGTCACTTTTGATAGAGTCAGTAAGTTTGACATGGTCAAGTTAAAGGCTCTCTTACTCGATTTTTGTTAGATATGTATTATATTCAGTTTACACATTTTAGGGAGGTCTAGGATGGACTAAACTACGTCATGCTGTAGATTTAGCTTACAGAAGCACCCTGTAGCCACGCCTACTGCTTAATTGACCCACTTTCTTATTTATGAACCGATTTTCTTCAAAATTTGCACATGCCTTTATGTTCGAATAATGATTTGAGGGAAAATACAAAATTTGTGTTGTGCGCATGCGCGATGCTAACTTTTTTGTTTGTTATTCGATTTTTACGAAATTTGGTAGGTACATGTATAATCAGATTCGGAATCTAGGGGAAATGTTAAATTTGAGTACTGCGCATGCGCATTATCAATTTTTGTATTTCTTATCCAATTTGTTTCAAAATTGACATGTGTGCGTATAATCAGATTCGAAATATCATGGACATATTGAATTTGTGTATTGCGCATGCGCGACGCCAACTTTTTTATTTCTTATCCGAATTTCATGAAATTTGGTATGCATATGTATATTCCGATTCGAAATATCATGGAGATATTGAATTTGTGTTTTGCGCATGCGCATTGCTAACTTTCTTATTTCTGAACCAAATTCATTCAAAATTGGCATGCATGTGTATAATAAGATTCGAAATATCATGGACATATCAAATTTGTTTTGCGCATGCGCATTGCTAACTTTCTTATTTCTGAACCGCATTCATTCAAAATTGGCATGCATGTGTCTAATAAGATTCGTGGACATAATGGTTGTATTCGCAACTACGTTCTTGAGAACTCGAGATTGTATAGAACGCAAGAACGAAGTTTCGAACGGCAAGAACAAACACGAGTTTATCGTTCTTGTCACTCCCCATTTCGCCGGGAGTGGTATACGAGAACGCGGAGAACGGTGATACAAAATGGTGGCGAATATAAACAATGAATCATATTCGTGTGTACATTTTTGTCATTATGTACGCCCTGCTTTGTTTTCGTATTGATTGTTCTTTTTTTTTTTCGTCCACGGCAGGGCCTATTTCTCGGAACTGGTACTATGTACAGAAAAAGCGATTTCATGACGTTTTCTAACCTGTGGCTAATTACAAAATGAATGTAAAACGAAATTTTTCTGAGCAACATTAAGCGACATTAGCAACAAACATAAAATGGGCTGTAGAAAATGTATTTATTAACCGATTTTGCTCGGATTTACTATATCGTATTTCTTGTATTAATGGGCAAAAAATAGTAGTTGAAAATTTTCGATTATATGAAATTCGTTCGATACTTTTTCTTGCCGTAATTAATCGAAGTATGATTATTTACTTGATTTTTAACGTATCAATTTGAAACTTCTATGATGTAGACCGCCAGCAAGAACAAATAATTCTGCACACTTAAAAAATGTACATCACTTCCGGTTTCAATGATATCACTTCCGGTTACATCACTTTCGGTAAAACTGAGTTATGTTAGAAATAAGGTATGCATAATATTAATGTTGTTTTTTCAAACATTTTTGATCAAAAAAATATTTACCGGAAGTGATAATTTGGCAGATATATTGATTTTGGTCATTTTGCGAAAATTGCTATTCAGAATCTATTTGTTATTTGACTTTCACAATTTTGATGTTAATCGAAAGATTGAAACTTTGTCTACAACAAATGGGAAGCCGAATTTCGATTTTCGATTTTGCCTTTTTTGTATAACGAAATGTTTTTTTTCCAAAGTTTAGAGGCTTGTATCACATGACCTTGACCTTGGATGACCTTAATATGACACACAATGATACCTTGCGACCTTGACCTTCTGATGACCTTTTGACCTTTGGGGTCAGCAAACTATAACCTATATTATAGGGCTCCAAACATGGCTTTTTTAGCATATTGCCAGTGCTGTAGCGCAAAACCTAACTGGAATAACACCCTAATGTTTGTTGATTTTTAATGTACTCTTTAAAAGGTTTCAAATAACATCAGATTTGGCAATGTCAAAATTCAATTTAAGAAAATGTTGCGATTTTGATCAAACTTTAAAGGCTTCTATCTCGAGAACTTGACCTCAGATCATCTTGATATTTACAGATCTCATAAAGACTTATGAGAGCTTTAACATGATGTATCCATTTTCATGTCCGACACGTGCTTTCTGTTTTAGATGTGTGACTCAAATGTGATCTTGCTTCTTTAAAGCGTCTTTACGAGGGCCCTAATTTAGATACAGCAATACTTTTTTCGGATCCGTAATGCTGAGATTCTGAGGTTTCCAAAAATATGCAACACTTCTATGTTACTTGCATATTTCAGAAAATAGCATTCTCCTGTATTATAGTATTATATAGAACAATATGTATGTCAGTTAATTGGCTGTTATAAACAGTGTCACTTTTGATAGAGTCAGTAAGTTTGACATGGTCAAGTTAAAGGCTCGCTTACTCGATTTTTGTTAGATATGTATTATATTCAGTTTACACATTTTAGGGAGGTCTAGGATGGACTAAACTACGTCATGCTGTAGATTTAGCTTACATAAGCACCCTGTAGCCACGCCTACTGCTTAATTGACCCACTTTCTTATTTATGAACCGATTTTCTTCAAAATTTGCACATGCCTTCATGTTCAAATAGTGATTTGAGGGAAATACAAAATGTGTGCTGTGCGCATGCGCGATGCTAACTTTTTTGTTTGTTTTCCGATTTTTACGAAATTTGGTAGGTACATGTATAATCAGATTCGGAATTTAGGGGAAATGTTAAATTTGAGTACTGCGCATGCGCATTATCAATTTTCTTATTTTTTATCCAATTTGTTTCAAAATTGACATGTGTGCGTATAATCAGATTCGAAATATCGTGGACATATTGAATTTGTGTAGTGCGCATGCGCGTCGCCAACTTTTTTATTTCTTATCCGAATTTCATGAAATTTAGTATGCATATGTATATTCCGATTAAGAATTTCATGGAGATATTGAACTTGTGTTATGCGCATGCGCATTGCTAACTTTCTTATTTCTGAACCGAATTCATTCAAAATTGGTATGCATGTGCATAAGAAGATTAGAAATATCATGGAGATATTGAATTTGTGTTAAGCGCATGCGCATTGCTAACTTTCTTATTTCTGAACAGAATTCATTCACAATTGGCATGTATGTATATAATTAGATTCGAAATTTCATGAACATATTGAATTTGTGTATTGTACGTTCAAATTGCCAACTTTTTATTTCTCAACCGAATTGCATGAAATTTGGTATGCATACGTATAAACCAATTCGGGATTTCATGGAAATAGAGAATATGTGCAGAGTGAATGCGAATCGAAATATTGCCGCACCCTCGAACCTGTATGTCGTAACCCGCCCTGCACCAGTACTGTTAACTGTACAGTTCTAGTTTTTTTTTTTTTCGTCGGTCGGTGCACCTATTTCTCAGCAATGGTACTATGTACTAAAAAACAGATTTCGTGACGTTTTCTGACTTGTGGCTAAATTTAATATGAATGTAAAACGAAATTTTTCTGAGCAACATTAAGCGACATTAGCAACAAACATAAAATGGGCTCTAGAGACCGTATTTATCAACCGATTTTGCTCAAATTACTTTCATCGTATTTCTTGTAACAAAGGACATATAATAGTACTTTAAAATATTCGATTACATGAAAATCGTTCGTCACTTTTTCTTGCCGTAATTAATCGAAGTATGATTTTTTGTTTGATTTTCAACGGATCAAAATGAAACTTCTATGATGTAGACCTACGGCAAGTGCAAATAATTCCCCACACTCAAAATTTTTGCATCACTTCCGGTTTTGATGATATCACTTCCGGTTACATCACTTCCGGTAAAACTTATTTATGATAGAATTAGGATATGCATAATCTTCATGTTATTATTACAAACTGATATGACGAAAAAAATATTTACCGGAAGTTATAGTTTGGCCGCCATATTGGTTAGAGTCATTTTTCCAAAATTTTTATTCAGAATAATTTTGTATCGAGACATTTATGACTTTGATGTCAATCGGAGCATTAAAGATTTTTGGACAGTTTGTTGGGAGCCGAATTTCGATTTTCGATTTTAACTTTTTTGTATAACGTAATGTTTTTTTCCAAAGTTTAGAGGCTTGTATCACATGACCTTGACCTTGGATGACCTTAATATGACACACAATGATACCTTGCGACCTTGACCTTCTGATGACCTTTTGACCTTTGGGGTCAGACAATTATAACCTATTTTATAGGGCTCCAAACATGACTTTTTTGGCATATTACCAGTGCTGTAGCGCAAAATCTAACTGGAATAACACCCTAATGTTTGCTGATTTATAATGTACTCTTTAAAAGGTTTCAAATAATATCAGATTTGGCGATGTCAAAATTCAATTTAAGAAAATGTTGCGATTTTGATCAAACTTTAAAGGCTTCTATCTCGAGAACTTGACCTCAGATCATCTTGATATTTAAAGATCTCGTAAAGATTTATGAGAGCTTTAACATGATGTATTCATTTTTCATGTCCGACACGTGCTTTCTGTTTTAGAGGTGTGACTCAAAGGTGATTTTGCATCTTTAAAGCGTTTTTACGGGGGCCCTAATATAGATAAAGCAATATTTTTTTCGGATCCGTAATGCTGAGTTCCTCAGGTTTCCAAAAATATGCAACACTTCTATGTAACTTGCATATTTCCACATCCTATACTTTAACATAGGACAATAATAGGTATGTCGGTTAATTGACTGTATAAACACTGTCACTATTAATAGAGTCAGTAAGTTTGACATGTTAAAGTTAAAGGGGCTCTACCTCGATTTTTGTTAGATATGAATAATATTCAGTTTACGCATTAAAGGGAGGTAAAGGATGGACTAAACTACGGCATGCTGAAAATTTAACTTACTGAAGCACCCTGTAGGCACGCCCACTGCTTAATTGACCCACTTTCTTATTTATGAACCGATTTTCTTCAAAATTTGTACATACCTTTATGTTCGAATAGTGATTTAAAGACAAATACAAAATGTGTGATGTGCGCATGCGCAATGCTAACTTTTTTGTTTGTTATCCGATTTTTACGAAATTTGGTGTGTACATGTATAATCGGATTCAAAACTTAGGGGAAATGTTAAATTTAGTTCTGCGCATGCGCAATATCAACTTCCTTATTTCTTATCCAAATTTCTTCAAAATCGGTATGTATGTGTATAATTCATAGACATACTATTAATAACTAGACTGAACATCGGCTTATGACGTTGAAGCCATATGACGCCATCTTGAGTTGCCCTTGATCTAGCGTGACGTAATACGCTCAATAGGAAATACATGGGAAATACATTATAAATTTCTCTCGGTTGAATAATTTGTCAAGAAAATAACCTACCTCATTGGATTTAGTAATTAAAGTAATGCTTCTGAGGATTTTTACTTCTTATTTTGTTTGGAAGTGAAAAATGTCAACTTGACACAGAGCGCTTTGGGTGATCATTTCTCAGTCTGAATCACTGAATGCAGTGGGTAGTGTGTGTGATGCCCGATTGTAGTGTAGCCTAGTCCAATACAGTAAAAACCCGCGTATAAGAACATCCAGGCCTGATTTTACGAAATAAAGAACCATTTATATGAAAATGTTCTTCTATGGAAAAATATCAAAGATAATTATATGTAACAAAATATTAAACAAAATAAAAATATATACTGTTTTTTTTTTTTGCTTTAAACATTACTTCAGATCACATATTTCCTGAAAAAGTTTATTCTACACTTAAAACACTTACACTTACTTAAGATTATAACCCTTTATATAAGAATCAAGATCCCGAAACGCCAAAATAGGTGTTCTTTTACGTGGTGCATATTTAATTACTCTTTTAAAATAGATAGTCTATGGGCCTACTAGGAGATAAACAAATACTATTTCGATCTCTCAACAGATCTCATCAGGCGGTGACAGCATTCAAGAAATTCCAACACTTGATATTTCATATGCAAAAATTTCAAAAAATGCTGCAGATATCCCCGCTATAGTGTTTTGTTTTTTTGTTTTTTTCAGATTTTTTTTTAGATTTTTTTTTTTTATCTAGATGAAATGTTTTAACACTATATATATATTTTTTCATTGTATCTTTTACATCTAGATTTAGATGAAATATTATAATTACAATTACATCGCAATGACGTTTCATTTACATTTGGAAAATACATATCTGATTTACATTTAAGTTAATTCATCTGTTTTGTATAAATTATCAGATTTATAATAATTATTCTTTACAAATTTAATTTAATTTGTACATTTCATTTCATCATATCTTTTATGTACATTTACTGATGTTTGAATAATATTAACTTCGACAACTTCTTTCTAACTTTGAACTTTGAATTTTCTTCATTTTTTTGTTTAGCAAGATGATGAAACTTGATGGATGCATATGATTTAATAATTAATTTCACAAGTCTGTAAAGATGATTTTCAGGTATTCCATTTGTGGCAGATTGAACTACATGATGATGAAGTTTAGTAAAGATTTGGTCCAAGTTCATTCTTCTCAAGACAGTAGATATCACAGCTTGAAGAATACCAGAACCCTGTGGTAGTTGTCCCTTTGAAGTGAGCAAAATTTGATCAAAACATTTCTCAGTGGTCAGACAAATTTGAACAACATCTCGAGAGGGTTTGCAAAGTCCACCTCTGTCTTTAAATTTTACCAGTTGGCTGACACATTCAGTTGAATCAACTGTCAAGACTGCAACACATTCCAAACATGCCATCTGTCTCAAAACCATTCTTACGACATATCCTGCAATATAGCCAACAGCAGATTCCTTAAACTCTGAAAGTCCAGTATTCCAAACATTTGGTGTGCTGCTAATGTAGTCATGATCAGTCATTGATTCTGATGCAGGTTCTAAATCATATCTTCTGATTAATTCAATATCTGAGACAGAGGTTTCTTTACCATTCAAATCAACAGAATCACCAACAAAAAGAACTTGAGTCTGATCTTGTTTCATACAGTTTCCTTTACCTCCTTCAACACTTCTGACCAAAAGACGACGATAAGCTGAAACAAATTGTTGAGCTGTCGGATTATTGTTGGATCCTCCGGCAGATCTCACTGCTGCAAAAAACAACTCTATGTGATCTTGACTAAATTTATAAGTAAGAAGGTAGTTCATTTTCATACTTCCAATGAGATCTTCAAATATTCTCTTAAAACTCTTGATGGCAACTAAAAACCCGATGAACCCAGTCTTCTTCCTTGTTGATACCATTGGTATACCAGTAGTTGTTTGTAAACGAGATATATAATCAAACGATGTATCCAGAAAAGGTTTCCAATATGGTTGGTTGTTGATTCTCAGTGCTGATTTAAAACCTTTCTGATAAGCATTCTTTGAATTAAAAATGTCAAATAATTTATCAAAAATTCGAATAAATTCAACAGTTGGCATACAATCAAGAAATTGTGGTAATTTCAATATCTTGCAACAAAATTCCAAAGCATCAGCGACACTTGAACTAAAAACTTGGGCTGCTAAATTCACTTTCATCTTCTGTTGTTGCCAGTTGATGTGGGATGACCTTAATTTGTTGGCAAGTCTCAATCCTTCTTGATTCTGAAGATCATTTAAGTCCACAAAATACTGCCATCTGATCTTCTCTCCATTTTGGTTAACAATTATACCACCACTAGCCAAAGTGTTTCTGATTAATTTCAGCATATGGCAAACATCAAGCAAGAGATAAACATTTTGTTCAGGATCTGATGGGTGAGGAAAAAAAGTAGTTAGGTTTGGCAATGAGGGTACAGCACCAAGCCTCTCAAACATCGAAAAATGGCATGATGGTCCATCACAGGTTAAAGAGATAACTTTAATACCATTGTCGTGCATTCTACCCAAGCACTCTAAAACCAAGTTTGCTCTTTCTTCACCACTAAGTCCATCAGTCAAAAAATATCCACAAGGTACTTTCCAGTTATCATTAACTGACACTGCCATAAAAACAAGAGCATCTTTAGCTAAAGGTGTGGAGTCGTCATCATTTGCAGAAGTTCCCAAATCGACATACCCTCTATACCGCTGACCATCCCACTGAACATGCTTCTTAATGGACATTTCATCAATCATTAATGAACAAATTACCTCTTTTCCATTTTCTTTACCTTCTATGGATTTAGCATGAAGAGCTTTAAAACTTGGTTCTGTGAAGCCAGGATCTGCTGGAATTTTGGCAAACCAACGACGTATATGTGCTGGATGTGGAAGTACTAAATGGAAACTTTTTCTTACAAAGTCATAAGCTTTAGCAGAATAAAAATTCAGTGTCATTGCAAAAGACCTTATTTCATCAGGATAAGTATTCTGTACTTTTAAAAATTCTTTTTTTGACAACAAACGTTTCATCAATTCTAGTGGTACGCCAGATAAAGAACTTTGGAGAATTTCAAAACAGCTATTGGATATTAAATTGTTGCTTTTTAAGTCTTCAATAATTTTTTCAAGAGAGTGTACCTTTTTTGTAAGCCTTCTTGACTTTTGCTGACTTGTCTTAAGTTTCTTTTTCATAGTATGTATCTGTTCTTCATGTTTTCGTTTCAGGCTTTTTGGACTCTGTGGATTGCTGAGGTAGGCATGGTCTTTCAAAACATCAAAATCAATAACAGACTAGAACTGTACAGTTAACAGTACTGGTGCAGGGCGGGTTACGACATACAGTTACGACGGTGCGGCAATATTCGATTGCGCATGCACTGTACTGACAATTCAATGCGCGAGATCAACAGGGTAATGCAATTGAGACTATGATTATAGACGTTCAAAAATATTTCAACAAGAAAAAATAAGTTGGCAATGCGCATGTGCACTGCACAAATGCTCTATTTCCATGAAATCCCAAATCAGTCTATACTTATGTATACCAAGTTTCATGCAATTCGGTTGAGAAATAAGAAAGTTGTTACTGCGCATGCTCACTACACAAATTCATTATGTCCATGAACTTTCAAATCTGATTATACACATACATGCTAATTTTGAAAAAATTCTGATAAGAAATAAGTAGTTTGGCGATGCGCATGCGCACTACATGAATTTGATATCACTATGATATTTTGAATCTTATTATACACATGCATGTCAATTTTGAATGAATTTGGTTCAGAAATAAGAAAGTTAGCAATGCGCATGCGCAAAACACAAATTCAATATCTCCATTATATTTCGAATCGGAATATACTTCTGCATACCAAGTTTCATGAAATTCGGATAAGAAATAATAAAGTTGGCGACGCGCATGCGCACTTCACAAATTCAAAATTTCCATGATATTTCTAATCTAATTATACACATACATACCGATTTTGAAGAAATTTGGAGAAGAAATAAGGAAGTTGGTATTGCGCATGCGCAGAACTAAATTTAACATTTCCCCTAAGTTTTGAATCCGATTATACATGTACATACCAAATTTTGTAAAAATCGGATAACAAACAAAAAAGTTAGCATTGCGCATGCGCACATCACAAATTTTGTATTTTTCTTTAAATCACTATTCGATCATAAGGGTATGTGCAAATTTTGAAGAAAATCGGTTCATAAATAAGAAAGTGGGTCAATTAAGCAGTGGGCGTGCCTACAAGGTGCTTCAGTAAGTTAAATTTTCAGCATGCCATAGTTTAGTCCATCCTAGACCTCCCTTTAATGCGTAAACTAAATATAATTCATATCTAACAAAAATCGAGGTAGAGCCCCTTTAACTTTAACATGTCAAACTTACTGACTCTATTAATAGTGACAGTGTTGATACAGTCAATTAACTGACATACCTATTATTGCCCCAGGTTGAAGTATAGGATATGGAAATATGCAAGTTACATACAAGTGTTGCATATTTTTGGAAACCTGAGAAACTCAGCATTACGGATCCGGAAAAAATATTGCTCTATCTATATTAGGGCCCTCGTAAAAACGCTTTAAAGATGCAAAATCGCCTTTGAGTCACACCTCTAAAACAGAAAGTACGTGTCGGACATGAAAAATGAATACATCATGTTAAAGCTCTCATAAATCTGTATGAGATCTGTAAATATCAAGATGATCTGAGGTCAAGTTCTCGAGATAGAAGCCTTTAAAGTTTGATCAAAATCGCAACATTTTCTTAAATTCAATTTTGACATCGTCAAATCTGATATTATTTGAAACCTTTAAAAGAGTACATTAAAAATCAGGAAACATTAGGGTGTTATTTCAGTTAGGTTTTGCGCTACAGCCCTGGCAATATGCTAAAAAAGCCATGTTTGGAGCCCTATAAAATAAGTTTAAGTGGTCTGACCCCAAAGGTCAAAAGGTCATCAGAAGGTCAAGGTCCCAAGGTATCATTGTGTGTCATATTAAGGTCATCCAAGGTCAAGGCCATGTGATACAAGCATCTAAACTTTGGAAAAAAACATTCTGTTTTACAAAGAAGTTAAAATCGAAAAATCGAAATTCGGTTCCCAAGGAACTGTCCAAAAATCTTTAATGCTCCGATTGACATCAAAATCATGAATGTCTGGTTACAAAATTATTCTGAATAAAAATGTTGGAAAAATGACTCTAACCAATATGGCGGCCAAACTATAACTTCCGGTAAATATTTTTTGGGTCATAACAGTTTGTAATAATAACATTAAGATTATGCATATCCTAATTTTATCATAAATAAGTTTTACCGGAAGTGATGTAACCGGAAGTGATATCATCAAAACCGGAAGTGATGCAAAAATTTTGAGTGTGGGGAATTATTTGCACTTGCCGAAGGTCTACATCATAGAAGTTTCATATTGATCCGTTAAAAATCAAACAAAAAATCATACTTCGATTTATTACGGCAAGAAAAAGTGACGAACGATTTTCATGTAATCGAAAATTTTAAAATTCTATTATGTGTCCTTTGTTACAAGAAATACGATGAAAGTAATTTGAGCGAAATCGACTGATAAATACGGTCTCTAGAGCCCATTTTATGTTTGTTGCTCATGTCGCTTCATGTTGCGCATATCAATTTCGTTTTACTTTTATACTGTAATTCACCTCAAGTGAGAAAACGTCATGGAATCATTTTTTCCATACATAATACCATTTCCGAGAAATAGGCCGGGCCGTAGACGAAAAAAAAAAAAAAAAATAATCAAAACGAAAACAAAGCAGGGCGTACGAAGTACGCCCTGCAATGAACAATTGGAAGTACTGGTGATTGGTAAAATTGGTCTTTCAATTGGTGGTTTCCTTGGAGTAACAATCTACAATAAACATTTGAATGAATTAGTTAAATTTTCTTTATAACGATTAGAAATTGTTGCCACATGAGTGTGGGTAAATACTATATTCCTATAGTCAATTACGGTAGTACTTCAATCACACCCTCTTGCAACTCTTTGCTTTGAACAAACATATATAGGACAAAGTGAGGTGTCAATATACATTTTAATTTTTCATATAGCGTATGGTAACTGGTAATTTAAAGATATCTGTGAAATCCCTTCCGAAATTTATTCAATGTTAAACCATTTCGATGCAACTTTTTTTAAGAAGAGTGAAAAATATTGTTCTCACATGATTGGTTTCAAATGGATTATCTAGACATTATCATGTGTGCGTCCAAGTGTTTATAATATCTCAGGTACACTTACTTTCTGCAAATGAGGAGGAAAGTCGAAGACTGTTGGCACAGCATCTTCTTTAAGTTGCGCTCTTATCCCACATCTGTAAAAGCAGTCTTCTTCAAAGTGTTTTGAACATAAGGTTGAAAATTTCTTTGGAGTATAGTCCTTTCTTCTCAAATTAACTAGCCATCTTTGCAGAAGTATAGGTTTACTGAGAGGAAATCTGAAATAGAGTTGATAATTTTGAATATATATACATACTGTTACCTTTCAATACAACTTTAATCAATAATAAACCTTAGTAAGACAGTTGGCTGGAGTTTAATCATATACAAGAAGGAAGGGGGGGGGGCATAATTTAATTTCTCAGACAGATTTTGTGCAAAATAAAACTGGGTTAGAGTTTCAGTGTCCGGAGAAATTCAGACTTTAACCTATGAACCAAAATTGATTTTATCATTTCGCTTTTGAATATGTGCTTGGGGGGTGGGGGTGGAAAAGTGAGGTGTAGACCATCTGTTTGGCTCACAATTGTGATGTGGAAAAGTGAGGTGTAGACCATCTGTTTGGCTCACAATTGTGATGCTTTTGCATTTGTACTTGTACTCTCTACAAGGTATTGTGCTTCGTCCCTCACATTATTTTGGACAAATCCACGCCCTTGAGAATTGATCACTAAGGAAAGAGTTTTTGTCCTCAATCACATTGTCTTGTTTACTTTCAGTTATTATGAAACGCCCCCTTTCTTATGATAGGCCACGAAAGTAGGACTATCAATCATTAATCTATCCTATTAAACATGATTTGCCAAACACAGAGACTACTTTTTTAAATTGTCTAATGGTAAGTAAGTACAAAATACTTGTGTTACAAAAATGGTTGAATTTTAAGAAGCAGTTGCCCGTTGGGTCAATCAGTGAAAGATGAACGGAATGAGCAATGTCCCATTCCAAAGTCGCCAAAGACGTTTGCGAATGATTTTGAGACAACCCCTCTTCGAACTAAACTAGGCTTAGAGGCTTCTTAGTTTTTTTAAAATTCAAAGAATCCTAACGAACCATTATTTTCTGCAATTTTCAAATGTCAACAAATTTTGATAATGAACAATATTAGTAGAAATATAGGCCTTAAAATCTGATCATCACGGTACGGTATCAACATAACACAAACAAACTGAATAGTCAAACTACTAGTAACTTTAGGTTTACGCCTACAATAACAAACTAGGCTAACGCCAAAGCCAACCCCGCAACGGACAACTCTTTGAAAATGCTTGTCAAATTCTGAAATTTGGGACATTACAATCCCTTATTTTCAACTATTTTTATTCAAAATACTTACTTATGAAACGACAATGACAGATTCTCCTTTTCCTGTGCAGTTGCTGGCTTGGAACTGCAGTTGATTGCAGCACAGCACGGCATCTTGCCTTCCCGCTATGGCGTCAGCTTCAGGCGAAGGGCAACTCAAAATGGCGGACAAGGCCTCCACGCGTGCGTCAAGTCTTCCCATGCTTCTGATTGGCCGATGTTCAGTCTAGTTATTAATAGTATGTCTATGGTATAATTAGATTAGAAATATCATGGAAATTTTGAATTTGTGGAGTGCGCATGCGCGTCGCCAACTTTCTTATTTCTTATCCGAATTTCATGAAACTTGGTATGCATAAGTATATTCCGATTCGAAATATGATGGAGATATTGAATTTGTGTTTTGCGCATGCGCATTGCTAACTTTCTTATTTCTGTACCAAATTCATTAATAATTGATATGCATGTGTATAATAAGATTCGAAATATCATGGACATATTAAATTTATGTAGTGCGCATGCGCATCGCCAACTTACTTATTTCTTATCAGAATTTCTTCAAAATTAGCATGTATATGTGTAATCAGATTTGAAAGTTCATGGACATAATGAATTTGTGTTGTGAGCATGCGCAGTAACAACTTTCTTATTTCTCAACCGAATTGCATGAAACTTGGTATGCATACGTAAAGACTGATTTGGGATTTCATGGAAATAGAGCATTTGTGCAGTGCACATGCGCATTGCCAACTTATTTTTTCTTATTGAAATATTTTTAAACGTGGTATGTATATCTATAATCATAGTCTCAATTGCATTACCCTGTTGATCTCGCGCATTGAATTGTCAGTACAGTGAATGAGCAATCGAATATTGCCGCACCGTCGTAACTGTATGTAGTAACCCGCCCTGCACCAGTACTGTTAACTGTACAGTTCTAGTTGCAGGGCGTACTTCGTACGCCCTGCTTTGTTTTCGTTTTGATTATTTTTTTTTTTTTTTTTCGTCTACGGCCCGGCCTATTTCTCGGAAATGGTATTATGTATGGAAAAAATGATTCCATGACGTTTTCTCACTTGAGGTGAATTACAGTATAAAAGTAAAACGAAATTGATATGCGCAACATGAAGCGACATGAGCAACAAACATAAAATGGGCTCTAGAGACCGTATTTATCAGCCGATTTTGCTCAAATTACTTTCATCGTATTTCTTGTAACAAAGGACACAAAATAGAACTTTAAAATTTTCGATTACATGAAAATCGTTCGTCACTTTTTCTTGCCGTAATTAATCGAAGTATGATTTTTTGTTTGATTTTTAACGGATCAAAATGAAACTTATAAGATGTAGACCTATGGCAAGTGCAAATAAATCCCCAAACTCAAAATGTTTGCATCACTTCCGGTTTTGATGATATCACTTCCGGTTACATCACTTCCGGCAAAACTTATTTATGATAAAATTAGGATATACATAATCTTAATGTTATTATTACAAACTGTTATGACCCAAAAAATATTTGCCGGAAGTTATAGTTTGGCCGCCATATTGGTTAGAGTCATTTTTCCAAAATTTTTATTCAGAATAATTTTGTAACCAGACATTCATGATTTTGATGTCAATCGGAGCATTAAAGATTTTTGGACAGTTCCTTGGGAACCGAATTTCGATTTTTCGATTTTAACTTCTTTGTATAACGGAATGTTTTTTTCCAAAGTTTAGATGCTTGTATCACATGACCTTGACCTTGGATGACCTTAATATGACACACAATGATACCTTGGGACCTTGACCTTCTGATGACCTTTTGACCTTTGGGGTCAGACCACTTAAACTTATTTTATAGGTCTCCAAACATGGCTTTTTTAGCATATTGCCAGGGCTGTAGCACAAAACCTAACTGGAATAACACCCTAATGTTTGCTGATTTTTAATGTACTCTTTAAAAGGTTTCAAATAATATCAGACTTGGCGATGTCAAAATTCAATTTAAGAAAATGTTGCGATTTTGATCAAACTTTAAAGGCTTCTTTCTCGAGAACTTGACCTCAGATGATCTTGATATTTACAGATCTCATTAAGATTTATGAGAGCTTTAACATGATGTATTCATTTTTCATGTCCGACACGTGCTTTCTGTTTTAGAGGTGTGACTCAAAGGTGATTTTGCATCTTTAAAGCGTTTTTACGAGGGCCCTAATATAGAAAAAGCAATATTTTTTTCGGATCCGTAATGCTGAGTTCCTCAGGTTTCCAAAAATATGCAACACTTCTATGTAACTTGCAAATTTCCATATCCCATACTTTAACCTGGGGCAATAATAGGTATGTCAGTTAATTGACTGTATAAACACTGTCACTATTAATAGAGTCAGTAAGTTTGACATGTTAAAGTTAAAGGGGCTCTACCTCGATTTTTGTTACATTTGAATTATATTCAGTTTACGCATTAAAGGGAGGTCTAGGATGGACTAAACTACGGCATGCTGAAAATTTAACTTACTGAAGCACCCTGTAGGCACGCCCACTGCTTAATTGACCCACTTTCTTATTTATGAACCGATTTTCTTCAAAATTTGCACATACCTTTATGTTCGAATAGTGATTTAAAGAAAAATACAAAATTTGTGATGTGCGCATGCGCAATGCTAACTTTTTTGTTTGTTATCCGATTTTTACGAAATTTGGTATGTACATGTATAATCGGATTCAAAACTTAGGGGAAATGTTAAATTTTGTTCTGCGCATGCGCAATATCAACTTCCTTATTTCTTATCCAAATTTCTTCAAAATCGGTATGTATGTGTATAATTAGATTAGAAATATCATGGAAATTTTGAATTTGTGAAGTGAGCATGCGCGTCTCCAACTTTATTATTTCTTATCCGAATTTCATGAAACTTGGTATGCATAAGTATATTCCGATTCGAAATATGATGGAGGTATTGAATTTGTGTTTTGCGCATGCGCATTGCTAACTTTCTTATTTCTGAACCAAATTCATTCAAAATTGACATGCATGTGTATAATAAGATTCGAAATATCATGGACATATTAAATTTATATAGTGCGCATGCGCATCGCCAACTTACTTATTTCTTATCAGAATTTCTTCAAAATTAGCATGTATGTGTATAATCAGATTTGAAAGTTCATGGACATACTGAATTTGTGTAGTGAGCATGCGCAGTAACAACTTTCTTATTTCTCAACCGAATTGCATGGCACTTGGTATGCATACGTATAGATTGATTTGGGATTTCATGGAAATAGCGGATATGTGCAGTGCACATGCGCATTGCAAACTTATTTTTTCTTGTTGAAATATTTTTAAACGTGGTATGTATGTCTATAATCATAGTCTCAATTGCATTACCCTGTTGATCTCGCGCATTGAATTGTCAGTACAGTGCATGCGCAATCGAATATTGCCGCACCGTCGTAACTGTATGTCGTAACCCGCCCTGCACCAGTACTGTTAACTGTACAGTTCTAGTTGCAGGGCGTACTTCGTACGCCCTGCTTTGTTTTCGTATTGATTATTTTTTTTTTTTTTTTTTTCGTCCCCGGCCCGGCCTATTTCTCGGAAATGGTAAAATGTATGAAAAAACCGATTTCATGACGTTTTCTAACTCGTGGCTAATCAACTGTTAAATGTAAAACAAAATTGATATGTGCAACATGAAGCGACATGAGCAACAAACATAAAATGAACTGTAGAGATCTTATTTATCAACCGATTTTGGTCAAAGTACCTTCATCGTATTCCTTGTAACAAAGGACAAACAATGGAACTTGAAAAAATTCGATTATATGAAAATCGTTCGTCACTTTTTCATGCCGTAATTAATCGAAGTATGATTTTTTGTTTGATTTTTAACGGATCATTATGAAACTTATATGATGTAGACCTATGGCAAGTGCAAATAATTCTTCACACTCAAAATTTTTGCATCACTTCCGGTTTCAATGATATCACTTCCGGTTACATCGCTTCCGGTAAAACTGAGTTATGAGAAAAATAAGGCATGAATAATGTTAGTGCAATTATTACAAACTGTTTTGACCCAACAAATATTTACCGGAAGTTATAATTTGGCCGCCATATTGTTTTTAGTCATTTTGCGAAAATTCCTATTCTGAATCTATTTATTATCTGAGTTTCACAATTTTGATGTTAATCGAAAGATTGAAACTTTGTCTTCAACAAATGGGAAGCCGAATTTCGATTTTCGATTTTGCCTTTTTTGTATAACGGAATGTTTTTTTCTTCTAAAGTTTAGAGGCCTGTATCACATGACCTTGACCTTGGATGACCTTCATATTGCACATAATGATACCTTGGGACTTTGACCTTCTGATGACCTTGTGACCTTTAGGGTCAGACAACTTAAACCTATTTTATAGGACTCCAAACATGGCTTTTTTGCATATTGCCAGTGCTGTAACGCAAAACCTAACTGGAATAACACCCCAATGTTTGCTGATTTTTAATGTACCCTTTAAAGGGTTTCAATTAATATAAGATTTGGCGATGTCAGAATTCAATTTAACAAAATGTTGCGATTTTTTTTAAATTTTGAAGGCTCCTATCTCAAGAACTTGACCTCAGATCAAGTTGGTATTTACAGATCTTAGACCTATTTAAGAGGTCTTTCACGTGATGCATTCATTTTTCATGTCCGACACGTGCTTTCTGTTTTAGAGGTGTGACTCAAAGGTGATTTTGCATCTTTAAAGCGTTTTTACAAGGGCCCTGATATAGATAAAGCAATAATTTTTTCGGATCCATAATGCTGAGATTCCGAGGTTTCCAAAAATGTGCAACACTTCTATGTAACTTGCATATTTCCATATCGTATACTTGAACATAGGGCAATAATAGGTATGTCGGTTAATTGACTGTTTATAAACAATGTCAATATTAATAGAGTCAGTAAGTTTGACATGTTAGTTAAAGGGGCTCTACCTCATTTTTTGTTAGATATGAATTATCTTAGGTTAACGCATTAAAGGGAGGTCTAGGGTGGACTAAACTACAGCATGCTGAAAATTTAACTTACTGAAGCACCCTGTAGCCACGCCCACTGCTTTATTGACCCACTTTCTTATTTATGATCCGATTTTCTTCAAACTTAACATATACCTCCATGTTTGAATAGTGATTTAAAGGAAAACGTAAAATTTGTATTGTGCGCATGCGCGATGCTAACTTTTTTGTTTGTTATCCGATTTTTACGAAATTTGGTATGTACATGTATAATCAGATTCAGAATCTAGGGGAAAAGATAAATTTGAGTACTGCGCATGCGCATTATCATCTTTCTTATTTCTTATCCAATTTGTTTCAAAATTTGCATGTGTGCGTATAACCAGATTCGAAATATCATGGACATATAAAATTTGTGTAGTGCGCATGCGCGACGCCAACTTTCTTATTTCTTATCCGAATTTCATGAAAGTTAGTATGCATATGTATATTCCGATTCGAAATATCATGGAGATATTGAATTTGTGTTTTGCGCATGCGTATCGCTAACTTTCTTATTTCTGAACCAAATTCATTCAAAATTGGCATGCATGTGTATAATAAGATTTGAAATATCATGGACATATTAAATTAATGTAGTGCACATGCGCATCGACAACTTACTTATTTCTTATCAGAATTTCTTCAAAATTAGCATGTATGTGTATAATCAGATTCGAAATTGCATGGACACATTGAATTTGTGTAGTGAGCATGCGCTGTAACAACTTTCTTATTTCTCAACCGAATTGCATGAAACTTGGTATGCATACGTATAGACTGATGTGTGATTTCATGGAAATAGAGAATGTGTCCAGTGCACATGCGCATTGCCAACTTTCTTATTTCTTGTTGAAATATTTTTAAATTTGATATGAATGTCTGCAATCATAATCTCAATCACCCTGTTGAAATTCAATTCTCGCGCATTGAATTATTAGTACAGTGCATGCGCAATCGAATATTGCCGCACCGTCGAACCTGTATGTCGTAATCCGCCCTGCACCAGTACTGTTAACTGTACAGTTCTAGTTGCAGGGCGTACTTCGTACGCCCTGCTTTGTTTTCGTATTGATTATTTTTTTTTTTTTTTTTCGTCTACGGCAGGGCCTATTTCTCGGAATTGGTACCATATACAGAAAAACGGATTACATGACGTTTTCTAACCTGTGGCTAATTGCAGTTTAAATGTAAAACGAAATTGATCTGCGAAACATGAAGCGACATGAGCAACAAACATAAAATGGACTGTAGAGAACGTATTTATGAACCGATTTTGCTCGGATTACTTTCATCGTATTTCTTGTAACAAAGGACATATAATATAACTTTAAAATATTCGATTATATCAAATTCGTTCGTCACTTTTTCTTGCCGTAATTAATCGAAATTTGATTTTTTGTTTGATTTTTAACGGATCAAGTTGAAATTTCTATGATGTATACTGTCGGCAATTGCAAATAATTCTGCACAATCAAATTTTTTGTATCACTTCCGGTTTCAATGATATCATGTTTTTTCACTTCCGGTTGTGTGATTTCTGGTCAAACTGATTTATGATAAAAATAAGGTATGCATAATGTTCATGTTATTATTACAAACTGTTCAGATCAAAAAAATATTTACCGGAAGTTATAATTAAGCCGCAATATTGGTTTTGGTCATTTTGCGAAAATTGCTATTTTGAATCCATTTGTTATCCGACTTTAACAATTTTGATGGTAAACGAAAGATTAAAACTGTCTCTACAACATATGGGAAGCCGATTATCGATTTTCGATTTTGCCTTTTTTGTATAACTGAATGTTTTTTCCAAAGTTTAGATGCTTATATCACATGACCTTGACCTTGGATGACCTTCATATTACTCACAATGATACCTTGCGACCTTGACCTTCTGATGACCTTTTGACCTTTGGGGTCAGATCACTTAAACTTATTTTATAGGGCTCCAAACATGGCTTTTTTAGCATATTGCCAGTGCTGTAGCGCAAAACCTAACTGGAATAACACCCTAATGTTTGTTGATATTTAATGTAATCTTTAAAAGGTTTCAAATAATATCAGATTTGGCGATGTCAAAATTCAATTTAAGAAAATGTTGCGATTTTGATCAAACTTTAAAGGCTTCTATCTCGAGAACTTGACCTTAGATCATCTTGATATTTACAGATCTTATAACTATTTATGAGAGCTTTAACATGATGTATTCATTTTTCATGTCCGACACGTGCTTTCTGTTTTAGAGGTGTGACTCAAAGGTGATTTTGCATCTTTAAAGCGTTTTTACGACGGCCCTAATTTAGATAGAGCAATACTTTTTGCGGGTCCGTAATGCTGCGATCCTGAGGTTTCCAAAAATATGCAACACTTCTATGTTACTTGCATATTTGACTATCCTATACTTTAACATAGGGCAATACTAGGTATGTCGGTTAATTGACTGTTTATAAGATGTCAAAATTGATAAATTTCTTAAGTTGACATATTAAAGTTAAAGGGGCTCTACCTCGATTATTGTTAGATATGTAGTAAATCCAGTTTAATCATTAAAAGGTGGGATGGGGTGGACTAAACTACGTCATGCTGTAGATTTAGCTTACTGAAGCACCCTCTGCTTAATTGACCCACTTTCTTATTTATGGACCGATTTTCTTCAAAATTTGCATATACCTTAATGTTCGAATAGTGATTTGAAGGAAAATACAAAATTGGTGTTGTGCGCATGCGCATTGCTAACTTTTTTGTTTGTTTTCCGATTTTTACGAAATTTAGTATGTACATGTATAATCAGACTCGGAATCTGGGAGAAAAATTAAATTTGAGTACTGCGCATGCGCATTATCAACTTTCTTATTTCTAATGCACTTTTTTTCAAAATTGATATGTGTATGTATAATCAGATTCGAAATATCATGGATATATTGAATTTGTGTAGTGCGCATGCGCGTCGCCAACTTTCTTATTTCTTATCCGAATTTCATGAAACTTAGTATGCGTATGTATATTTCGATTCGAAATATCAGGGAGATATAAAATTTGTGATTTGCGCATGCGCGATGCCGACTTTTTTTTATTTCTGAACCGAATTCATTCAAATTTGACATGCAAGTGCATAATGAGATTAGAAATATCATGGAGATAACGAATTTGTGTTGTGCGCATGCGCATCACTAACTTTCTTATTTCTGAACAGAATTTCTTCAAAATTAGCATGTATGAACTTTCTTATTTCTCAACCGAATTGCATGAAACTTGGTATGCATACGTATAGACTGATTTGGGATTTCATGGAAATAGAGCATTTGTGCAGTGCACATGCGCATTGCCAATTTATTTTTTCTTGTTGAAATATTTTTAAACTTGATATGTATGTCTATAATCATAGTCTCAATTGCATTACCCCGTTGATCTCGCGCATAGAGTTATCAGTACAGTGCATGCGCAATCGAATATTGCCGCACCGTCGTAACTTTGTGTCGTAACCCGCCCTGCACCAGTACTGTTAACTGTACAGTTCTAGTTGCAGGGCGTACTTCGTACGCCCTGCTTTGTTTTCGTATTGATTATTTTTTTTTTTTTTTTTTTCGTCGAGTGTTGGGCCTATTTTTTGGAAATGGTAACATGTACGGAAAAACGGATTTCATGACGTTTTCTAACTCGTGACTCATTAAAAAATGAATGTAAAACGAAATTTGTCTGAGCAACATTAAGCGACATTAGCAACAAACATAAAATGGACTCCAGAGAACGTATTTATCAACCGATTTTGCTCGAATTACCTTCATCGTATTTCTTGTTAGAAGGGACAAATAATGGAACTTGAAAAAATTCGATTATATGAAAATCGTTCGTCACTTTTTCTTGCCGTAATTAATCGAAGTATGATTTTTTGTTTGATTTTAAACGGATCAATTTGAAATTTCTATGATGTATAATGTCGGCAATTGCAAATAATTCTGCACAATCGAATTTTTTTCATCACTTCCGGTTTCAATGATATCATGTTTTTTCACTTCCGGTTGTGTGATTTCTAATAAAACTGAGTTATGATAAAAATAAGGTATGGATAATGTTCATGCTCTTATAACAAACTGTTCAGATCAAAAAAATATTTACCGGAAGTTATAATATAGCCGCCATATTGGTTTTGGTTATTTTGATAAAATTGCTATTTTGAATCCATTTGTCATCCGACTTTCACAATTTTGATGTTAAACGAAGGATTAAAACTTTCTCTACAACTTATGGGAAGCCGATTTTTGATTTTCGATTTTGCTTTTTTTGTATAACTGAATGTTTTTTTCCAAAGTTTAGAGGCTTGTATCACATGACCTTGACCTTGGATGACCTTCATATTGAACATGATAATACCTTGCGACCTTGACCTTCTGATGACCTTTTGACCTTTGGGGTCAGATCAATATAACCTATTTTATAGGGCTCCAAACATGGCTTTTTTAGCATATTGCCAGTGCTGTAGCACAAAACCTAACTGGAATAACACCCTAATATTTGCTGATTTTTAATGTACTCTTTAAAAGGTTTCAAATAATATCAGATTTGGCGATGTCAAAATTCAATTTAAGAAAATGTTGCGATTTTGATCAAACTTTAAAGGCTTCTATCTCGAGAACTTAACCTCAGATGATCTTGATATTTACAGATCTCATAAAGATTTATGAGAGCTTTAACATGATGTATTCATTGTTCATGTCCGACACGTGCTTTCTGTTTTAGAGGTGTGACTCAAAGGTGATTTTGTATCTTTAAAGCGTTTTTACGAGGGCCCTAATATAGATAAAGCAATATTTTTTTCGGATTCGTAATGCTGAGTTCCTCAGCTTTCCGAAAATATGCAACACTTCTATGTAACTTGCATATTTCCATATCCCATACTTTAACCTGGGGCATTAATAGGTATGTCAGTTAATTGACTGTATAAACAGTGTCACTATTAATAGAGTCAGTAAGTTTGACATGATTGTTAAAGTTAAAGGGGCTCTAACTCAATTTTTGTTAGATATGAATTATATTCAGTTTACGCATTAAAGGGAGGTCTAGGATGGACTAAACCACGGCATGCTGAAAATTTAACTTACTGAAGCACCCTGTAGCCACGCCCACTGCTTTATTGACCCACGTTCTTATTTATGATCCGATTTTCTTCAAAATTTGCACATACCTTTATGTTCGAATAGTGATTTAAAGAAAAATACAAAATTTGTGATGTGCGCATGCGCAATGCTAACTTTTTAGTTTGTTATCCGATTTTTACGAAATTTGGTATGTACATGTACAATCGGATTCAAAACTTATGGGAAATGTTAAATTTAGTTCTGCGCATGCGCAATATCAACTTCCTTATTTCTTATTCAAATTTCTTCAAAATCGGCATGTATGTGTATAATTAAATTAGAAATATCATGGAAATTTTGAATTTGTGAAGTGAGCATGCGCGTCTCCAACTTTATTATTTCTTATCCGAATTTCATGAAACTTGGTATGCATAAGTATATTCCGATTCGAAATATGATGGAGGTATTGAATTTGTGTTTTGCGCATGCGCATTGCTAACTTTCTTATTTCTGAACCAAATTCATTCAAAATTGACATGCATGTGTATAATAAGATTCGAAATATCATGGACATATTAAATTTATATAGTGCGCATGCGCATCGCCAACTTACTTATTTCTTATCAGAATTTCTTCAAAATTAGCATGTATGTGTATAATCAGATTTGAAAGTTCATGGACATACTGAATTTGTGTAGTGAGCATGCGCAGTAACAACTTTCTTATTTCTCAACCGAATTGCATGGCACTTGGTATGCATACGTATAGATTGATTTGGGATTTCATGGAAATAGCGGATATGTGCAGTGCACATGCGCATTGCAAACTTATTTTTTCTTGTTGAAATATTTTTAAACGTGGTATGTATGTCTATAATCATAGTCTCAATTGCATTACCCTGTTGATCTCGCGCATTGAATTGTCAGTACAGTGCATGCGCAATCGAATATTGCCGCACCGTCGTAACTGTATGTCGTAACCCGCCCTGCACCAGTACTGTTAACTGTACAGTTCTAGTTGCAGGGCGTACTTCGTACGCCCTGCTTTGTTTTCGTATTGATTATTTTTTTTTTTTTTTTTTTCGTCCCCGGCCCGGCCTATTTCTCGGAAATGGTAAAATGTATGAAAAAACCGATTTCATGACGTTTTCTAACTCGTGGCTAATCAACTGTTAAATGTAAAACAAAATTGATATGTGCAACATGAAGCGACATGAGCAACAAACATAAAATGAACTGTAGAGATCTTATTTATCAACCGATTTTGGTCAAAGTACCTTCATCGTATTCCTTGTAACAAAGGACAAACAATGGAACTTGAAAAAATTCGATTATATGAAAATCGTTCGTCACTTTTTCATGCCGTAATTAATCGAAGTATGATTTTTTGTTTGATTTTTAACGGATCATTATGAAACTTATATGATGTAGACCTATGGCAAGTGCAAATAATTCTTCACACTCAAAATTTTTGCATCACTTCCGGTTTCAATGATATCACTTCCGGTTACATCGCTTCCGGTAAAACTGAGTTATGAGAAAAATAAGGCATGAATAATGTTAGTGCAATTATTACAAACTGTTTTGACCCAACAAATATTTACCGGAAGTTATAATTTGGCCGCCATATTGTTTTTAGTCATTTTGCGAAAATTCCTATTCTGAATCTATTTATTATCTGAGTTTCACAATTTTGATGTTAATCGAAAGATTGAAACTTTGTCTTCAACAAATGGGAAGCCGAATTTCGATTTTCGATTTTGCCTTTTTTGTATAACGGAATGTTTTTTTCTTCTAAAGTTTAGAGGCCTGTATCACATGACCTTGACCTTGGATGACCTTCATATTGCACATAATGATACCTTGGGACTTTGACCTTCTGATGACCTTGTGACCTTTAGGGTCAGACAACTTAAACCTATTTTATAGGACTCCAAACATGGCTTTTTTGCATATTGCCAGTGCTGTAACGCAAAACCTAACTGGAATAACACCCCAATGTTTGCTGATTTTTAATGTACCCTTTAAAGGGTTTCAATTAATATAAGATTTGGCGATGTCAGAATTCAATTTAACAAAATGTTGCGATTTTTTTTAAATTTTGAAGGCTCCTATCTCAAGAACTTGACCTCAGATCAAGTTGGTATTTACAGATCTTAGACCTATTTAAGAGGTCTTTCACGTGATGCATTCATTTTTCATGTCCGACACGTGCTTTCTGTTTTAGAGGTGTGACTCAAAGGTGATTTTGCATCTTTAAAGCGTTTTTACAAGGGCCCTGATATAGATAAAGCAATAATTTTTTCGGATCCATAATGCTGAGATTCCGAGGTTTCCAAAAATGTGCAACACTTCTATGTAACTTGCATATTTCCATATCGTATACTTGAACATAGGGCAATAATAGGTATGTCGGTTAATTGACTGTTTATAAACAATGTCAATATTAATAGAGTCAGTAAGTTTGACATGTTAGTTAAAGGGGCTCTACCTCATTTTTTGTTAGATATGAATTATCTTAGGTTAACGCATTAAAGGGAGGTCTAGGGTGGACTAAACTACAGCATGCTGAAAATTTAACTTACTGAAGCACCCTGTAGCCACGCCCACTGCTTTATTGACCCACTTTCTTATTTATGATCCGATTTTCTTCAAACTTAACATATACCTCCATGTTTGAATAGTGATTTAAAGGAAAACGTAAAATTTGTATTGTGCGCATGCGCGATGCTAACTTTTTTGTTTGTTATCCGATTTTTACGAAATTTGGTATGTACATGTATAATCAGATTCAGAATCTAGGGGAAAAGATAAATTTGAGTACTGCGCATGCGCATTATCATCTTTCTTATTTCTTATCCAATTTGTTTCAAAATTTGCATGTGTGCGTATAACCAGATTCGAAATATCATGGACATATAAAATTTGTGTAGTGCGCATGCGCGACGCCAACTTTCTTATTTCTTATCCGAATTTCATGAAAGTTAGTATGCATATGTATATTCCGATTCGAAATATCATGGAGATATTGAATTTGTGTTTTGCGCATGCGTATCGCTAACTTTCTTATTTCTGAACCAAATTCATTCAAAATTGGCATGCATGTGTATAATAAGATTTGAAATATCATGGACATATTAAATTAATGTAGTGCACATGCGCATCGACAACTTACTTATTTCTTATCAGAATTTCTTCAAAATTAGCATGTATGTGTATAATCAGATTCGAAATTGCATGGACACATTGAATTTGTGTAGTGAGCATGCGCTGTAACAACTTTCTTATTTCTCAACCGAATTGCATGAAACTTGGTATGCATACGTATAGACTGATGTGTGATTTCATGGAAATAGAGAATGTGTCCAGTGCACATGCGCATTGCCAACTTTCTTATTTCTTGTTGAAATATTTTTAAATTTGATATGAATGTCTGCAATCATAATCTCAATCACCCTGTTGAAATTCAATTCTCGCGCATTGAATTATTAGTACAGTGCATGCGCAATCGAATATTGCCGCACCGTCGAACCTGTATGTCGTAATCCGCCCTGCACCAGTACTGTTAACTGTACAGTTCTAGTTGCAGGGCGTACTTCGTACGCCCTGCTTTGTTTTCGTATTGATTATTTTTTTTTTTTTTTTCGTCTACGGCAGGGCCTATTTCTCGGAATTGGTACCATATACAGAAAAACGGATTACATGACGTTTTCTAACCTGTGGCTAATTGCAGTTTAAATGTAAAACGAAATTGATCTGCGAAACATGAAGCGACATGAGCAACAAACATAAAATGGACTGTAGAGAACGTATTTATGAACCGATTTTGCTCGGATTACTTTCATCGTATTTCTTGTAACAAAGGACATATAATATAACTTTAAAATATTCGATTATATCAAATTCGTTCGTCACTTTTTCTTGCCGTAATTAATCGAAATTTGATTTTTTGTTTGATTTTTAACGGATCAAGTTGAAATTTCTATGATGTATACTGTCGGCAATTGCAAATAATTCTGCACAATCAAATTTTTTGTATCACTTCCGGTTTCAATGATATCATGTTTTTTCACTTCCGGTTGTGTGATTTCTGGTCAAACTGATTTATGATAAAAATAAGGTATGCATAATGTTCATGTTATTATTACAAACTGTTCAGATCAAAAAAATATTTACCGGAAGTTATAATTAAGCCGCAATATTGGTTTTGGTCATTTTGCGAAAATTGCTATTTTGAATCCATTTGTTATCCGACTTTAACAATTTTGATGGTAAACGAAAGATTAAAACTGTCTCTACAACATATGGGAAGCCGATTATCGATTTTCGATTTTGCCTTTTTTGTATAACTGAATGTTTTTTCCAAAGTTTAGATGCTTATATCACATGACCTTGACCTTGGATGACCTTCATATTACTCACAATGATACCTTGCGACCTTGACCTTCTGATGACCTTTTGACCTTTGGGGTCAGATCACTTAAACTTATTTTATAGGGCTCCAAACATGGCTTTTTTAGCATATTGCCAGTGCTGTAGCGCAAAACCTAACTGGAATAACACCCTAATGTTTGTTGATATTTAATGTAATCTTTAAAAGGTTTCAAATAATATCAGATTTGGCGATGTCAAAATTCAATTTAAGAAAATGTTGCGATTTTGATCAAACTTTAAAGGCTTCTATCTCGAGAACTTGACCTTAGATCATCTTGATATTTACAGATCTTATAACTATTTATGAGAGCTTTAACATGATGTATTCATTTTTCATGTCCGACACGTGCTTTCTGTTTTAGAGGTGTGACTCAAAGGTGATTTTGCATCTTTAAAGCGTTTTTACGACGGCCCTAATTTAGATAGAGCAATACTTTTTGCGGGTCCGTAATGCTGCGATCCTGAGGTTTCCAAAAATATGCAACACTTCTATGTTACTTGCATATTTGACTATCCTATACTTTAACATAGGGCAATACTAGGTATGTCGGTTAATTGACTGTTTATAAGATGTCAAAATTGATAAATTTCTTAAGTTGACATATTAAAGTTAAAGGGGCTCTACCTCGATTATTGTTAGATATGTAGTAAATCCAGTTTAATCATTAAAAGGTGGGATGGGGTGGACTAAACTACGTCATGCTGTAGATTTAGCTTACTGAAGCACCCTCTGCTTAATTGACCCACTTTCTTATTTATGGACCGATTTTCTTCAAAATTTGCATATACCTTAATGTTCGAATAGTGATTTGAAGGAAAATACAAAATTGGTGTTGTGCGCATGCGCATTGCTAACTTTTTTGTTTGTTTTCCGATTTTTACGAAATTTAGTATGTACATGTATAATCAGACTCGGAATCTGGGAGAAAAATTAAATTTGAGTACTGCGCATGCGCATTATCAACTTTCTTATTTCTAATGCACTTTTTTTCAAAATTGATATGTGTATGTATAATCAGATTCGAAATATCATGGATATATTGAATTTGTGTAGTGCGCATGCGCGTCGCCAACTTTCTTATTTCTTATCCGAATTTCATGAAACTTAGTATGCGTATGTATATTTCGATTCGAAATATCAGGGAGATATAAAATTTGTGATTTGCGCATGCGCGATGCCGACTTTTTTTTATTTCTGAACCGAATTCATTCAAATTTGACATGCAAGTGCATAATGAGATTAGAAATATCATGGAGATAACGAATTTGTGTTGTGCGCATGCGCATCACTAACTTTCTTATTTCTGAACAGAATTTCTTCAAAATTAGCATGTATGAACTTTCTTATTTCTCAACCGAATTGCATGAAACTTGGTATGCATACGTATAGACTGATTTGGGATTTCATGGAAATAGAGCATTTGTGCAGTGCACATGCGCATTGCCAATTTATTTTTTCTTGTTGAAATATTTTTAAACTTGATATGTATGTCTATAATCATAGTCTCAATTGCATTACCCCGTTGATCTCGCGCATAGAGTTATCAGTACAGTGCATGCGCAATCGAATATTGCCGCACCGTCGTAACTTTGTGTCGTAACCCGCCCTGCACCAGTACTGTTAACTGTACAGTTCTAGTTGCAGGGCGTACTTCGTACGCCCTGCTTTGTTTTCGTATTGATTATTTTTTTTTTTTTTTTTTCGTCGAGTGTTGGGCCTATTTTTTGGAAATGGTAACATGTACGGAAAAACGGATTTCATGACGTTTTCTAACTCGTGACTCATTAAAAAATGAATGTAAAACGAAATTTGTCTGAGCAACATTAAGCGACATTAGCAACAAACATAAAATGGACTCCAGAGAACGTATTTATCAACCGATTTTGCTCGAATTACCTTCATCGTATTTCTTGTTAGAAGGGACAAATAATGGAACTTGAAAAAATTCGATTATATGAAAATCGTTCGTCACTTTTTCTTGCCGTAATTAATCGAAGTATGATTTTTTGTTTGATTTTAAACGGATCAATTTGAAATTTCTATGATGTATAATGTCGGCAATTGCAAATAATTCTGCACAATCGAATTTTTTTCATCACTTCCGGTTTCAATGATATCATGTTTTTTCACTTCCGGTTGTGTGATTTCTAATAAAACTGAGTTATGATAAAAATAAGGTATGGATAATGTTCATGCTCTTATAACAAACTGTTCAGATCAAAAAAATATTTACCGGAAGTTATAATATAGCCGCCATATTGGTTTTGGTTATTTTGATAAAATTGCTATTTTGAATCCATTTGTCATCCGACTTTCACAATTTTGATGTTAAACGAAGGATTAAAACTTTCTCTACAACTTATGGGAAGCCGATTTTTGATTTTCGATTTTGCTTTTTTTGTATAACTGAATGTTTTTTTCCAAAGTTTAGAGGCTTGTATCACATGACCTTGACCTTGGATGACCTTCATATTGAACATGATAATACCTTGCGACCTTGACCTTCTGATGACCTTTTGACCTTTGGGGTCAGATCAATATAACCTATTTTATAGGGCTCCAAACATGGCTTTTTTAGCATATTGCCAGTGCTGTAGCACAAAACCTAACTGGAATAACACCCTAATATTTGCTGATTTTTAATGTACTCTTTAAAAGGTTTCAAATAATATCAGATTTGGCGATGTCAAAATTCAATTTAAGAAAATGTTGCGATTTTGATCAAACTTTAAAGGCTTCTATCTCGAGAACTTAACCTCAGATGATCTTGATATTTACAGATCTCATAAAGATTTATGAGAGCTTTAACATGATGTATTCATTGTTCATGTCCGACACGTGCTTTCTGTTTTAGAGGTGTGACTCAAAGGTGATTTTGTATCTTTAAAGCGTTTTTACGAGGGCCCTAATATAGATAAAGCAATATTTTTTTCGGATTCGTAATGCTGAGTTCCTCAGCTTTCCGAAAATATGCAACACTTCTATGTAACTTGCATATTTCCATATCCCATACTTTAACCTGGGGCATTAATAGGTATGTCAGTTAATTGACTGTATAAACAGTGTCACTATTAATAGAGTCAGTAAGTTTGACATGATTGTTAAAGTTAAAGGGGCTCTAACTCAATTTTTGTTAGATATGAATTATATTCAGTTTACGCATTAAAGGGAGGTCTAGGATGGACTAAACCACGGCATGCTGAAAATTTAACTTACTGAAGCACCCTGTAGCCACGCCCACTGCTTTATTGACCCACGTTCTTATTTATGATCCGATTTTCTTCAAAATTTGCACATACCTTTATGTTCGAATAGTGATTTAAAGAAAAATACAAAATTTGTGATGTGCGCATGCGCAATGCTAACTTTTTAGTTTGTTATCCGATTTTTACGAAATTTGGTATGTACATGTACAATCGGATTCAAAACTTATGGGAAATGTTAAATTTAGTTCTGCGCATGCGCAATATCAACTTCCTTATTTCTTATTCAAATTTCTTCAAAATCGGCATGTATGTGTATAATTAAATTAGAAATATCATGGACATTTTGAATTTGTGAAGTGCGCATGCGCGTCGCCAACTTTCTTATTTCTTATCCGAATTTCATGAAACTTGGTATGCATAAGTATATTCCGATTCGAAATATGATGGAGATATTGAATTTGTGTTTTGCGCATGCGCATTGCTAACTTTCTTATTTCTGAACCAAATTCATTCAAAATTGACATGCATGTGTATAATAAGATTCGAAATATCATGGACTATTAAATTTATGTAGTGCGCATGCGCATCGCCAACTTACTTATTTCTTAACAGAATTTATTCAAAATTAGCATGTTTGTGTATAATCAGATTTGAAATTTCATGGACATAATAAATTTGTGTAGTGAGCATGCGCAGTAACAACTTTCTTATTTCTCAACCGAATTGCATGAAACTTGGTCTGCATACGTATAGACTGATTCGGGATTTCATGGAAATAGAGTATTTGTGCAGTGCACATGCGCATTGCCAACTTTATTTTTTCTTGTTGAAATATTTTTAAACGTGGTATGTATGTCTATAATCATAGTCTCAATTGCATTACCCTGTTGATCTCGCGCATTGAATTGTCAGTACAGTGCATGCGCTTTCGAATATTGCCGCATCGTCGTAACTGTATGTCGTAACCCGCCCTGCACCAGTACTGTTAACTGTACAGTTCTAGTTGCAGGGCGTACTTCGTACGCCCTGCTTTGTTTTCGTATTGATTATTTTTTTTTTTTCGTCCAACCGTGCACCTATTTCTCAGTAATGGAACAATGTACAGAAAAACAGACCTCATGACGTTTTGTGACTTGTGGCTAATTTTAATATGAATGTAAAACGAAATTAATCTGCGCAACATGAAGCGACATGAGCAACAAACATAAAATGGACTCTAGATAAAGTATTTATGGACCGATTTTGCCCGAATTTTCTTCATCGTATTTCTCTTGCTAAAGGACAAACAATAGGACTTAAAAATATTCGATTATATGAAATTTGTTCGATACTTTTTCTTGCCGTAATTTATCGAAATATGATATTTTCATTGATTTTTAACGGATCACTTTGAAATTTCTATGAAGTAGAACGCCGGCGGGTGCAAATAATTCTGCACACTCAATTTTTTTACGTCACTTCCGGTTTTAATGATATCACTTCCGGTTACTTCACTTCCGGTAAAACTGAGTTATGATGAAAACAAGGTATGCGTAATGTTAGTGTTATTATTACACACTAATATAATCCAAAAAATATTTATCGAAAGTTATAATTTGGCCGCCATATTGGTTTGGGTCATTTTGCGAAAATTCCTATTCTGAATCCATTTGTAATCCTACTTTTACAAATTTGATGTCAAACGAAGCATTCATAGTTTCTCTACAATTGACGGGAAATCGAATTTCGATTTTCGATTTTGCCTTCTGTGTATAACGAAATGTTTTTTTTACAAAGTTAAGAGGCTTTTATCACCTGACCTTGACCTTTGATGACCTCCATATTTCACACTATGATACCCTTTGATCTTGACCTTCTGATGACCTTTTGACCTTTGGGGTCAGACCACTTAAACCTATTTTATAGTGCTCTAAAAATGGCTTATTTTGAATATTGCCAGTGCTGTAACGCAAAACCTAATTGGAATAACACCCCAATGTTTGCTGATCTTAAGTGTACTCTTTAAAGGGTTTCAAATAATATCAGATTTGGCGATGTCAGAATTCAATTTAACAAAATGTTGCGGTTTTGTTGAAACTTTGAAGGCTTGTATCTCAAAAACTTGACCTCAGATCAAGTTGATATTTACAGATCTTAAAACTATTTAAGAGGGCTTTAACATGATGTATTCATTTTTCACGTCCGACACGTGCTTTCTGTTTTAGAGGTGTGACTCAAAGGTGATTTTGCACCTGTAAACCGTTTTTACGAGGGCCCTAATTTAGATATAGCAATACTTTTTGCAGATTCGTAATGCTCAGATCCCGAGGTTTCCAAAAATATGCCACACTTATTATGTTACTTGCATATTAAAAAAATAGCATTCTCCTATTATTATACTATATAGAGAATAATAGGTATGTCGGTTAATTGACTGTAATAAACATGTCACTTTTGATGGAGTCACTGAGTTTGACATGGTCAAGTTAAAGGCTCTCTACCTCGGTTTTTGTTAGATATGTATTATATCCTGTCTACACAGTTTGGGGAGGTCTAGGATGGACTAAACTACGCCATGCTGAAAATTTAACTTACTGAAGCACCCTGTAGCCACACCCACTGCTTAATTGACCCACTTTCTTATTTTCTTCAAAATTTGCATATACCTTCATGTTCGAATAGTGATTTGAAGGAAATACAAAATTTGTGTTGTGCGCATGCGCGATGCTAACTTTTTTGTTTATTATTCGATTTTTACGAAATTTGGTATGTACATGTATAATCAGATTCGGAATCTAGAAGGAATGTTAAATTTGAGTACTGCGCCTGCGCATTATCAACTTTCTTATTTCTTATCCAATTTGTTTCAAAATTGACATGTGTGTGTATAATCAGATTCGAATTATCATGGATATATTGAATTTGTGTAGTGCGCATGCGCGTCGTCAACTTTTTTATTTCTTATCCGAATTTCATGAAATTTAGTATGCATATGTATATTCCGATTCGAAATATCATAGAGATATTGAACTTGTGTTATGCGCATGCGCATTGCTAACTTTCTTATTTCTGAACCGAGTTCATTCAAAATTGGTATGCATGTGCATAATAAGATTAGAAATATCATGGAGATATTGAATTTGTGTTGTGTGCATGCGCACTGCTAACTTTCTTATTTCTGAACAGAATTCATTCACAATTGCATGTATGAATATAATTAGATTCGAAATTTCATGAACATATTGAATTTGTGTATTGCACATTCGAATTGCCAACTTTTTATTTCCCAACCGAATTGCATGAAATTTGGTATGCATACGTATAAACCAATTCGGGATTTCATGGAAATAGAGAATTTGTGCAGAGTGAATGCGAATCGAAATATTGCCGCACCCTCGTATCTGTATGTCGTAACCCGCCCTGCACCAGTACTGTTAACTGTACAGTTCTAGTTGCAGGGCGTACTTCGTACGCCCTGCTTTGTTTTCGTATTGATTATTTTTTTTTTTTTTTTTTTCGTCCACGGCCCGGCCTATTACTCGGAAATGGTAATATGTATGGAAGAACAGATTTCATGACGTTTTCTAACTCGCTTCCCAAAAACTAGTGAATGTAAAACGAAATTGATCTGAGCAACAGAAAGCGACAAGAGCAACAAACATAAAATGGCCTCTAGAGACCGTATTTATCAACCGATTTTGCTCAAATTACTTTCGTCGTATTTCTTGTAACAAAGGACATATAATAGAACTTTAAAATTTTCGATTACATGAAAATCGTTCGTCACTTTTTCTTGCCGTAATTAATCGAAGTATGATTTTTTGTTTGATTTTTAACGGATCAATATGAAACTTCTATGATGTAGACCTACTGCAAGTGCAAATAATTCCCCACACTCAAAATTTTTGCATCACTTCCGGTTTTGATGATATCACTTCCGGTTACATCACTTCCGGTAAAACTTATTTATGATAGAATTAGGATATGCATAATCTTCATGTTATTATTACAAACTGATATGACGAAAAAAATATTTACCGGAAGTTATAGTTTGGCCGCCATATTGGTTAGAGTCATTTTTCCAAAATTTTTATTCAGAATAATTTTGTATCGAGACATTTATGATTTTGATGTCAATCGGAGCATTAAAGATTTTTGGACAGTTTGTTGGGAGCCGAATTTCGATTTTCGATTTTAACTTTTTTGTACAACGTAATGTTTTTTTCCAAAGTTTAGAGGCTTGTATCACATGACCTTGACCTTGGATGACCTTAATATGACACACAATGATACCTTGCGACCTTGACCTTCCGATGACCTTTTGACCTTTGGGGTCAGACAATTATAACCTATTTTATAGGGCTCCAAACATGACTTTTTTGGCATATTACCAGTGCTGTAGCGCAAAATCTAACTGGAATAACACCCTAATGTTTGCTGATTTTTAATGTACTCTTTAAAAGGTTTCAAATAATATCAGATTTGGCGATGTCAAAATTCAATTTAAGAAAATGTTGCGATTTTGATCAAACTTTAAAGGCTTCTATCTCGAGAACTTGACCTCAGATCATCTTGATATTTACAGATCTCGTAAAGATTTATGAGAGCTTTAACATGATGTATTCATTTTTCATGTCCGACACGTGCTTTCTGTTTTAGAGGTGTGACTCAAAGGTGATTTTGCATCTTTAAAGCGTTTTTACGGGGGCCCTAATATAGATAAAGCATTATTTTTTTCGGATCCGTAATTTTGAGTTCCTCAGGTTTCCAAAAATATGCAACACTTCTATGTAACTTGCATATTTCCATATTCCATACTTTAACCTGGGGAAATAATAGGTATGTCATTTAATTGACTGTATAAACACTGTCACTATTAATAGAGTCAGTAAGTTTGACATGTTAAAGTTAAAGGGGCTTTACCTCGATTTTTGTTAGATATGAATAATATTCAGTTTACGCATTAAAGGGAGGTAAAGGATGGACTAAACTACGGCATGCTGAAAATTTAACTTACTGAAGCACCCTGTAGGCACGCCCACTGCTTAATTGACCCACTTTCTTATTTATGAACCGATTTTCTTCAAAATTTGTACATACCTTTATGTTCGAATAGTGATTTAAAGAAAAATACAAAATGTGTGATGTGCGCATGCGCAATGCTAACTTTTTTGTTTGTTATCCGATTTTTACGAAATTTGGTATGTACATGTATAATCGGATTCAAAACTTAGGGGAAATGTTAAATTTAGTTCTGCGCATGCGCAATATCAACTTCCTTATTTCTTATCCAAATTTCTTCAAAATCGGTTTGTATGTGTATAATTAGATTAGAAATATCATGGAAATTTTGAATTTGTGGAGTGCGCATGCGCGTCGCCAACTTTCTTATTTCTTATCCGAATTTCATGAAACTTGGTATGCATAAGTATATTCCGATTCGAAATATGATGGAGATATTGAATTTGTGTTTTGCGCATGCGCATTGCTAACTTTCTTATTTCTGTACCAAATTCATTAATAATTGACATGCATGTGTATAATAAGATTCGAAATATCATGGACATATTAAATTTATGTAGTGCGCATGCGCATCGCCAACTTACTTATTTCTTATCAGAATTTCTTCAAAATTAGCATGTATATGTGTAATCAGATTTGAAAGTTCATGGACATAATGAATTTGTGTTGTGAGCATGCGCAGTAACAACTTTCTTATTTCTCAACCGAATTGCATGAAACTTGGTATGCATACGTAAAGACTGATTTGGGATTTCATGGAAATAGAGCATTTGTGCAGTGCACATGCGCATTGCCAACTTATTTTTTCTTATTGAAATATTTTTAAACGTGGTATGTATATCTATAATCATAGTCTCAATTGCATTACCCTGTTGATCTCGCGCATTGAATTGTCAGTACAGTGAATGAGCAATCGAATATTGCCGCACCGTCGTAACTGTATGAGGTAACCCGCCCTGCACCAGTACTGTTTTTTTTTTTTTCGTCCACGGCCCGGCCTATTATTCGGAAATGGTAATATGTATGGAAAAACAGATTTCATGACGTTTTCTAACACGCTTCCCAAAAACTAGTGAATGTAAAACGAAATTGATCAGAGCAACAGAAAGCGACAAGAGCAACAAACATAAAATGGCCTCTAGAGACCGTATTTATCAACCGATTTTGCTCAAATTACTTTCATCGTATTTCTTGTAACAAAGGACACATAATAGAACTTTAAAATATTCGATTACATGAAAATCGTTCGTCACTTTTTCTTGCCGTAATTAATCGAAGTATGATTTTTTGTTTGATTTTTAACGGATCAATATGAAACTTCTATGATGTAGACCTACGGCAAGTGCAAATAATTCCCCACACTCAAAATTTTTGCATCACTTCCGGTTTTGATGATATCACTTCCGGTTACATCACTTCCGGTAAAACTTATTTATGATAAAATTAGAATATGCATAATCTTAATGTTATTATTACAAACTGTTATGACCAAAAAAGTATTTACCGGAAGTTATAGTTTGGCCGCCATATTGGTTTGAGTCATTTTTCCAAAATTTTTATTCAGAATAATTTTGTATCTAGACATTTATGATTTTGATGTCAATCGGAGCATTAAAGATTTTTGGACAGTTTCTTGAGAGCCGAATTTCGATTTTCGATTTTAACTTTTTTGTATAACGTAATGTTTTTTTCCAAAGTTCAGAGGCTTGTATCACATGACCTTGACCTTGGATGACCTTAATATGACACACAATGATACCTTGCGACCTTGACCTTCTGATGACCCTTTGACCTTTTAGGTCAGATAATTATAACCTATTTTATAGGGCTCCAAACATGGCTTTTTTAGCATATTGCCAGTGCTGTAGCGCAAAACTTAACTGGAATAACACCCTAATGTTCGCTGATTTTTAATGTACGCTTTAAAAAGTTTCAAATAATATCAGATTTGGCGATGTCAAAATTCAATTTAAGAAAATGTTGCGATTTTGATCAAACTTTAAAGGCTTCTATCTCGAGAACTTGACCTCAGATCGCCTTGATATTTACAGATCTTATAAAGATTTATGAGAGCTTTAACTTGATGTATTCATTTTTCATGTCCGATACGTGCTTTCTGTTTTAGAGGTGTGACTCTAGGGTGATTTTGCATCTTTAAAGCGTTTTTACGAGGGCCCTAATATAGATAGAGCAATATTTTTTTCGGATCCGTAATGCTGAGTTTCTCAGGTTTCCAAAAATATGCAACACTTCTATGTAACTTGCATATTTCCATATCCCATACTTTAACCTGGGGTAATAATAGGTATGTCAGTTAATTGACTGTATAAACACTGTCACTATTAATAGAGTCAGTAAGTTTGACATGTTAAAGTTAAAGGGGCTGTACCTCGATTTTTTGTTAGATATGAATTATATTCAGTTTACGCATTAAAGGGAGGTCTAGGATGGACTAAACTACGGCATGCTGAAAATTTAACTTACTGAAGCACCCTGTAGGCACGCCCACTGCTTAATTGACCCACTTTCTTATTTATGAACCGATTTTCTTCAAAATTTGCACATAGTTTTATGTTCGATTAGTGATTTAAAGAAAAATACAAAATTTGTGATGTGCGCATGCGCAATGCTAACTTTTTTGTTTGTTATCCGATTTTTACGAAATTTGGTATGTACATGTATAATCGGATTCAAAACTTAGGGGAAATGTTAAATTTAGTTCTGCGCATGCGCAATATCAACTTCCTTATTTCTTATCCAAATTTCTTCAAAATCGGTATGTATGCGTATAATTAGATTAGAAATATCATGGAAATTTTGAATTTGTGAAGTGCGCATGCGCGTCGCCTACTTTCTTATTTCTTATCCGAATTTCATGAAACTTGGTATGCATAAGTATATTCCGATTCGAAATATGATGGAGATATTGAATTTGTGTTTTGCGCATGCGCATTGCTAACTTTCTTATTTCTGAACCAAATTCATTCAAAATTGACATGCATGTGTATAATAAGATTCGAAATATCATGGACATATTAAATTTATGTAGTGCGCATGCGCATCGCCAACTTACTTATTTCTTATCAGAATTTCTTCAAAATTAGCATGTATATGTATAATCAGATTTGAAAGTTCATGGACATAATGAATTTGTGTAGTGAGCATGCGCAGTAACAACTTTCTTATTTCTCAACCGAATTGCATGAAACTTGGTATGCATACGTATAGACTGATTTGGGATTTCATGGAAATAGAGGATTTGTGCAGTGCACATGCGCATTGCCAACTTTTTTTTCTTGTTGAAACATTTTTAAACGTGGTATGTAGGTCTATAATCATAGTCTCAATTGCATTACCCTGTTGATCTCGCGCATTGAATTGTCAGTACAGTGCATGCGCAATCGAATATTGCCGCACCGTCCTAACTGTATGTCGTAACCCGCCCTGCACCAGTACTGTTAACTGTACAGTTCTAGTTGCAGGGCGTACTTCGTACGCCCTGCTTTGTTTTCGTATTGATTATTTTTTTTTTTTCGTCCAACCGTGCACCTATTTCTCAGTAATGGAACAATGTACAGAAAAACAGACCTCATGACGTTTTGTGACTTGTGGCTAATTTTAATATGAATGTAAAACGAAATTAATCTGCGCAACATGAAGCGACATGAGCAACAAACATAAAATGGACTCTAGATAAAGTATTTATGGACCGATTTTGCCCGAATTTTCTTCATCGTATTTCTCTTGCTAAAGGACAAACAATAGGACTTAAAAATATTCGATTATATGAAATTTGTTCGATACTTTTTCTTGCCGTAATTTATCGAAATATGATATTTTCATTGATTTTTAACGGATCACTTTGAAATTTCTATGAAGTAGAACGCCGGCGGGTGCAAATAATTCTGCACACTCAATTTTTTTACGTCACTTCCGGTTTTAATGATATCACTTCCGGTTACTTCACTTCCGGTAAAACTGAGTTATGATGAAAACAAGGTATGCGTAATGTTAGTGTTATTATTACACACTAATATAATCCAAAAAATATTTATCGAAAGTTATAATTTGGCCGCCATATTGGTTTGGGTCATTTTGCGAAAATTCCTATTCTGAATCCATTTGTAATCCTACTTTTACAAATTTGATGTCAAACGAAGCATTCATAGTTTCTCTACAATTGACGGGAAATCGAATTTCGATTTTCGATTTTGCCTTCTGTGTATAACGAAATGTTTTTTTTACAAAGTTAAGAGGCTTTTATCACATGACCTTGACCTTTGATGACCTCCATATTTCACACTATGATACCCTTTGATCTTGACCTTCTGATGACCTTTTGACCTTTGGGGTCAGACCACTTAAACCTATTTTATAGTGCTCTAAAAATGGCTTATTTTGAATATTGCCAGTGCTGTAACGCAAAACCTAATTGGAATAACACCCCAATGTTTGCTGATCTTAAGTGTACTCTTTAAAGGGTTTCAAATAATATCAGATTTGGCGATGTCAGAATTCAATTTAACAAAATGTTGCGGTTTTGTTGAAACTTTGAAGGCTTGTATCTCAAAAACTTGACCTCAGATCAAGTTGATATTTACAGATCTTAAAACTATTTAAGAGGGCTTTAACATGATGTATTCATTTTTCACGTCCGACACGTGCTTTCTGTTTTAGAGGTGTGACTCAAAGGTGATTTTGCACCTGTAAACCGTTTTTACGAGGGCCCTAATTTAGATATAGCAATACTTTTTGCAGATTCGTAATGCTCAGATCCCGAGGTTTCCAAAAATATGCCACACTTATTATGTTACTTGCATATTAAAAAAATAGCATTCTCCTATTATTATACTATATAGAGAATAATAGGTATGTCGGTTAATTGACTGTAATAAACATGTCACTTTTGATGGAGTCACTGAGTTTGACATGGTCAAGTTAAAGGCTCTCTACCTCGGTTTTTGTTAGATATGTATTATATCCTGTCTACACAGTTTGGGGAGGTCTAGGATGGACTAAACTACGCCATGCTGAAAATTTAACTTACTGAAGCACCCTGTAGCCACACCCACTGCTTAATTGACCCACTTTCTTATTTTCTTCAAAATTTGCATATACCTTCATGTTCGAATAGTGATTTGAAGGAAATACAAAATTTGTGTTGTGCGCATGCGCGATGCTAACTTTTTTGTTTATTATTCGATTTTTACGAAATTTGGTATGTACATGTATAATCAGATTCGGAATCTAGAAGGAATGTTAAATTTGAGTACTGCGCCTGCGCATTATCAACTTTCTTATTTCTTATCCAATTTGTTTCAAAATTGACATGTGTGTGTATAATCAGATTCGAATTATCATGGATATATTGAATTTGTGTAGTGCGCATGCGCGTCGTCAACTTTTTTATTTCTTATCCGAATTTCATGAAATTTAGTATGCATATGTATATTCCGATTCGAAATATCATAGAGATATTGAACTTGTGTTATGCGCATGCGCATTGCTAACTTTCTTATTTCTGAACCGAGTTCATTCAAAATTGGTATGCATGTGCATAATAAGATTAGAAATATCATGGAGATATTGAATTTGTGTTGTGTGCATGCGCACTGCTAACTTTCTTATTTCTGAACAGAATTCATTCACAATTGCATGTATGAATATAATTAGATTCGAAATTTCATGAACATATTGAATTTGTGTATTGCACATTCGAATTGCCAACTTTTTATTTCCCAACCGAATTGCATGAAATTTGGTATGCATACGTATAAACCAATTCGGGATTTCATGGAAATAGAGAATTTGTGCAGAGTGAATGCGAATCGAAATATTGCCGCACCCTCGTATCTGTATGTCGTAACCCGCCCTGCACCAGTACTGTTAACTGTACAGTTCTAGTTTTTTTTTTTTCGTCCACGGCCCGGCCTATTACTCGGAAATGGTAATATGTATGGAAAAACAGATTTCATGACGTTTTCAAACTCGCTTCCCAAAAACTAGTGAATGTAAAACGAAATTGATCAGAGCAACAGAAAGCGACAAGAGCAACAAACATAAAATGGCCTCTAGAGACCGTATTTATCAACCGATTTTGCTCAAATTACTTTCATCGTATTTCTTGTAACAAAGGACACATAATAGAACTTTAAAATATTCGATTACATGAAAATCGTTCGTCACTTTTTCTTGCCGTAATTAATCGAAGTATGATTTTTTGTTTGATTTTTAACGGATCAATATGAAACTTCTATGATGTAGACCTACGGCAAGTGCAAATAATTCCCCACACTCAAAATTTTTGCATCACTTCCGGTTTTGATGATATCACTTCCGGTTACATCACTTCCGGTAAAACCTATTTATGATAAAATTAGGATATGCATAATCTTAATGTTATTATTACAAACTGTTATGACCAAAAAAATATTTACCGGAAGTTATAGTTTGGCCGCCATATTGGTTAGAGTCATTTTTCCAAAAAATTTATTCAGAAGAATTTTGTATCTAGACATTTATGATTTTGATGTCAATCGGAGCATTAAAGATTTTTGGACAGTTTCTTGAGAGCCGAATTTCGATTTTCGATTTTAACTTTTTTGTATAACGTAATGTTTTTTTCCAAAGTTTAGAGGCTTGTATCACATGACCTTGACCTTGGATGACCTTAATATGACACACAATGATACCTTGCGATCTTGACCTTCTGATGACCTTTGGGGTCAGACAATTATAACCTATTTTATAGGGCTCCAAACATGGCTTTTTTAGCATATTGCCAGTGCTGTAGCGCAAAACCTAACTGGAATAACACCCTAATGTTCGCTGATTTTTAATGTTCTCTTTAAAAAGTTTCAAATAATATCAGATTTGGCGATGTCAAAATTCAATTTAAGAAAATGTTGCGATTTTGATTAAACTTTAAAGGCTTCTATCTCGAGAACTTGACCTCAGATCATCTTGATATTTACAGATCTCATAAAGATTTATGAGAGCTTTAACTTGATGTATTCATTTTTCATGTCCGACACGTGCTTTCTGTTTTAGAGGTGTGACTCAAGTGTGATTTTGCATCTTTAAAGCGTTTTTACGAGGGCCCTAATATAGATAGAGCAATATTTTTTTCGGATCCGTAATGCTGAGTTTCTCAGGTTTCCAAAAATATGCAACACTTCTATGTAACTTGCATATTTCCATATCCCATACTTTAACCTGGGGTAATAATAGGTATGTCAGTTAATTGACTGTATAAACACTGTCACTATTAATAGAGTCAGTAAGTTTGACAAGTTAAAGGGGCTCTACCTCGATTTTTTGTTAGATATGAATTATATTCAGTTTACGCATTAAAGGGAGGTCTAGGGTGGACTAAACTACGGCATGCTGAAAATTTAACTTACTGAAGCACCCTGTAGGCACGCCCACTGCCTAATTGACCCACTTTCTTATTTATGAACCGATTTTCTTCAAAATTTGCACATACCTTTATGTTCGATTAGTGATTTAAAGAAAAATACAAAATTTGTGATGTGCGCATGCGCAATGCTAACTTTTTTGTTTGTTATCCGATTTTTACGAAATTTGGTATGTACATGTATAATCGGATTCAAAACTTAGGGGAAATGTTAAATTTAGTTCTGCGCATGCGCAATATCAACTTCCTTATTTCTTATCCAAATTTCTTCAAAATCGGTATGTATGCGTATAATTAGATTAGAAATATCATGGAAATTTTGAATTTGTGAAGTGCGCATGCGTGTCGCCAACTTTCTTATTTCTAATCCGAATTTCATGAAACTTGGTATGCATAAGTATATTCCGATTCGAAATATGATGGAGATATTGAATTTGTGTTTTGCGCATGCGCATTGCTAACTTTCTTATTTTTGAACCAAATTCATTCAAAATTGACATGCATGTGTATAATAAGATTCGAAATATCATGGACATATTAAATTTATGTAGTGCGCATGCGCATCGCCAACTTATTTCTTATCAGAATTTCTTCAAAATTAGCATGTATATGTATAATCAGATTTGAAGGTTCATGGACATAATGAATTTGTGTAGTGAGCATGCGCAGTAACAACTTTCTTATTTCTCAACCGAATTGCATGAAACTTGGTATGCATACGTATAGACTGATTTGGGATTTCATGGAAATAGAGGATTTGTGCAGTGCACATGCGCATTGCCAACGTTTTTTTTCTTGTTGAAATATTTTTAAACGTGGTATGTAGGTCTATAATCATATTCTCAATTGCATTACCCTATTGATCTCGCGCATTGAATTGTCAGTACAGTGCATGCGCAAGCATTACCCTGTTGATCTCGGCGTTGAATTATCAGTACAGTGCATGCGCGATCGACTATTGCCGCACCGACGTACCTGTATGTCGTAACCCGCCCTGCACCAGTACTGTTTTTTTTTTTTCGTCCACGGCCCGGCCTATTACTCGGAAATGGTAATATGTATGGAAAAACAGATTTCATGACGTTTTCTAACTCGCTTCCCAAAAACTAGTGAATGTAAAGCGAAATTGATCAGAGCAACAGAAAGCGACAAGAGCAACAAACATAAAATGGCCTCTAGAGACCGTATTTATCAACCGATTTTGCTCAAATTACTTTCATCGTATTTCTTGTAACAAAGGACACATAATAGAACTTTAAAATATTCGATTACATGAAAATCGTTCGTCACTTTTTCTTGCCGTAATTAATCGAAGTATGATTTTTTGTTTCATTTTTAACGGATCAATATGAAACTTCTATGATGTAGACCTACGGCAAGTGCAAATAATTCCCCACACTCAAAATTTTTGCATCACTTCCGGTTTTGATGATATCACTTCCGGTTACATCACTTCCGGTAAAACTTATTTATGATAAAATTAGGATATGCATAATCTTAATGTTATTATTACAAACTGTTATGACCTAAAAAATATTTACCGGAAGTTATAGTTTGGCCGCCATATTGGTTAGAGTCATTTTTCCAAAATTTTTATTCAGAATAATTTTGTATCTAGACATTTATGATTTTGATGTCAATCGGAGCATTAAAGATTTTTGGACAGTTTCTTGAGAGCCAAATTTCGATTTTCGATTTTAACTTTTTTGTATAACGTAATGTTTTTTTCCAAAGTTTAGAGGCTCGTATCACATGACCTTGACCTTGGATGACCTTAATATGACACACAATAATACCTTGCGACCTTGACCTTCTGATGACCCTTTGACCTTTGGGGTCAGATAATTATAACCTATTTTATAGGGCTCCAAACATGGCTTTTTTAGCATATTGCCAGTGCTGTAGCGCAAAACTTAACTGGAATAACACCCTTATGTTCGCTGATTTTTAATGTACTCTTTAAAAAGTTTCAAATAATATCAGATTTGGCGATGTCAAAATTCAATTTAAGAAAATGTTGCGATTTTGATCAAACTTTAAAGGCTTCTATCTCGAGAACTTGACCTCAGATCACCTTGATATTTACAGATCTCATAAAGATTTATGAGAGCTTTAACTTGATGTATACATTTTTCATGTCCGACACGTGCTTTCTGTTTTAGAGGTGTGACTCAAGGGTGATTTTGCATCTTTAAAGCGTTTTTACGATTGCCCTAATATAGATAGAGCAATATTTTTTTCGGATCCGTAATGCTGAGTTTTTCAGGTTTCCAAAAATATGCAACACTTCTATGTAACTTGCATATTTCCATATCCCATACTTTAACCTGGGGTAATAATAGGTATGTCAGTTAATTGACTGTATAAACACTGTCACTATTAATAGAGTCAGTAAGTTTGACATGTTTAAGTTAAAGGGGCTCTACCTCGATTTTTTGTTAGATATGAATTATATTCAGTTTACGCATTAAAGGGAGGTCTAGGATGGACTAAACTACGGCATGCTGAAAATTTAACTTACTGAAGCACCCTGTAGGCACGCCCACTGCTTAATTGACCCACTTTCTTATTTATGAACCGATTTTCTTCAAAATTTGCACATACCTTTATGTTCGATTAGTGATTTAAAGAAAAATACAAAATTTGTGATGTGCGCATGCGCAATGCTAACTTTTTTGTTTGTTATCCGATTTTTACGAAATTTGGTATGTACATGTATAATCGGATTCAAAACTTAGGGGAAATGTTAAATTTAGTTCTGCGCATGCGCAATATCAACTTCTTTATTTCTTATCCAAATTTCTTCAAAATCGGTATGTATGCGTATAATTAGATTAGAAATATCATGGAAATTTTAAATTTGTGAAGTGCGCATGCGCGTCGCCAACTTTCTTATTTCTTATCCGAATTTCATGAAACTTGGTATGCATAAGTATATTCCGATTCGAAATATGATGGAGATATTGAATTTGTGTTTTGCGCATGCGCATTGCTAACTTTCTTATTTCTGAACCAAATTCATTCAAAATTGACATGCATGTGTATAATAAGATTCGAAATATCATGGACATATTAAATTTATGTAGTGCGCATGCGCATCGCCAACTTACTTATTTCTTTTCAGAATTTCTTCAAAATTAGCATTTATATGTATAATCAGATTTGAAAGTTCATGGACATAATGAATTTGTGTAGTGAGCATGCGCAGTAACAACTTTCTTATTTCTCAACCGAAATGCATGAAACTTGGTATGCATACGTATAGACTGATTTGGGATTTCATGGAAATAGAGGATTTGTGCAGTGCACATGCGCATTGCCAACTTATTTTTTCTTGTTGAAATATTTTTAAACGTGGTATGTATATCTATAATCATAGTCTCAATTGCATTACCCTGTTGATCTCGCACATTGAATTGTCAGTACAGTGAATGAGCAATCGAATATTGCCGCATCGTCGTAACTGTATGTCGTAACCCGCCCTGCACCAGTACTGTTAACTTCGTACGCCCTGCTTTGTTTTCGTATTGATTATTTTTTTTTTTTTTTTTTTCGTCGAGTGTTGGGCCTATTTTTTGGAAATGGTAACATGTACGGAAAAACGGATTTCATGACGTTTTCTAACTCGTGACTCATTAAAAAATGAATGTAAAACGAAATTTTTCTGAGCAACATTAAGCGACATTAGCAACAAACATAAAATGGACTCCAGAGAACGTATTTATCAACCGATTTTGCTCGAATTACCTTCATCGTATTTCTTGTTAGAAGGGACAAATAATGGAACTTGAAAAAATTCGATTATATGAAAATCGTTCGTCACTTTTTTATGCCGTAATTAATCGAAGTATGATTTTTTGTTTGATTTTTAACGGATCAATTTGAAATTTCTATGGTGTATACTGTCGGTAATTGCAAATAATTCTGCACAATCAAATTTTTTGCATCACTTCCGGTTTCAATGATATCATGTTTTTTCACTTCCGGTAGTGTGATTTCTAATAAAACTGAGTTATGATAAAAAATAAGGTATGCATAATGTTCATGCTCTTATAACAAACTGTTCAGATCAAAAAAATATTTACCGGAAGTTATAATTAAGTCGCCATATTGGCTTTGGTCATTTTGCGAAAATTGCTATTTTGAATCTATTTGTTATCCGACTTTCACAATTTTGATGTTAAACGAAAGATTAAAACTTTCTCTACAACTTATGGGAAGCCGATTTTCGATTTTCGATTTTGACTTTTTTGTATAACTGAATGTTTTTTTCCAAAGTTTAGAGGCTTGTATCACCTGACATTGACCTTGGATGACCTTCATATTGCACATAGTGTTACCTTGTGACCTTGACCTTCTGATGACCTTTTGACCTTTGGGGTCAGACTACTTAAACCTATTTTATAGGGCTCTAAACATGGCTGTTTTAGCATATTGCCAGTGCTGTAGCGCAAAACCTTACTGGAATAACACCCTAATGTTTGCTGATTTTTAATATACTCTTTAAGGGGTTTCAAATAATATCAGATTTGGCGATGTCAAAATTCAATTTAAGAAAATGTTGCGATTTTGATCAAACTTTAAAGTCTTCTATCTCGAGAACTTGATCTCAGATCATCTTGATATTTACAGATCACATGAAGATTTATGAGAGCTTTAACATGATGTATTCATTTTTCATGTCCGACACGTGATTTCTGTTTTAGAGGTTTGACTCAAAGGTGATTTTGCAGCTTTAAAGCGTTTTTACGAGGGCCCTAAGATAGATAAAGCAATATTTTTTTCGGAACCGTAATGCTGAGTTCCTCAGGTTTCCAAAAATATGCAACACTTCTATGTAACTTGCATATTTCCATATCCCATACTTTAACATGGGGCAATAATAGGTATGTCGGTTAATTGAGTGTTATAAACAGTGTCATTATTAATAGAGTCAGTAAGTTTGACATGTTAAAGTTAAAGGGGCTCTACCTCGATTTTTGTTAGATATGAATTATATTCAGTTTACGCATTAAAGGGAGGTCTAGGATGGACTAAACTACGTCATGCTGAAAATTTAACTTACTGAAGCACCCTGTAGGCACGCCCACTGCTTAATTGACCCGCTTTCTTATTAATGAACCGATTTTCTTCAAAATTCGCATATACCTTCATGTTCGAATAATGATTTAAAGGAAAATACAAAATATGGGTTGTGCGCATGCGCGATACTAACTTTTTTGTTTGTTATCCGATTTTAACGAAACTTGGCATGTACACGCATAATCGGATTCAAAACTTGGGGGGAAATGTTGAATTTAGTTCTGCGCATGCGCAATATCAACTTCCTTATTTCTTATCTAAATTTCATCAAAATCGGTATGTATGTGTATAATTAGATTAGAAATAGCATGGACATTTTGAATTTGTTTAGTGCGCATGCGCGTCGCTAACTTTCCTATTTCTTATCCGAATTTCATGAAACTTGGTATGCATATGTATATTCCGATTCGAAATATGATGGAGATATTGAATTTGTGTTTTGCGCATGCACATTGCTAACTTTCTTATTTCTGAACCAAATTCATTCAAAATTGGCATGCATGTGTATAATAAGATTCTAAATATCATGGAAATATCAAATTTATGTAGTGCGCATGCGCATAGCCAACTAACTTATTTCTTATCAGAATTTCTTCAAAATTAGCATTTTTGTGTATAATCAGATTTGAAATTTCATGGACATAATGAATTTGTGTAGTGAGCATGCGCAGTAACAACTTTATTATTTCTCAACCAAATTGCATGAAACTTGGTATGCATACGTATAGACGGGATTTCATGGAAATAGAGCATGTGTGCAGTGCACTTGCGCATTGCCAACTTTCTTTTTTCTTGTTGAAATATTTTTAAACTTGATATGTATGTCTATAATTATAGTCTCAATTGCATTACCCATTTGATCTCGAGCATTAAAATATCAGTACAGTGAATGCACAATCGAATATTGCCGAACCGTCGTACCCTTTATGTCGTAACCCGCCCTGCACCAGTACTGTTAACTGTACAGTTCTAGTTGCAGGGCGTACTTCGTACGCCCTGCTTTGTTTTCGTATTGATTATTTTTTTTTTTTTTTTTCGTCGAGTGTTGGGCCTATTTTTTGGAAATGGTAACATGTACGGAAAAACGGATTTCATGACGTTTTCTAACTCGTGACTCATTAAAAAATGAATGTAAAACGAAATTTTTCGGAGCAACATTAAGCGACATTAGCAACAAACATAAAATGGACTCCAGAGAACGTATTTATCAATCGATTTTGCTCGAATTACCTTCATCGTATTTCTTGTTAGAAGGGACAAATAATGGAACTTGAAAAAATTCGATTATATGAAAATCGTTCGTCACTTTTTCTTGCCGTAATTAATCGAAGTATGATTTTTTGTTTGATTTTAAACGGATCAATTTGAAATTTCTATGATGTATACTGTCGGCAATTGCAAATAATTCTGCACAATCAAATTTTTTTCATCACTTCCGGTTTCAATGATATCATGTTTTTTCACTTCCGGTTGTGTGATTTCTAATAAAACTGAGTTATGATAAAAATAAGGTATGCATAATGTTTATGCTCATATAACAAACTGTTCAGATCAAAAAAATATTTACCGGAAGTTATAATATAGCCGCCATATTGGTTTTGGTCATTTTGCTAAAACTGCTATTTTGAATCGATTTGTTATCCGACTTTCACAATTTTGATGTTAAACGAAAGATTAAAACTTTCTCTACAACTTATGGGAAGCCGATTTTTGATTTTCGATTTTGCTTTTTCTGTATAACTGAATGTTTTTTTCCAAAGTTTAGAGGCTTGTATCACATGACCTTGACCTTGGATGACCTTCATATTGAACATGATAATACCTTGCGACCTTGACCTTCTGATGACCTTTTGACCTTTGGGGTCAGATCACTATAACCTATTTTATAGGGCTCCAAACATGGCTTTTTTAGCATATTGCCAGTGCTGTAGCACAAAACCTAACTGGAATAACACCCTAATATTTGCTGATTTTTAATGTACTCTTTAAAAGGTTTCAAATAATATCAGATTTGGCGATGTCAAAATTCAATTTAAGAAAATGTTGCGATTTTGATCAAACTTTAAAGGCTTCTATCTCGAGAACTTAACCTCAGATGATCTTGATATTTACAGATCTCATAAAGATTTATGAGAGCTTTAACATGATGTATTCATTTTTTCATGTCCGACACGTGCTTTCTGTTTTAGAGGTGTGACTCAAAGGTGATTTTGCATCTTTAAAGCGTTTTTACGAGGGCCCTAATATAGATAGAGCAATATTTTTTTCTGATCCGTCCTGGTGAGTTCCTCAGGTTTCCAAAAATATGCAACACTTCTATGCAACTTGCATATTTCCATATCCCATACTTTAACCTGGGGCATTAATAGGTATGTCAGTTAATTGACTGTATAAACAGTGTCACTATTAATAGAGTCAGTAAGTTTGACATGTTAAAGTTAAAGGGGCTCTAACTCAATTTTTGTTAGATATGAATTATATTCAGTTTACGCATTAAAGGGAGGTCTAGGATGGACTATACCACGGCATGCTAAAAAATTTAACTTACTGAAGCACCCTGTAGGCACGCCCATTGCTTAATTGACCCACTTTCTTATTTATGAACCGATTTTCTTCAAAATTTGCACATACCTTTATGTTCGAATAGTGATTTAAAGAAAAATACAAAATTTGTGATGTGCGCATGCGCAATGCTAACTTTTTAGTTTGTTATCCGATTTTTACGAAATTTGGTATGTACATGTATAATCGGATTCAAAACTTAGGGGAAATGTTAAATTTAGTTCTGCGCTTGCGTAATATCAACTTCCTTATTTCTTATTCAAATTTCTTCAAAATCGGTATGTATGTGTATAATTAAATTAGAAATATGGACATTTTGAATTTGTGAAGTGCGCATGCGCGTCGCCAACTTTCTTATTTCTTATCCGAATTTCATGAAACTTGGTATGCATAAGTATATTCCGATTCGAAATATGATGGAGATATTGAATTTGTGTTTTGCGCATGCGCATTGCTAACTTTCTTATTTCTGAACCAAATTCATTCAAAATTAACATGCATGTGTATAATAAGATTCGAAATATCATGGACTATTAAATTTATGTAGTGCGCATGCGCGTCGCCAACTTACTTATTTCTTACCAGAATTTCTTCAAAATTAGCATGTTTGTGTATAATCAGATTTGAAATTTCAAGGACATAATAAATTTGTGCAGTGAGCATGCGCAGTAACAACTTTCTTATTTCTCAACCGAATTGCATGAAACTTGGTCTGCATACGTATAGACTGATTCGGGATTTCATGGAAATAGAGTATTTGTGCAGTGCACATGCGCATTGCCAACTTTATTTTTTCTTGTTGAAATATTTTTAAACGTGGTATGTATGTCTATAATCATAGTCTCAATTGCATTACCCTGTTGATCTCGCGCATTGAATTGTCAGTACAGTGCATGCGCTTTCGAATATTGCCGCATCGTCGTAACTGTATGTCGTAACCCGCCCTGCACCAGTACTGTTAACTGTACAGTTCTAGTTGCAGGGCGTACTTCGTACGCCCTGCTTTGTTTTCGTTTTGATTATTTTTTGCAGGGCGTACTTCGTACGCCCTGCTTTGTTTTCGTATTGATTATTTTTTTTTGCAGGGCGTACTTCGTACGCCCTGCTTTGTTTTCGTATTGATTATTTTTTTTTTTTTTTTTTTTTCGTCCACGGCCCGGCCTATTACTCGAAAATGGTAATATGTATGGAAAAACAGATTTCATGACGTTTTCTAACTCGCTTCCCAAAAACTAGTGAATGTAAAACGAAATTGATCAGAGCAACAGAAAGCGACAAGAGCAACAAACATAAAATGGCCTCTAGAGACCGTATTTATCAACCGATTTTGCTCAAATTACTTTCATCGTATTTCTTGTAACAAAGGACACATAATAGAACTTTAAAATATTCGATTACATGAAAATCGTTCGTCACTTTTTCTTGCCGTAATTAATCGAAGTATGATTTTTTGTTTGATTTTTAACGGATCAATATGAAACTTCTATGATGTAAACCTACGGCAAGTGCAAATAATTCCCCACACTCAAAATTTTTGCATCACTTCCGGTTTTGATGATATCACTTCCGGTTACATCACTTCCGGTAAAACTTATTTATGATAAAATTAGGATATGCATAATCTTAATGTTATTATTACAAACTGTTATGACCCAAAAAATATTTACCGGAAGTTATAGTTTGGCCGCCATATTGGTTAGAGTCATTTTTCCAAAATTTTTATTCAGAATAATTTTGTATCTAGACATTTATGATTTTGATGTCAATCGGAGCATTAAAGATTTTTGGACAGTTTCTTGAGAGCCGAATTTCGATTTTCGATTTTTACTTTTTTGTATAACGTAATGTTTTTTTCCAAAGTTTAGAGGCTTGTATCACATGACCTTGACCTTGGATGACCTTAATATGACACACAATGATACCTTGCGACCTTGACCTTCTGATGACCCTTTGACCTTTGGGGTCAGATAATTATAACCTATTTTATAGGGCTCCAAACATGGCTTTTTTAGCATATTGCCAGTGCTGTAGCGCAAAACTTAACTGGAATAACACCCTAATGTTTGCTGATTTTTAATGTACTCTTTAAAAAGTTTCAAATGATATCAGATTTGGCGATGTCAAAATTCAATTTAAGAAAATGTTGCGATTTTGATCAAACTTTAAAGGCTTCTATCTCGAGAACTTGACCTCAGATCACCTTGATATTTACAGATCTCATAAAGATTTATGAGAGCTTTAACTTGATGTATTCATTTTTCATGTCCGATACGTGCTTTCTGTTTTAGAGGTGTGACTCAAGGGTGATTTTGCATCTTTAAAGCGTTTTTACGAGGGCCCTAATATAGATAGAGCAATATTTTTTTCGGATCCGTAATGCTGAGTTTCTCAGGTTTCTAAAAATATGCAACACTTCTATGTAACTTGCATATTTCCATATCCCATACTTTAACCTGGGGTAATAATAGGTATGTCAGTTAATTGACTGTATAAACACTGTCACTATTAATAGAGTCAGTAAGTTTGACATGTTAAAGTTAAAGGGGCTCTACCTCGATTTTTTGTTAGATATGAATTATATTCAGTTTACGCATTAAAGGGAGGTCTAGGATGGACTAAACTACGGCATGCTGAAAATTTAACTTACTGAAGCACCCTGTAGGCACGCCCACTGCTTAATTGACCCACTTTCTTATTTATGAACCGATTTTCTTCAAAATTTTCACATACCTTTATGTTCGATTAGTGATTTAAAGAAAAAAACAAAATTTGTGATGTGCGCATGCGCAATGCTAACTTTTGTGTTTGTTATCCGATTTTTACGAAATTTGGTATGTACATGTATAATCGGATTCAAAACTTAGGGGAAATGTTAAATTTAGTTCTGCGCATGCGCAATATCAACTTCCTTATTTCTTATCCAAATTTCTTCAAAATCGGTATGTATGCGTATAATAAGATTAGAAATATCATGGAAATTTTGAATTTGTGAAGTGCGCATGCGCGTCGCCAACTTTCTTATTTCTTATCCTAATTTCATGAAACTTGGTATGCATACGTATATTCCGATTCGAAATACGATGGAGATATTGAATTTGTGTTTTGCGCATGCGCATTGCTAACTTTCTTATTTCTGAACCAAATTCATTCAAAATTGGCATGCATGTGTATAATAAGATTCGAAATATTATGGAAATATCAAATTTTTGTAGTGCGCTTGCACATTGCCAACTTACTTATTTCTTATCGGAATATCTTCAAAATTAGCATGTTTGTGTAAAATCAGATTTGAAATTTCATGGACATAATGAATTTGTGTAGTGAGCATGCGCAGTAACAACTTCCTTATTTCTCAACCGAATTGCATGAAACTTGGTATGCATACGTATAGACTGATTTGGGATTTCATGGGAATAGAGTATTTGTGCAGTGCACATGCGTAGTGCCTACTTTATTTTTTCTTGTTGAAATATTTTTAAACTTGATATGTATGTCTATAATCATAGTCTCAATTGCATTACCCTGTTGATCTCGCGCATTGAATTGCCAGTACAGTGCTTGCGCAATCGAATATTGCCGCACCGTCGTAACTGTATGTCGTAACCCGCCCTGCACCAGTACTGTTAACTGTACAGTTCTAGTTGCAGGGCGTACTTCGTACGCCCTGCTTTGTTTTCGTATTGATTATTTTTTTTTTTTTTTTTTCGTCGAGTGTTGGGCCTATTTTTTGGAAATGGTAACATGTACGGAAAAACGGATTTCATGACGTTTTCTAACTCGTGACTCATTAAAAAATGAATGTAAAACGAAATTTTTCTGAGCAACATTAAGCGACATTAGCAACAAACATAAAATGAACTCCAGAGAACGTATTTATCAACCGATTTTGCTCGAATTACCTTCATCGTGTTTCTTGTTAGAAGGGACAAATAATGGAACTTGAAAAAATTCAATTATATGAAAATCGTTCGTCACTTTTTCTTTGCCGTAATTAATCGAAGTACTACCTGTATGTCGTAACCCGCCCTGCACCAGTACTGTTAACTGTACAGTTCTAGTTTTTTTTTTTTTTCGTCCACGGCCCGGCCTATTACTCGGAAATGGTAATATGTATGGAAAAACAGATTTCATGACGTTTTCTAACTCGCTTCCCAAAAACTAGTGAATGTAAAACGAAATTGATCTGAGCAACAGAAAGCGACAAGAGCAACAAACATAAAATGGCCTCTAGAGACCGTATTTATCAACCGATTTTGCTCAAATTACTTTCGTCGTATTTCTTGTAACAAAGGACATATAATAGAACTTTAAAATTTTCGATTACATGAAAATCGTTCGTCACTTTTTCTTGCCGTAATTAATGAAGTATGATTTTTTGTTTGATTTTTAACGGATCAATATGAAACTTCAATGATGTAGACCTACTGCAAGTGCAAATAATTCCCCACACTCAAAATGTTTGCATCACTTCCGGTTTTGATGATATCACTTCCGGTTACATCACTTCCGGTAAAACTAATTTATGATAGAATTAGGATATGCATAATCTTCATGTTATTATTACAAACTGATATGACGAAAAAAATATTTACCGGAAGTTATAGTTTGGCCGCCATATTGGTTAGAGTCATTTTTCCAAAATTTTTATTCAGAATAATTTTGTATCGAGACATTTATGATTTTGATGTCAATCGGAGCATTAAAGATTTTTGGACAGTTTGTTGGGAGCCGAATTTCGATTTTCGATTTTAACTTTTTTGTATAACGTAATGTTTTTTTCCAAAGTTTAGAGGCTTGTATCACATGACCTTGACCTTGGATGACCTTAATATGACACACAATGATACCTTGCGACCTTGACCTTCTGATGACCTTTTGACCTTTGGGGTCAGACAATTATAACCTATTTTATAGGGCTCCAAACATGACTTTTTTGGCATATTACCAGTGCTGTAGAGCAAAATCTAACTGGAATAACACCCTAATGTTTGCTGATTTTTAATGTACTCTTTAAAAGGTTTCAAATAATATCAGATTTGGCGATGTCAAAATTCAATTTAAGAAAATGTTGCGATTTTGATCAAACTTTTGATCGGCCTATTTCTCGGAAATGGTAAAATGTATGAAAAAACGGATTTCATGACGTTTTCTAACTCGTGGCTAATCAACTGTTAAATGTAAAACGAAATTTTTCTGAGCAACATAAAGCGACATGAGCAACAAACACAAAATGAACCGTAGAGAACGTATTTATCATCCGATTTTGCTCAAATTACCTACATCGTATTCCTTGTAACAATGGACACATAATGGAACTGGAAAAAATTCGATTATATGAAAATGGTTTGTCACTTTTTCATGCCGTAATTAATCGAAGTATGATTTTTTGTTTGATTTTTAACGGATCATTATGAAACTTATATGATGTGGACCTACGGCAAGTGCAAAAAATTCTTCACACTCAAAATTTTTGCATCACTTCCGGTTTCAATGATATCACTTCCGGTTACATCGCTTCCGGTAAAACTGAGTTATGTTAGAAATAAGGTATACATAATATTAATGTTGTTTTTACAAACATTTGTGATCAAAAAAATATTTACCGGAAGTGATAATTTGGCAGCCATATTGATTTTGGTCATTTTGCCAAAATTGCTATTCAGAATCTATTTGTTATCCGACTTTCACAATTTTGATGTTAATCGAAAGATTGAAACTTTGTCTACAACAAATGGGAAGCCGAATTTCGATTTTCGATTTTGCCTTTTTTGTATAACGGAATGTTTTTTTCCAAAGTTTAGAGGCCTGTATCACATGACCTTGACCTTGAATGACCTTCATATTGCACATAATGATACCTTGTGATCTTGACCTCCTGATGACCTTGTGACCTTTAAGGTCAGACATCTTAAACCTATTTTATAGGGCCCCAAACATGGCTTTTTTAACATATTGCCAGTGCTGTAACTTAAAACCTAACTGGAATAACACCCCAATGTTTGCTGATTTTTAATGTACTCTTTAAAGGGTTTCAATTTATATAAGATTTGGCGACGTCAGAATTCAATTTAACAAAATGTTGCGATTTTGTTGAAATTTTGAAGGCTCCTATCTCAAGAACTTGACCTCAGATCAAGTTGATATTTACAGATCTTATAACTATTTAAGAGGGCTTTCACGTGATGTATTCATTTTTCATGTCCGACACGTGCTTTCTGTTTTAGAGGTGTGACTCAAAGGTGATTTTGCATCTTTAAAGCGTTTTTACGAGGGCCCAAAGATAGATAAAGCAATATTTTTTTCGGATCCGTAATGCTGAGTTCCTCAGGTTTCCAAAAATATGCAACACTTCTATGTAACTTGCATATTTCCATATCCCATACTTTAACCTGGGGTAATAATAGGTATGTCGGTTAATTGACTGTATAAACAGTGTCACTATTAATAGAGTCAGTAAGTTTGACATGTAAAGTTAAAGGGGCCTTACCTTGATTTTTGTTAGATATGAATTATATTCAATTTACGCATTAAAGGGAGGTCTAAGATGGACTAAACTAAGTCATGCTGAAAATTTAACTTACTGAAGCACCCTGTAGGCACCCACTGCTTAATTTACCCACTTTCTTATTTATGAACCAATTTCCTTCAAAATTTGCATATACCTTCATGTTCGAATAATGATTTAAAGACAAATACAAAATATGAGTTGTGCGCATGCGCGATGCTAACTGTTTTGTTTGTTATCCGATTTTAACGAAACTTGGCATGTACACGCATCGGATTCAAAACTTAGGAGAAATGTTAAATTTAGTTCTGCGCATGCGCAATATCAACTTCCTTATTTCTTATCTAAATTTCATCAAAATCGGTATGTATGTGTATTATTAGATTAGAAATATCATGGACATTTTGAATTTGTGAAGTGCGCATGCGCGTCGCTAACTTTCCTATTTCTTATCCGAATTTCATGAAACTTGGTATGTATATGTATATTCCGATTCGAAATATAGTTGAGATATTGAATTTGTGTTTTGCGCATGCGCATTGCTAACTTTCTTATTTCTGAACCAAATTCATTCAAAATTGGCATGCATGTGTATAATAAGATTCTAAATATCATGGAAATATCAAATGTATGTAGTGCGCATGCGCATCACCAACTTACTTATTTCTTATCGGAATTTAAACTTGATATGTATGTCTATAATCATAGTATCAATTGCATTACCCTGTTGATCTGGAGCATTGAATTATCAGTAGAGTGAATGCACAATCGAATATTGCCGCATCGTCGTAACTGTATGTCGTAACCCGCCCTGCACCAGTACTGTTATCTGTACAGTTCTAGTTTTTTTTTTTTTTTCGTCTACGGCCCGGCCTATTTCTCGGAAATGGTATTATGTATGGAAAAAATGATTCCATGACGTTTTCTCACTTGAGGTGAATTACAGTATAAAAGTAAAACGAAATTGATATGCGCAACATGAAGCGACATGAGCAACAAACATAAAATGGGCTCTTGAGACCGTATTTATCAGCCGATTTTGCTCAAATTACTTTCATCGTATTTCTTGTAACAAAGGACACAAAATAGAACTTTAAAATTTTCGATTACATGAAAATCGTTCGTCACTTTTTCTTGCCGTAATTAATCGAAGTATGATTTTTTGTTTGATTTTTAACGGATCAAAATGAAACTTATAAGATGTAGACATATGGCAAGTGCAAATAAATCCCCACACTCAAAATTTTTGCATCACTTCCGGTTTTGATGATATCACTTCCGGTTACATCACTTCCGGCAAAACTTATTTATGATAAAATTAGGACATGCATAATCTTAATGTTATTATTACAAACTGTTATGACCCAAAAAATATTTGCCGGAGGTTATAGTTTGGCCGCCATATTGGTTAGAGTCATTTTTCCAAAATTTTTATTCAGAATAATTTTGTAACCAGACATTCATGATTTTGATGTCAATCGGAGCATTAAAGATTTTTGGACAGTTCCTTGGGAACCGAATTTCGTTTTTTCGATTTTAACTTCTTTGTTTAACGGAATGTTTTTTTCCAAAGTTTAGATGCTTGTATCACATGACCTTGACCTTGGATGACCTTAATATGACACACAATGATACCTTGGGACCTTGACCTTCTGATGACCTTTTGACCTTTGGGGTCAGATCACTTAAACTTATTTTATAGGTCTCCAAACATGGCTTTTTATACGCCCACATGAAAATGTGGACGTATATTGCCGTCACCCCTGTCCGTCCGTCCGTCCGTCCGTCGGTCCGTCCGTCCGTCCGTCCGTCCGTCGGTCCGTCAACAATTTCTTGTGTACGCGATAGAAACCAGAGTTTTTATCCGATTCGAATGAAACTTGGTATGTGTATTCATCTTGATATTATCTCGGATGAGTTCGAAAATGGCGCAATTCCAGTTGTCGGTTTATGAGTTATTGCCCTTGACTTAGTGAAAAAACGTTAAAATTAACTTGTGTACACGATAGAAGCTAGAGTTTTAATCCGATTTGAATGAAACTTGGTATGTGTATTCATCTTGATATTATATCGGATGAGTTCGAAAATGGCGCAATTCCAGTAGTCGGTTTATGAGTTATTGCCCTTGACTTAGTGAAAAAACGTTAAAATTAACTTGTGTACACGATAGAAGCTAGAGTTTTAATCCGATTTGAATGAAACTTGGTATGTGTATTCATCTTGATAATATCTCAGATAAGTCCAACAATGGCGCGATTCCAGATGTTGATTTATGAGTTATTGCCCTTGACTTAGTGAAAAATGTTTTAATTAACTTGTGTACGCGATAGAAGCTAGAGTTTTTATCCGATTTGAATGAAACTTGGTATGTGTATTCATCTTGATAATATCTTGAATGATGTTGAAAATGGCGCCATTCCAGTCGTTGGTTTAAGAGTTATTGCCCTTGACTTCGTGAAAAAAACGTTAAAATGAACTTGGTATGTGTATTCATCTTGATAATAACTCTGATAAATTCGAGAATCGTGCGTTTCTAGTCGTGATTTATGAGTTATTGCCCTAGACTTAGTGGAAATTAACTTGTTTACACAATAGAGGCTAGAGTTTTCATTCGAATTGATTCATCTAAATATAAGCTCAAATAAGTGCGATGGTGCAATCAACTTTTTTAAATATTCAAATTTGCTGAAGTGGGCGTATGTTACCTTGCCTGGCAAGCTATCTTTTAGCATATTGCCAGGGCTGTAGCACAAAACCTAACTGGAATAACACCCTAATGTTTGCTGATTTTTAATGTACTCTTTAAAAGGTTTCAAATAATACTAGACTTGGCGATGTCAAAATTCAATTTAAGAAAATGTTGCGATTTTGATCAAACTTTAAAGGCTTCTTTCTCGAGAACTTGACCTCAGATGATCTTGATATTTACAGATCTCATTAAGATTCATGAGAGCTTTAACATGATGTATTCATTTTTCATGTCCGACACGTGCTTTCTGTTTTAGAGGTGTGACTCAAAGGTGATTTTGCATCTTTAAAGCGTTTTTACGAGGGCCCTAATATAGAAAAAGCAATATTTTTTTCGGATCCGTAATGCTGAGTTCCTAAGGTTTCCAAAAATATGCAACACTTCTATGTAACTTGCATATTTCCATATCCCACACTTTAACCTGGGGCAATAATTAGGTATGTCAGTTAATTGACTGTATAAACACTGTCACTATTAATAGAGTTAGTAAGTTTGACATGTTAAAGTTAAAGGTGCTCTACCTCGATTTTTGTTAGATTTGAATTATATTCAGTTTACGCATTAAAGGGAGGTCTAGGATGGACTAAACTACGGCATGCTGAAAATTTAACTTACTGAAGCACCCTGTAGGCACGCCGACTGCTTAATTGACCCACTTTCTTATTTATGAACCGATTTTCATCAAAATTTGCACATACCTTTATGTTCGAATAGTGATTTAAAGAAAAATACAAAATTTGTGATGTGCGCATGCGCAATGCTAACTTTTTTGTTTGTTATCCGATTTTTACGAAATTTGGTATGTACATGTATAATCGGATTCAAAACTTAGGGGAAATGTTAAATTTAGTTCTGCGCATGCGCAATATCAACTTCCTTATATCTTATCCAAATTTCTTCAAAATCGGTATGTATGTGTATAATTAGATTAGAAATATCATGGAAATTTTGAATTTGTGAAGTGCGCATGCGCGTCTCCAACTTTATTATTTCTTATCCGAATTTCATGAAACTTGGTATGCATAAGTATATTCCGATTCGAAATATAATGGAGGTATTGAATTTGTGTTTTGCGCATGCGCATTGCTAACTTTCTTATTTCTGAACTAAATTCATTCAAAATTGACATGCATGTGTATAATAAGATTCGAAATATCATGGACATATTAAATTGATGTAGTGCGCATGCGCATCGCCAACTTACTTATTTCTTATCAGAATTTCTTCAAAATTAGCATGTATGTGTATAATCAGATTTGAAAGTTCATGGACATAATGAATTTGTGTAGTGAGCATGCACAGTAACAACTTTCTTATTTCTCAACCGAATTGCATGAAACTTGGTATGCATACGTATAGACTGATTTGGGATTTCATGGAAATAGAGGATATGTGCAGTGCACATGCGCATTGCCAACTTTTTTTTTCTTATTGAAATATTTTTAAACGTGGTATGTATGTCTATAATCATAGTCTCAATTGCATTACCCTGTTGATCTCGCGCATTGAATTGTCAGTACAGTGCATGCGCAATCAAATATTGCCGCACCGTCGTAACTGTATGTCGTAACCCGCCCTGCACCAGTACTGTTAACTGTACAGTTCTAGTTGCAGGGCGTACTTCGTACGCCCTGCTTTGTTTTCGTATTGATTATTTTTTTTTTTTCGTCCAACCGTGCACCTATTTCTCAGTAATGGAACAATGTACAGAAAAACGGACCTCATGACGTTTTGTGACTTGTGGCTAATTTTAATATGAATGTAAAACGAAATTAATCTGCGCAACATGAAGCGACATGAGCAACAAACATACAATGGACTCTAGATAAAGTATTTATGGACCGATTTTGCCCGAATTTTCTTCATCGTATTTCTCTTGCTAAAGGACAAACAATAGGATTTGAAAATATTCGATTATATGAAATTCGTTCGATACTTTTTCTTGCCGTAATTTATCGAAATATGATATTTTCATTGATTTTCAACGGATCATTTTGAAATTTCTATGATGTAGAACGCCGGCGGGTGCAAATAATTCTGTGCACTCAATTTTTTTACGTCACTTCCGGTTTTAATGATATCACTTCCGGTTACTTCACTTCCGGTAAAACTGAGTTATGATGAAAACAAGGTATGCATAATGTTAGTGTTATTATTACACACTAATACAATCCAAAAAATATTTATCGGAAGTTATAATTTGGCCGCCATATTGGTTTGGGTCATTTTGTGCAAATTCCTATTCTGAATCCATTTGCAATCCGACTTTTACAAATTTGATGTCAAACGAAGCATTCATAGTTTCTCTACAATTGACGGGAAGCCGAATTTCCATTTTCGATGTTGCCTTATGTATATAACAAAATGTTTTTTTTACAAAGTTTAGAGGCTTGTATCACATGACCTTGACCTTTGATGACCTCCATATTTCACACCATGATACCCTTTGATCTTGACCTTCTGATGACCTTTAGACCTTTGGGGTCAGACCACTTAAACCTATTTTATAGTGCTCTAAACATGGCTTATTTTGAATATTGCCAGTGCTGTAACGCAAAACCTAATTGGAATAACACCCCAATGTTTGCTGATCTTAAGTGTACTCTTTAAAGGGTTTCAAATAATATCAGATTTGGCGATGTCAGAATTCAATTTAACAAAATGTTGCGATTTTGTAGAAACATTGAAGGCTTGTATCTCAAAAACTTGACCTCAGATCAAGTTGATATTTACAGATCTTGAAACTATTTATGAGGGCTTTAACATGATGTATTCATTTTTCATGTCGGACACGTGCTTTCTGTTTTAGAGGTGTGACTAAAAGGTGATTTTGCACCTTTAAAGCGTTTTTACGAGGGCCCTAATTTAGATATAACAATACTTTTTGCAGATTCGTAATGCTCAGATCCTGAGGTTTCCAAAAATATGCAACACTTATATGTTACTTGCATATTAAAAAAATTGCATTCTCCTATATTATACTATATAGAGAATAATAGGTATGTCGGTTAATTGACTGTAATAAACATGTCACTTTTGATGGAGTCACTGAGTTTGACATGGTCAAGTTAAAGGCTCTCTACCTTGGTTTTTGTTAGATATGTATTATATCCAGTCTACGCAGTTTGGGGAGGTCTAGGATGGACTAAACTACGTCATGCTGAAAATTTAACTTACTGAAGCACCCACTGCTTAATTGACCCACTTTCTTATTTATGAACCGATTTTCTTCAAAATTTGCATATACCTTCATGTTCGAATAGTGATTTAAGGGAAAAACAAAATTTGTGTTGTGCGCATGCGCGGTGCTAACTTTTTTGTTTGATATTCGATTTTTACGAAATTTGGTATGTACATGTATAATCAGATTCAGAATCCAGGGGAAATGTTAAATTTCAGTACTGCGCATGCGCATTATCAACTTTATTATTTTTTATCCAATTTTTACAAAATTGACATGTGTGTGTATAATCAGATTCGAAATATCGTGGACATATTGAATTTGTGTATTGCGCATGCGCGTCGTCAACTTTTTTATTTCTCATCCGAATTTCATGAAATTTAGTATGCATATGTATATTCCGATTCGAAATATCATGGAGATATTAAACTTGTGTTATGCGCATGCGCATTGCTAACTTTCTTATTTCTGAACCGAGTTCATTCAAAATTGGTATGCATATGCATAATAAGATTAGAAATATCATGGAGATATTGAATTTGTGTTGTGTGCATGCGCATTGCTAACTGTCTTATTTCTGAACAGAATTCATTTACAATTGGCATGTATGCATATAATTAGATTCGAAATTTCATGAACATATTGAATTTGTGTCCTGCACATTCGAATTGCCAACTTTTTATTTCTCAACCGAATTGCATGAAATTTGGTATGCATACGTATAAACCAATTCGGGATTTCATGGAAATAGAGAATTTGTGCAGAGTGAATGCGAATCGAAATATTGCCGCACCCTCGTACCTGTATGTCGTAACCCGCCCTGCACCAGTACTGTTAACTGTACAGTTCTAGTTGCAGGGCGTACTTCGTACGCCCTGCTTTGTTTTCGTATTGATTATTTTTTTTTTTTTTTTTTTTCGTCCCCGGCCCGGCCTATTTCTCGGAAATGGTAAAATGTATGAAAAAACGGATTTCATGACGTTTTCTAACTCGTGGCTAATCAACTGTTAAATGTAAAACAAAATTGATATGCGCAACATGAAGCGACATGAGCAACAAACATAAAATGAACTGTAGTGAACGTATTTATCAACCGATTTAGGTCAAAGTACCTTCATCGTATTCCTTGTAACAAAGGACAAACAATGGAACTTGAAAAAATTCGATTATATGAAAATCGTTCGTCACTTTTTCATGCCGTAATTAATCGAAGTATGATTTTTTGTTTGATTTTTAACGGATCATTATGAAACTTATATGATGTAGACCTATGGCAAGTGCAAATAATTCTTCACACTCAAAATTTTTGCATCACTTCCGGTTTCAATGATATCACTTCCGGTTACTTCGCTTCCGGTAAAACTGAGTTATGAGAAAAATAAGGCATGAATAATGTTAGTGCAATTATTACAAACTGTTTTGACCCAACAAATATTTACCGGAAGTTATAATTTGGCCGCCATATTGTTTTTAGTCATTTTGCGAAAATTCCTATTCTGAATCTATTTATTATCTGAGTTTCACAATTTTGATGTTAATCGAAAGATTGAAACTTTGTCTTCAACAAATGGGAAGCCGAATTTCGATTTTCGATTTTGCCTTTTTTGTATAACGGAATGTTTTTTTCTAAAGTTTAGAGGCCTGTATCACATGACCTTTACTTTGGATGACCTTCATATTGCACATAATGATACCTTGGGACTTTGACCTTCTGATGACCTTGTGACCTTTAGGGTCAGACAACTTAAACCTATTTTATAGGACTCCAAACATGGCTTTTTTTGCATATTGCCAGTGCTGTAACGCAAAACCTAACTGGAATAACACCCCAATGTTTGCTGATTTTTAATGTACCCTTTAAAAGGTTTCAGTTAATATAAGATTTGGCGATGTCAGAATTCAATTTAACAAAATGTTGCGATTTTGTTGAAATTTTGAAGGTTCCTATCTCAATAACTTGACCTCAGATCAAGTTGGTATTTACAGATCTTAGACCTATTTAAGAGGTCTTTTACGTGAGGTATTCATTTTTCATGTCCGACACGTGCTTTCTGTTTTAGAGGTGTGACTCAAAGGTGATTTTGCATCTTTAAAGCGTTTTTACAAGGGCCCTGATATAGATAAAGCAATAATTTTTTCGGATCCATAATGCTGAGATTCCGAGGTTTCCAAAAATGTGCAACACTTCTATGTAACTTGCATATTTCCATATCGTATACTTGAACATAGGGCAATAATAGGTATGTCGGTTAATTGACTGTTTATAAACAATGTCAATATTAATAGAGTCAGTAAGTTTGACATGTTAAAGTTAAAGGGGCTCTACCTTAATTGCAGGGCGTACTTCGTACGCCCTGCTTTGTTTTCGTATTGATTATTTTTTTGTTTTTTTTTTTCGTCCCCGGCCCGGCCTATTTCTCGGAAATGGTAAAATGTATGAAAAAACCGATTTCATGACGTTTTCTAACTCGTGGCTAATCAACTGTTAAATGTAAAACAAAATTGATATGCGCAACATGAAGCGACATGAGCAACAAACATAAAATGAACTGTAGAGAACGTATTTATCAACCGATTTTGGTCAAAGTACCTTCATCGTATTCCTTGTAACAAAGGACAAATAATGGAACTTGAAAAAATTCGATTATATGAAAATCGTTCGTCACTTTTTCATGCCGTAATTAATCGAAGTATGATTTTTTGTTTGATTTTTAACGGATCATTATGAAACTTATATGATGTAGACGTATGGCAAGTGCAAATAATTCTTCACACTCAAAATTTTTGCATCACTTCCGGTTTCAATGATATCACTTCCGGTTACATCGCTTCCGGTAAAACTGAGTTATGAGAAAAATAAGGCATGAATAATGTTAGTGCAATTATTACAAACTGTTTTGACCCAACAAATATTTACCGGAAGTTATAATTTGGCCGCCATATTGTTTTTAGTCATTTTGCGAAAATTCCTATTCTGAATCTATTTATTATCTGAGTTTCACAATTTTGATGTTAATCGAAAGATTGAAACTTTGTCTTCAACAAATGGGAAGCCGAATTTCGATTTTCGATTTTGCCTTTTTTGTATAACGGAATGTTTTTTTCTAAAGTTTAGAGGCCTGTATCACATGACCTTGACCTTGGATGACCTTCATATTGCACATAATGATACCTTGGGACTTTGACCTTCTGATGACCTTGTGACCTTTAGGGTCAGACAACTTAAACCTATTTTATAGGACTCCAAACATGGCTTTTTTTGCATATTGCCAGTGCTGTAACGCAAAACCTAACTGGAATAACACCCTAATGTTTGTTGATTTTTAATGTACTCTTTAAAAGGTTTCAAATAATATCAGATTTGGCGATGTCAAAATTCAATTTAAGAAAATGTTGCGATTTTGATCAAACTTTAAAGGCTTCTATCTCGAGAACTTGACCCCAGATGATCTTGATATTTACAGATCTCATAAAGATTTATGAGGGCTTTAACATGATGTATTCATTTTTCATGTCCGACACGTGCTTTATGTTTTAGAGGTGTGATTCAAAGGTGATTTTGCATCTTTTAAGCGTTTTTACGAGGGCCCTAATATAGATAAAGCAATATTTTTTTCGGATCCATAATGCCGAGTTCCTCAGGTTTCCAAAAATATGCAACACTTCTATGTAACTTGCATATTTCCATATCCCATACTTTAACATGGGGCAATAATAGGTATGTCGGTTAATTGACTGTATAAACAGTGTCACTATTAATAGAGTCAGTAAGTTTGACATGTTAAAGTTAAAGGGGCTCTACCTCGATTTTTGTTAGATATGAATTATATTCAGTTTACGCAATAAAGGGAGGTCTAGGATTGACTAAACTACGGCATGCTGAAAATTTAACTTACTGAAGCACCCTGTAGGCACGCCCACTGCTTAATTGACCCACTTTCTTATCTATGAACCGATTTTCTTCAAAATTTGCATATACTTTCATGTTCGAATAGTGATTTAAAGGAAAATACAAAATATGGGTTGTGCGCATGCGCGATGCTAACTTTTTTGTTTGTTATCCGATTTTAACGAAACTTGACATGTACACGGATAATCGGATTCAAAACTCGGGGGAATTGTTAAATTTAGTTCTGCGCATGTGCAATATCAAATTCCTTATTTCTTATCCAAATTTCATCCAAATCGGTATGTATGTGTATATTTAGATTAGAAATATGATGGACATTTTGAATTTGTGAAGTGCGCATGCGCGTAGCTAACTTTCTTATTTCTTATCCAAATTTCATGAAACTTGGTATGCATATGTATATTCCGAATCGAAATATGATGGAGATATTGAATTTGTGTTTTGCGCATGCGCATTGCTAACTTTCTTATTTCTGAACCAAATTTATTCAAAAGTGGCATGCATGTGTATAATAAAATTCGAAATATTATGGAAATATTATGAGCATGCGCAGTAACAACTTCCTTATTTCTCAGCCGAATTGCATGAAACTTGGTATGTATACGTATAGACTGATTTGAGATTTCATGGGAATAGAGCATTTGTGCAGTGCACATGCGCATTGCCAACTTTATTTTTTCTTGTTGAAATATTTTTAAACTTGATATGTATGTCTATAATCATAGTCTCAATTGCATTACCCTGTTGATCTCACGCATTGAATTATCAGTACAGTACATGCGCAATCGAATATTGCCGCACCGTCCTACCTGTATGTCGTAACCCGCCCTGCACCAGTACTGTTAACTGTACAGTTCTAGTTTTTGTTAGATATGAATTATCTTAGGTTAACGCATTAAAGGGAGGTCTAGGACTAAACTACTGCATGCTGAAAATTTAACTTACTGAAGCACCCTGTAGCCACGCCCACTGTTTTATTGACCCACTTTCTTATTTATGATCCGATTTTCTTCAAACTTAACATATACCTCCATGTTGGAATAGTGATTTAAAGGAAAACGTAAAATTTGTATTGTGCGCATGCGCGATGCTAACTTTTTTGTTTGTTATCCGATTTTTACGAAATTTGGTATGTACATGTATAATCAGATTCAGAATCTGGGGGAAATGTTAAATTTGAGTACTGCGCATGCGCATTATCATCTTTCTTATTTCTTATCCAATTTGTTTCAAAATTTGCATGTGTGCGTATAATCAGATTCGAAATATCATGGACATATAACATTTGTGTAGTGCGCATGCCAACTTTCTTATTTCTTATCCGAATTTCATGAAAGTTAGTATGCATATTATGTATATTCCGATTCGAAATATCATGGAGATATTGAACTTGTGTTTTGCGCATGCGCATCGCTAACTTTCTTATTTCTGAACCAAATTCATTCAAAATTGGCATGCATGTGTATAATAAGATTTGAAATATGATGGACATATTAAATTAATGTAGTGCACATGCGCATCGACAACTTACTTATTTCTTATCAGAATTTCTTCAAAATTAGCATGTATGTGTATAATCAGATTCGAAATTGCATGGACACATTGAATTTGTGTAGTGAGCATGCGCTGTAACAACTTTCTTATTTCTCAAACGAATTGCATGAAACTTGGTATGCATACGTATAGACTGATGTGTGATTTCATGGAAATAGAGAATTTGTCCAGTGCACATGCGCATTGCCAACTTTCTTATTTCTTGTTGAAATATTTTTAAATTTGATATGAATGTCTGCAATCATAGTCTCAATCACCCTGTTGAAATTCAATTCTCGCGCATTGAATTATTAGTACAGTGCATGCGCAATCGAATATTGCCGCACCGTCGAACCTGTATGTCGTAATCCGCCCTGCACCAGTACTGTTAACTGTACAGTTCTAGTTGCAGGGCGTACTTCGTACGCCCTGCTTTGTTTTCGTATTGATTATTTTTTTTTTTTTTTTTTTTTCGTCCCCGGCCCGGCCTATTTCTCGGAATTGGTAAAATGTATGAAAAAACGGATTTCATGACGTTTTCTAACTCGTGGCTAATCAACTGTTAAATGTAAAACGAAATTGATCTGCGCAACATGAAGCGACATGAGCAACAAACATAAAATGGACCCTAGAGAACGTATTTATCAACCGATTTTTCTCAAATTACCTTCATCGTATTCCTTGTAACAATGGACAAATAATGGAACTTGAAAAAAATCGATTATATGAAAATCGTTCATTACTTTTTTATGCCGTAATTAATCGAAGTATGATTTTTTGTTTGATTTTTAACGGATCATTATGGAACTTATATAATGTACACCTACTGCAAGTGCAAATAATTCTTCACGCTCAAAATTTTTGCATCACTTCCGGTTTCAATGATATCACTTCCGGTTACATCGCTTCCGGTAAAACTGGGTTATGAAGAAAATAAGGCATGAATAATGTCCGTGCAATTATTACAAACTGTTTTGACACAAAAAATATTTACCGGAAGTTATAATTTTGCCGCCATATTGGTTTGAGTCATTTTGCGAAAATTCCTATTCTGAATCTATTTATTATCTGAGTTTCACAATTTTGATGTTAATCGAAAGATTGAAACTTTGTCTACAACAAATGGGAAGTCGAATTTCGATTTTCGATTTTGCCTTTTTTGTATAACGAAATGTTTTTTTCCAAAGTTTAGAGGCTTGTATCACATGACCTTGACCTTGGGTGACCTTCATATGACACACAATGATACCTTGCGACCTTGACCTTCTGATGACCTTTTGACATTTGGGGTCAGATCACTATAACCTAATTTATAGGGCTCCAAACATGGCTTTTTTAGCATATTGCCAGTGCTGTAGCACAAAACCTAACTGGAATAACACCCTAATGTTTGCTGATTTTTAATATACTCTTTAAAGGGTTTCAAATGATATCAGATTTGGCGATGTCAGAATTCAATTTAACAAAATGTTGCGATTTTGATCAAACTTTAAAGGCTTCTATCTCGAGAACTTGACCTCAGATGATCTTGATATTTACAGATCTTGTAAAGATTTATGAGAGCTTTAACATAATGTATTCATTTTTCATGTCGGACACGTGCTTTCTGTTTTAGAGGTGTGACTCAAAGGTGATTTTGCATCTTTAAAGCGTTTTTACGAGGGCCTTAATATAGATAAAGCAATATTTTTTTCGGATCCGTAATGCTGAGTTCCTTAGGTTTCCAAAAATATGCAACACTTCTATGTAACTTGCATATTTCCATATCCCATACTTTAACCTGGGGCAATAATAGGTATGTCAGTTAATTGACTGTATAAACAGTGTCACTATTAATAGAGTCAGTAAGTTTGACATGTTAAAGTTAAAGGGGCTCTACCTCGATTTTTGTTAGATATGAATTATATTCAGTTTACGCATTAAAGGGAGGTCTAGGATGGACTAAACTACGGCATGCTGAAAATTTAACTTACTGAAGCACCCTGTAGGCACGCCCACTGCTTAATTGACCCACTTTCTTATTTATGAACCGATTTTCATCAAAATTTGCACATACGTTTATGTTCGAATAGTGATTTAAAGAAAAATACAAAATTTGTGATCTGCGCATGCGCAATGCTAACTTTTTTGTTTGATATCCGATTTTTACGAAATTTGGTATGTACATGTATAATCGGATTCCAAATTTAGCGGAAATGTTAAATTTAGTTCTGCGCATGCGCAATATCAACTTCCTTATTTCTTATCCAAATTTCTTCAAAATCGGTATGTATGTGTATAATTAAATTAGAAATATCATGGACATTTTGAATTTGTTAAGTGCGCATGCGCGTCGCCAACTTTCTTATTTCTTATCTCAATTTCATGAAACTTGGTATGCATAAGTATATTCCGATTCGAAATATGATGGAGATATTGAATTTGTGTTTTGCGCATGCGCATTGTTAACTTTCTTATTTCTGAACCAAATTCATTCAAAATTGACATGTATGTGTATAATAAGATTCGAAATAACATGGACATATTAAATTTACTTACTTATTTCTTATCAGAATTTTTTCAAAATTAGCATGTTTGTGTATTATCAGATTTGAAATTTCATGGACATAATAAATTTGTGTAGTGAGCATGCGCAGTAACAACTTTCTTATTTCTCAACCGAATTGCATGAAACTTGGTCTGCATACGTATAGACTGATTCGGGATTTCATGAAAATAGAGCATTTGTGCAGTGCACATGCGCATTGCCAACTTTATTTTTTCTTGTTGAAATATTTTTAAACGTGGTATGAATGTCTATAATCATAGTTTCAATTGCATTACCCCGTTGATCTCGCGCATTGAAATGTTAGTACAGTGCATGCGCAATCGAATATTGCCGCACCGTCGTAACTGTATGTCGTAACCCGCCCTGCACCAGTACTGTTAACTGTACAGTTCTAGTTTTTTTTTTTTTTTCGTCTACGGCAGGGCCTATTTCTCGGAATTGGTACCATATACAGAAAAACGGATTACATGACGTTTTCTGACTTGTGGCTAATTGCAGTTTAAATGTAAAATGAAATTGATCTGCGCAACATGAAGCGACATGAGCAACAAACATAAAATGGACTGTAGAGAACGTATTTATGAACCGATTTTGCTCGGATTACTTTCATCGTATTTCTTGTAACAAAGGACATATAATATAACTTTAAAATATTCGATTATATCAAATTCGTTCGTCACTTTTTCTTGCCGTAATTAATCGAAATTTGATTTTTTGTTTGATTTTTAACGGATCAAGTTGAAATTTCTATGATGTATACTGTCGGCAATTGCAAATAATTCTGCACAATCAAATTATTTGTATCACTTCCGGTTTCAATGATATCATGTTTTTTCACTTCCGGTTGTGTGATTTCTGGTCAAACTGATTTATGATAAAAATAAGGTATGCATAATGTTCATGTTATTATTACAAACTGTTCAGATCAAAAAAATATTTACCGGAAGTTATAATTAAGCCGCAATATTGGTTTTGGTCATTTTGCGAAAATTGCTATTTTGAATCCATTTGTTATCCGACTTTAACAATTTTGATGGTAAACGAAAGATTAAAACTGTCTCTACAACATATGGGAAGCCGATTATCGATTTTCAATTTTGCCTTTTTTGTATAACTGAATGTTTTTTCCAAAGTTTAGATGCTTATATCACATGACCATGACCTTGGATGACCTTCATATTACTCACAATGATACCTTGCGACCTTGACCTTCTGATGACCTTTTGACCTTTGGGGTCATATCACTTAAACTTATTTTATAGGGCTCCAAACATGGCTTTTTTAGCATATTGCCAGTGCTGTAGCGCAAAACCTAACTGGAATAACACCCTAATGTTTGTTGATATTTAATGTACTCTTTAAAAGGTTTCAAATAATATCAGATTTGGCGATGTCAAAATTCAATTTAAGAAATTTAACTTTCTTATTTCTGAACAGAATTTCTTCAAAATTAGCATGTATGAACTTTCTTATTTCTCAACCGAATTGCATGAAACTTGGTATGCATACGTATAGACTGATTTGGGATTTCATGGAAATAGAGCTTTAGTGCAGTGCACATGCGCATTGCCAATTTATTTTTTCTTGTTGAAATATTTTTAAACTTGATATGTATGTCTATAATCATAGTCTCAATTGCATTACCCCGTTGATCTCGCGCATAGAGTTATCAGTACAGTGCATGCGCTAACGAATATTGCCGCACCGTCGTAACTTTGTGTCGTAACCCGCCCTGCACCAGTACTGTTAACTGTACAGTTCTAGTTGTGGGACTTTGCTACCGCAAAGTCCCAGTTTGTTTTCGAAATGTCTATTCTTTTTTTTTTTTTTTTTTTTTTTTCGATTTTTCCACAGGGCACACAGCTAAGGATTCAACTTCTTTAGAAACAATTCTACCTATGCTGAGCTTCTCCTGTGGCAACCTCGTTAATAAATATAAATTGAAACAGTTTTGCGAAAGTGCAATTTGCACATTGCAACATTAGCAAAAACAGGTTTTTCGACCCTGGAAGCCACATTTTTGGGCCGATTTTGCTCGGGTTTTCATTTTTGGAATCTGTGACTAAATTCCGATGTGATACGAGTTAAAAAAAATCAAATTTCGAAAATTCGTAGTATACATTTTTCGGCCGATTTTCGAAATTTTTGGACTACTTTTTATTTTTATTCGGATTAATCAGAAATTTTAATAAAAGATGCATGTCACAAATGTAAACAATTTGACGTATTCAAAATTTTGGCGTCACTTCCGGTTAAAGGGGAAAATCGATTTTCACTTCCGGTTGAATAACTTCCGGTGTAATTGAAATATTTCAACGAAATTATGTATATCGTTCTTAATCGTAATTCTACAGCCGATTTTGAAATAAAATTTAGTCCGAAAAAAATACTTTGTCCGCCATGTTGATTTGATACATTTTTATAAAACGAAAAATGGGGCCTTGGTGGTAAGTGTGACGTGTGTGATGTTTGTATTTTTGGAAACTATAGTCGATTGCGACCAATCTCTAGGTAGCCGATTTTTGAATTTCGATTTTCCTTTTTGGCAACTTCCGGTTGAATTTTTCAGTTTTTGAAGGCTCATATCTCGTGACCTTGACCTTTGATGACCTTGACCTTAAGTAGGTCAAAGGTCACCGACCTTGGCTACCAAATGATACTTTAATATTTGACCTCCGATATCAACTTCCGGTTTTATAGGTGTCCAAAAATAGCCAAATTCGCAACTTTGTACTGCTCCTACACGTGACCTAATTAACCTAGAGGGTTCATTTTTGCATATTCTGAATGGGCTTCATGAGCTCTTTCGAACGATATATCACAATGTATTGTAATGCAAAATTAGTTTTTTCTTAAATTTTGCAAATTTGAAAACCTTTACGCGATTTTTTGAATTTTTTTACTTTGATATATGCATAGTTTATGATCTATTAAGTTTAGAGGCTTGAACATTGGAACATAATTGAACATACCACATATAAATGTATCCGTAAGAAAAAATTGACATGGGCGTGGCACATCCGGGTTAAATTTTGATTTTGTTTACATTTTGTTGTCTGAAAAAAATCCATATAGACTACATTTTTTTGAAAAATGCTTCTGCACACACCAACCTCATTAGTTAAGCTATATTATATCATAATCTCAGCTATTTTGGCTGTATAGTTCAAAAAAGGGAACAAGGTTTATTAATTTCAAAATTTCCGATGATAGATTTTGACCTTTTTTGACATTTATGATTGTATAATTATCTCGTTAACCAATACATGCAAAGGCTTGCTAATTTAGCCATAGTAAGATATTAATAATATAAATAAAGTCACATCAAAAAATCTAACGTGGGCGTGGCACATCCGGGTATAATTTTGTTTTTGTCAAAATTTTTTTTATCAAAAAAAAAGGTAAAGTTTAATTTTTTTTCAAAAAATGACCTTGCATTCAGTTACAGCATTGCTTTATTAAGCTTATGTTAAAGGTTCATAGATTTCGGCTTTGTAGTTCCAAAAAGGGAACAGGGTTAAAAAAAATAAAAAATTTCGTTTTTGACCTTAACCTTTTTTGACCTTGACCTTTTTAGGATCAAAGGTCATTGACTTTGGCTGTTCATTTATCCTTTCATATTTGATGTCTAGCGTCAACTTCCGGTGTTATTACAGTTTGCATTACCAAATTTTAAAGACTTGTTTCTCGTGAATTTGACCTTCAGTGACCTTGACCTTCAGTAGGATGAAGGTAATTGATAAAGGATTTTAGCTGGTACGTTGAAATGTTAGGTCTGGTGACTAATTCCGGTTTCACAACCTTTTAAAAAAAACAAAAAAAATTAAAAGTTGTCGACTTTTTTTGGCGCTTCGGATTTACGTTCAAGGCCTATTTTTTTTCCTAAATTAGCAATTTGCACATTTGCAAAGTCCCACTCTGTGCCACATGTGGCTCTAGTTTGTTTTTTTTTCGTCTACGGCCCGGCCTATTTCTCGGAAATGGTATTATGTATGGAAAAAATGATTCCGTGACGTTTTCTCACTTGAGGTGAATTACAGTATAAAAGTAAAACGAAATTGATATGCGCAACATGAAGCGACACGAGCAACAAACATAAAATGGGCTCTAGAGATCGTATTTATCAGCCGATTTTGCTCAAATTACTTTCATCGTATTTCTTGTAACAAAGGACACATAATAGAACTTTAAAATTTTCGATTACATGAAAATCGTTCGTCACTTTTTCTTGCCGTAATTAATCGAAGTATGATTTTTTGTCTGATTTTTAACGGATCAATATGAAACTTCTATGATGTAAACCTATGGCAAGTGCAAATAAATCCCCACACTCAAAATTTTTGCATCACTTCCGGTTTTGATGATATCACTTCCGGTTACATCACTTCCGGCAAAACTTATTTATGATAAAATTAGGATATACATAATCTTAATGTTATTATTACAAACTGTTATGACGCAAAAAATATTTGCCGGAAGTTATAGTTTGGCCGCCATTTTGGTTAGAGTCATTTTTCCAAAATTTTTATTCAGAATAATTTTGTAACTAGACATTCATGATTTTGATGTCAATAGGAGCATTAAAAATTTTTGGACAGTTCCTTGGGAACCGAATTTCGATTTTTCGATTTAACTTCTTTGTATAACGGAATGTTTTTTTCCAAAGTTTAGATGCTTGTATCACATGACCTTGACCTTGGATGACCTTAATATGACACACAATGATACCTTGGGACCTTGACCTTCTGATGACCTTTTGACCTTTGGGGTCAGACCACTTAAACTTATTTTGTAGGGCTCCAAACATGGCTTTTTTTAGCATATTGCCAGGGCTGTAGCACAAAACCTAACTGGAATAACACCCTAATGTTTGCTGATTTTTAATGTACTCTTTAAAAGGTTTCAAATAATATCAGACTTGGCGATGTCAAAATTCAATTTAAGAAAATGTTGCGATTTTGATCAAACTTTAAAGGCTTCTATCTCGAGAACTTGACCTCAGATGATCTTGATATTTACAGATCTCATAAAGATTTATGAGAGCTTTAACATGATGTATTCATTTTTCATGTCCGACACGTGCTTTCTGTTTTAGAGGTGTGACTCAAAGGTGATTTTGCATCTTTAAACCGTTTTTACGAGGGCCCTAATATAGATAAGGCAATATTTTTTTCGGATCCGTAATGCTGAGTTCCTCAGGTTTCCAAAAATATGCAACACTTCTATGTAACTTGCTTATTTCCATATCCCGTACTTTAACCTGGGGCAATAATAGGTATGTCAGTTAATTGACTGCATAAACACTGTAACGATTAATAGAGTCAGTAAGTTTGACATGTTAAAGTTAAAGGGGCTCTACCTCGATTTTTGTTAGATATGAATTATATTCAGTTTACTAGGGAGGCCTAGGATGGACTAAACTACGGCATGCTGAAAATTTAACTTACTGAAGCACCCTGTAGGCACGCCCACTGCTTAATTGACCCACTTTCTTATTTATAAACCGATTTTCTTCAAAATTTGCACATACCTTTATGTTCGAATAGTGATTTAAAGAAAAATACAAAATTTGTGATGTGCGCATGCGCAATGCTAACTTTTTTGTTTGTTATCCGATTTTTACGAAATTTGTTATGTACATGTATAATCGGATTCAAAACTTAGGGGAAATGTTAAATTTAGTTCTGCGCATGCACAATATCAACTTCCTTATTTCTTATCCAAATTTCTTCAAAATCGGTATGTATGTGTATAATTAGATTAGAAATATAATGGAAATTTTGAATTTGTGAAGTGCCCATGCGCGTCGCCAACTTTCTTATTTCTTATCCGAATTTCATGAAACTTGGTATGCATAAGTATATTCCGATTCGAAATATGATGGAGATATTGAATTTGTGTTTTGCGCATGCGCATTGCTAACTTTCTTATTTCTGAACCAAATTCATTCAAAATTGACATGCATGTGTATAATAAGATTCGAAATATCATGGACATATCAAATTTATGAAGTGCGCATGCGCATCGCCAACTTACTTATTTCTTATCAGAATTTCTTCAAAATTAGCATGTTTGTGTATAATCAGATTTGAAAGTTCATGGACATAATGAATTTGTGTAGTGAGCATGCGCAGTAACAACTTTCTTATTTCTCAACCGAATTGCATGAAACTTGGTATGCATACGTATAGACTGATTTGGGATTTCATGGAAATAGAGCATTTGTGCAGTGCACATGCGCATTGCCAACTTATTTTTTCTTGTTGAAATATTTTTAAACGTGGTATGTATGTCTATCCCTGTTGATCTCGCGCATTGAATTGTCAGTACAGTGCATGCGCAATCGAATATTGCCGCACCGTCGTAACTGTATGTCGTAACCCGCCCTGTATGGCAGCTGATTAGGCCCACAAATCTAACTTCGTTCGTTCCGTGCATTCGTCTAACCTTCATTCATCTAACCATGTAATATCATACTTTGTACCGATGATCATCTAACTCTCGGATACAAAACTATGCTAAATCTATTGTCTTTGTTTATTTCGTGCAATCAAGAAGTTTAATTGGATTAAAATGCGACCCTAATGTTACATTATATTTCTTTACTTAAATGAAGTAATACGGTCTGAGAAATACGAAACACGGGATAACATTCTTAGATTTGTCATAGCAACCATCAAGAAGACGTCGCTAGATGGCGCTGCAGTATGTACACAACAGAGCCCTTTATAGAGAGGGTTGGACAACGTCAAAATGACCGCCATATTGGATACCTACTATCGAAGCGTGACGTTATACGCTAACGTTAAAACAGCAACGCGCTAACGTTATTATTCGGCATTTTTCAACCTGTATTCAAGTTATTTTGATTTTTTTGCGTTAAATAAATATTCTTTTTATTAATTCTACTAAACAAATGTAAATTTATTGATTAAGCACTCCCGAATAATGACTCTGAAGCAGTGAAGAATTTCAATATTCCCCGTCTTTTTCTAATGATGACTTCGTAATTAACTATTTCTGTAATTTTCTCCTGAAATCGAAAATGAGTATTCTCATGCAACTTTACCTGGCAATTTCAAATTGCACGGTTTTTGCCATATTTTATCAACCTCGTCTATGGTGTGTCCCCATCTTCAGCTCATCAATACTCCATTAGGCACAAATCTAAACGGAGACACACATAGACCAGGAACCACACATATATCGGGTGGGCCTAAAGTAATGTCCCAACTTTTGACCTTCACTATTTTCCAAAGCATTTACTCAAATGGACTTAAATTCTGCATATCATTAGTTTATTATATTATCTACCTTTGGTGCGAGTTTGAGTGATATAGCATCATTAACCTTTAAATGACATACAAAACTAAATCAGAGGCCGAAAAAAACAATGCCGGACAGCGTCTTCTGAAATCATCCTTGCATGTGCATGGTGCCATGGTGTCACCTGTCAATCAGGTGTCATATGGGATGTTCCTGGGTTTGAAGTGGCAAAGACTGAACGATAACACCAGTGTTTTCCAGGAAATTCTCTTACTATACGTCTTCCTCTCCATCCTTTCTCAACAAAACATGTTTTAATAAAATCTCGATCAGCACTACTGTAAACCATGTTGTTAGCTAGGGGTATAAAATCTAGCTGAGAAGTTTATGTTTTAACATCATCTAGGCCCTCTGTCTAGACATTTTGGCACCTAAAACCCACGAACATCCCATATGACACTTGATTAACAGGTAACACCATGGCACCATGCACATGCAGGGATGATTTCAGAAGACTCTGTCCGGCATTGTTTTTTTCGACCTCTGATTTAGTTTTGTATGCCATTTAAAGGTTAATGATGCTATATCATTCAAACTTGCACCAGAGGTAGATAATATCATAAACTAATCATATGCCAAATTTTAGTCCATTTGAGTAAATACTTTGGATAATAGTGAAGGTCAAAAGTTGGGACATTACTTTAGGCCCACCCGATATATAAGTTAAACTACAGTTGGAAATCAAAAATGAGTAGTCACATGCAGCTCACACGTTTCGAAGAACAAGAATAACTTATATTAATATTTTTGTTTATTTGAATTTTTGAAAGGGTTTATCCTAATGTGCCGATTGAGAATTTCCATTAAGAATTATGCCTTGTAGGTGGTAAAAGAGCAACAAGTTATATTTATATTTGTAATTTTTTCTTCTTCTATATATTTTCGAAAGGGGTTGTCCTTGGGTAATAATTTTGCAAAGTTTCGTCAAAATGCGTCGAGAATTATTGTGATTACATGCATTTGAAAACGACAGACTAACACACGGGCATAAGTGACGACAGTATCCTATTATATTCCTATATGATCCCCATTGAGAGCGTATAGGTACCAACTAAATTCTGACAATTTAAAGAAACATAAAAAGTGTTCAGGAGAAAATTACAGAAATAGTTAATTACGAAGTCATCATTAGAAAAAGACGGGGAATATTGAAATTCTTCACTGCTTCAGAGTCATCATCAATAAATTTACATTTGTTTAGTAGAATTAATAAAAAGAATACTTATTTAATGCAAAAAAATCAAAATAACGTGAATACAGGTTGAAAAATGCCGAATAATAACGTTAGCGCGTTGCTGTTTTAACGTTAGCGTATAACGTCACGCTTCGATAGTAGGTATCCAATATGGCGGTCATTTTGACGTTGTCCAACCCTCCCTATAAAGGGCTCTGTTGTGTTCATACTGCAGCGCCATCTAGCGACGTCTTCTTGATGGTTGCTATGATAAATCTAATAATGTAATCCCGTGTTTCGTATTTCTCAGACCGTATTACTTCATTTAAGTAAAGAAATATAATGTAACATTAGGGTCGCATTTTAATCCAATTAAACTTCTTGATTGCACGAAATAAACAAAGACATTAGATTTAGCATAGTTTTGTATCCGAGAGTTAGATGATCATCGGTACAAAGTATGATATTACATGGTTAGATGAATGAAGGTTAGACGAATGCACGGAACGAACGAAGTTAGATTTGTGGGCCTAATCAGCCGCCATAGCCCTGCACCAGTACTGTTAACTGTACAGTTCTAGTTGCAGGGCGTACTTCGTACGCCCTGCTTTGTTTTCGTATTGATTATTTTTTTTTTTTCGTCCAACCGTGCACCTATTTCTCAGTAATGGAACAATGTACAGAAAAACGGACCTCATGACGTTTTGTGACTTGTGGCTAATTTTAATATGAATGTAAAACGAAATTAATCTGCGCAACATGAAGCGACATGAGCAACAAACATAAAATGGACTCTAGATAAAGTATTTATGGACCGATTTTGCCCAAATTTTCTTCATCGTATTTCTCTTGCTAAAGGACAAACAATAGGACTTGAAAATATTCGATTATATGAAATTCGTTCGATACTTTTTCTTGCCGTAATTTATCGAAATATGATATTTTCATTGATTTTCAACGGATCACTTTGAAATTTCTATGATGTAGAACGCCGGCGGGTGCAAATAATTCTGCACACTCAATTTTTTTACGTCACTTCCGGTTTTAATGATATCACTTCCGGTTACTTCAGTTCCGGTAAAACTGAGTTATGATGAAAACAAGGTATGCATAATGTTAGTGTTATTATTACACACTAATATAATCCAAAAAATATTTATCGGAAGTTATAATTTTGCCGCCATATTGGTTTGGGTCATTTTGCAAAAATTCCTATTCTGAATCCATTTGTAATCCGACTTTTACAAATTTGATGTCAAACGAAGCATTCATAGTTTCTCTACAATTGACGGGAAGCCGAATTTCGATTTTCGATTTTGTCTTCTGTATATAACGAGATGTTTTTTTTACAAAGTTTAGAGGCTTGTATCACATGACCTTGACCTTTGATGACCTCCATATTTCACACCATGATACCCTTTGATCTTGACCTTCTGATGACATTTTGACCTTTGGGGTCAGACGACTTAAACCTATCTTATAGTGCTCTAAACATGAATTAATTTGAATATTGCCAGTGCTGTAACGCAAAACCTAATTGGAATAACACCGCAATGCTTGCTGATCTTAAGTGTACTCTTTAAAGGGTTTCAAATAATATCGGATTTGGCGATGTCAGAATTCAATTTAACAAAATGTTGCGATTTTGTTGAAACTTTGAAGGCTTTTATCTCAAAAACTTGACCTCAGATCAAGTTGATATTTACAGATCTTAAAACTATTTATGAGGGCTTTAACATGATGTATTCATTTTTCATGTCCGACACGTGCTTTCTGTTTTAGAGGTGTGACTCAAAGGTGATTTTGCACCTTTAAAGCGTTTTTACGAGGGCCCTAATTTAGGTATAGCAATACATTTTGCGGATTCGTAATGCTCAGATCCTGAGGTTTCCAAAAATATGCAACACTTATATGTTACTTGCATATTTAAAAAAATAGCATTCTCCTATATTTTACTATATAGAGAATAATAGGTATGTCGGTTAATTGACTGTAATAAACATGTCACTTTTGATGGAGTCACAGAGTTTGACATGGTCAAATTAAAGGCTCTCTACCTCGGTTTTTGTTAGATATGTATTATATCCAGTTTACGCAGTTTAGGGGGGTCTAGGATGGACTAAACTACGTCATGCTGAAAATTTAACTTATTGAAGCACCCTGTAGCCACACCCACTGGTTAATTGACCCATTTTATTATTTATGAACCGATGTTCTTCAATATTTGCATATACCTTCATATTCGAATAGTGATTTGAAGAAAATACAAAATGTGTGTTGTGCGCATGCGCGGTGCTAACTTTTTTGTTTGTTATTCGATTTTTACGAAATTTGGTATGTACATGTATAATCAGATTTTTAAAATTGACATGTGTGTGTATAATCAGATTCGAAATATCGTGGACATATTGAATTTGTGTAGAGCGCATGCGCGTCGCCAACTTTTTTATTTCTTATGCGAATTTCATGAAATTTAGTATGAATATGTATATTCCGATTCGAAATATCATGGCGAAATTTAACTAGTGTTATGCGCATGCGAATTGCTAACTTTCTTTTTTCAGAACCGAATTCATTCATAATTGGTATGCATGTGCATAATAAGATTAGAAATATCATGGAGATATTGAATTTGTTTTATGCGCATGCGCATTGCTAACTTTCTTATCTCTGAACAGAATTCATTCACAATTGTCATGTATGTATATAATTAGATTCGAAATTTCATGAATATATTGAATTTGTGTATTGCACATTCGAATTGCCAACTTTTTATTTCTCAACCGAATTGCATGAAATTTGGTATGCATACGTATAAACCAATTCGGGATTTCATGGAAATAGAGAATTTGTGCAGAGTGAATGCGAATCGAAATATTGCCGCACCGTCGTACCTGTATGTCGTAACCCGCCCTGCACCAGTACTGTTAACTGTACAGTTCTAGTTTGTTTTTTTTTCGTCCAACCGTGCACCTATTTCTCAGTAATGGAACCATGTACAGAAAAACGGACCTCATGACGTTTTCTGACTTATGGCGAATTTTAATATGAATGTAAAACGAAATTAATCTGTGCAACATAAAGCGACATTAGCAACAAACATAAAATGAACTCTAAATAACGTATTTATCGACCGATTTTGCCCGAATTTTCTTCATCGTATTTATCTTGCTAAAGGACAAACTATAGGACTTGAAAATATTCGATTATATGAAATTCGTTCGATACTTTTTCTTGCCGTAATTTATCGAAATATGATATTTTAGTTGTTTTTCTACGGATCACTTTGAAATTTCTATGATGTAGACCGCCGGCAAGTGCAAATAATTCTGCACACTCAAACTTTTTACATCACTTCCGGTTTTAATGATATCACTTCCGGTTGCTTCACTTCCGGTGAAACTGAGTTATGACGAAAACAAGGTATGCATAATGTTAGTGTTATTATTACACACTAATATAATCCAAAAAATATTTATCGGAAGTTATAATTTGGCCGCCATATTGGTTTGGGTCATTTTGCAAATATTCCTATTCTGAATCCATTTGTTATCCGACTTTTACAAATTTGATGTCAATCGAAGCATTTATAGTTTCTCTACAATTGAGGGGAAGCCGAATTTCGATTTTCGATTTTGCCTTCTGTATATAACGAAATGTTTATTTTACAAAGTTTAGAGGCTTGTATCACATGACCTTGACCTTTGATGACCTCCATATTTCACACCATGATACCCTTTGCTCTTGACCTTCTGATGACCTTTTGACCTTTGGGGTAGACCAATTAAACCTATTTTATAGTGCTCTAAACATGGCGTATTTTGAATATTGCCAGTGCTGTAACGCAAAACCTAATAGGAATAACACCCCAATGTTTGCTGATCTTAAGTGTACTCTTTAAAGGCTTTCAAATAATATCAGATTTGGCGATGTCAGAATTCAATTTAATAACATGTTGCGATTTTGTTGAAACTTTGAAGGCTTCTATCTCAAAAACTCAAAAACCTCAGATCAAGTTGATATTTACTTACTAGGTATGTCGGTTAATTGACTGTAATAAACATGTCACTTTTGATGGAGTCACTGAGTTTGACATGGTCAAGTTAAAGGCTCTCTACCTCGGTTTATGTTAGATATGTATTATATCCAGTTTACGCAGTTTAGGGAGGTCTAGGATGGACTAAACTACCTCATGCTGAAAATTTAACTTACTGAAGCACCCTGTAGCCACACCCAATGATTAATTGACCCACTTTCTTATTTATGAACCAATTTTCTTCAAAATTTGCATATACTTTCATGTTCGAATAGTGATTTGAAGGAAATACAAAATTTGTGTTGTGCGCATGCGCGGTGCTAACTCTTTTGTTTGTTATTCGATTTTTACGAAATTTGGTATGTACATGTATAATCAGATTCAGAATCCAGGGGAAATGTTAAATTTCAATACTGCGCATGCGCATTATCAACTTTCTTATTTATTATCCAATTCTTTTTAAAATTGACATGTGTGTGTATAATCAGATTCGAAATATCGTGGACATATTGAATTTGTGTAGTGCGCATGCGCGTCGCCAACTTTTTTATTTCTTATCCGAATTTCATGAAACTTGGTATATATATGTATATTCCGATTCGAAATATCATGAGATATTGAACTTGTGTTATGCGCATGAGCATTGCTAACTTTCTTATTTCTGAACCGAGCTCATTCAAAATTAGTATGCATGTGCATAATAAGATTAGAAATATCATGGAGATATTGAATTTGTGTTGTGTGCATGCGCATTGCTAAGTTTCTTATTTCTGAACAGAATTCATTCACAATTGGCATGTATGTATATAATTAGATTTGAAATTTCATGAACATATTGAATTTGTGTATTGCACATTCGAATTGCCAATTTTTTATTTCTCAACCGAATTGCATGAAATTTAAAAGCACACGAAAAAACCAATTCGAGATTTCATGGAAATAGAGAATTTGTGCAGAATGAATGCGAATCGAAATATTGCCGCACCCTCGTAAATGTATGTCGTAACCCGCCCTGCGCCAGTACTGTTAACTGTACAGTTCTAGTTACGAAGTACGAAGTACGCCCTGCTTTGTTTTCGTATTGATTATTTTTTTTTTTTTTTTCGTCGAGTGTTGGGCCTATTTTTTTGAAATGGTAACATGTACGGAAAAACGGATTTCATGACGTTTTCTAACTCGTGACTCATTAAAAAATGAATGTAAAACGAAATTTTTCAGAGCAACATTAAGCGACATTAGCAACAAACATAAAATGGACTCCAGAGAACGTATTTATCAACCGATTTTGCTCGAATTACCTTCATCGTATTTCTTGTTAGAAGGGACAAATAATGGAACTTGAAAAAAATCGATTTTATGAAAATCGTTCGTCACTTTTTCTTGCCGTAATTAATCGAAGTATGATTTTTTGTTTGATTTTAAACGGATCAATTTGAAATTTCTATGATGTATACTGTCGGCAATTGCAAATAATTCTGCACAATCGAATTTTTTTCATCACTTCCGGTTTCAATGATATCATGTTTTTTTCACTTCCGGTTGTGTGATTTCTAATAAAACTGAGTTATGATAAAAATAAGGTATGCATAATGTTCATGCTCTTATAACAAACTGTTCAGATCAAAAAAATATTTACCAGAAGTTATAATATAGCCGCCATATTGGCTTTGGTCAATTTGCTAAAATTGCTATTTTGAATCCATTTGTTATCCGACTTTCACAATTTTGATGTTAAACGAAAGATTAAAACTTTCTCTACAACTTATGGGAAGCCGATTTTTGATTTTCGATTTTGCTTTTTTTGTATAACTGAATGTTTTTTTCCAAAGTTTAGAGGCTTGTATCACATGACCTTGACCTTGGATGACCTTCATATTGAACATGATAATACCTCGCGACCTTGACCTTCTGCATATTGCCACTGCTGTAGCACAAAACCTAACTGGAATAACACCCTAATATTTGCTGATTTTTAATGTTCTCTTTAAAAGGTTTTAAATGATATCAGATTTGGCGATGTCAAAATTCAATTTAAGAAAATGTTGCGATTTTGATCAAACTTTAAAGGCTTCTATCTCGAGAACTTAACCTCAGATGATCTTGATATTTACAGACTTCTTTAAGATTTGTGAGAGCTTTAACATGATGTATTCATTTTTCATGTCCGACACGTGCTTTCTGTTTTAGAGGTGTGACTCAAAGGTGATCTTGCTTCTTTAAAGCGTCTTTACGAGGGCCCTAATTTAGATACAGCAATACTTTTTGCGGATCCGTAATGCTGAGATTCTGAGGTTTCCAAAAATATGCAACACTTCTATGTTAATTGCATATTTCAGAAAATAGCATTCTCCTGTATTATAGTATTATATAGAACAATATGTATGTCAGTTAATTGGCTGTTATAAACAGTGTCACTTTTGATAGAGTCAGTAAGTTTGACATGGTCAAGTTAAAGGCCCTCATACTCGATTTTTGTTAGATATGTATTATATTCAGTTTACACATTTTAGGGAGGTCTAGGATGGACTAAACTACGTCATGCTGTAGATTTGGCTTACAGAAGCACCCTGTAGCCACGCCTACTGCTTAATTGACCCACTTTCTTATTTATGAACCGATTTTCTTCAAAATTTGCACATGCCTTCATGTTCGAATAGTGATTTGAGGGAAAATACAAAATTTGTGCTGTGCGCATGCGCGATGCTAACTTTTTTTGTTTGTTATCCGATTTTTACGAAATTTGGTGGGTACATGTATAATCAGATACGGAATCTAGGGGAAATGTTAAATTTGAGTACTGCGCATGCGCATTATCAATTTTCTTATTTTTTATCCAATTTGTTTCAAAATTGACATGTGTGCGTACATCAGATTCGAAATATCGTGGATATTGAATTTGTGTAGTGCGCATGCGCGTCGCCACTTTTTTATTTCTTATCCGAATTTCATGAAATTTAGTATGCATATGTATATTCCGATTAGAAATATCACGGAGATATTGAACTTGTGTTATGCGCATGCGCATTGCTAACTTTCTTATTTCTGAACCAAGTTCATTCAAAATTGGTATGCAAGTGCATAATAAGATTAGAAGTATCATGGAGATATTGAATTTGTGTTGTGCGCATGCGCATTGCTAACTTTCTTATTTCTGAACAGAATTCATTCACAATTGGCATGTATGTATATAATTAGATTCGAAATTTCATGAACATATTGAATTTGTGTATTGCACGTTCAAATTGCCAACTTTTTATTTCTCAACCAAATTGCATGAAATTTGGTATGCATACGTATAAACCAATTCGGGAATTCATGGAAATAGAGAATATGTGCAGGGTGAATGCGAATCGAAATATTGCCGCACCCTCGTAAATGTATGTCGTAACCCGCCCTGCGCCAGTACTGTTAACTGTACAGTTCTAGTTACGAAGTACGAAGTACGCCCTGCTTTGTTTTCGTATTGATTATTTTTTTTTTTTTCGTCGAGTGTTGGGCCTATTTTTTTGAAATGGTAACATGTAATGGTAATTTATCGAAATATGATATTTTCATTGATTTTCAACGGATCATTTTGAAATTTCTATGATGTAGAACGCCGGCGGGTGCAAATAATTCTGCGCACTCAATTTTTTTACGTCACTTCCGGTTTTAATGATATCACTTCCGGTTACTTCACTTCCGGTAAAACTGAGTTATGATGAAAACAAGGTATGCATAATGTTAGTGTTATTATTACACACTAATACAATCCAAAAAATATTTATCGGAAGTTATAATTTGGCCGCCATATTGGTTTGGGTCATTTTGTGCAAATTCCTATTCTGAATCCATTTGCAATCCGACTTTTACAAATTTGATGTCAAACGAAGCATTCATAGTTTCTCTACAATTGACGAGAAGCCGATTTTCGATTTTCGATGTTGCCTTATGTATATAACAAAATGTTTTTTTTACAAAGTTTAGAGGCTTGTATCACATGACCTTGACCTTTGATGACCTCCATATTTCACACCATGATACCCTTTGATCTTGACCTTCTGATGACCTTTAGACCTTTGGGGTCAGACCACTTAAACCTATTTTATAGTGCTCTAAACATGGCTTATTTTGAATATTGCCATTGCTGTAACGCAAAACCTAATTGGAATAACACCCCAATGTTTGCTGATCTTAAGTGTACTCTTTAAAGGGTTTCAAATAATATCAGATTTGGCGATGTCAGAATTCAATTTAACAAAATGTTGCGATTTTGTAGAAACATTGAAGGCTTCTATCTCAAAAACTTGACCTCAGATCAAGTTGATATTTACAGATCTTGAAACTATTTATGAGGGCTTTAACATGATGTATTCATTTTTCATGTCGGACACGTGCTTTCTGTTTTAGAGGTGTGACTCAAAGGTGATTTTGCACCTTTAAAGCGTTTTTACGAGGGCCCTAATTTAGATATAGCAATACTTTTTGCAGATTCGTAATGATCAGATCCTGAGGTTTCCAAAAATATGCAACACTTATATGTTACTTGCATATTAATTTAAAAAAAATTGCATTCTCCTATATTATACTATATAGAGAATAATAGGTATGTCGGTTAATTAACTGTAATAAACATGTCACTTTTGATGGAGTCACTGAGTTTGACATGGTCAAGTTAAAGGCTCTCTACCTTGGTTTTTGTTAGATATGTATTATATCCAGTCTGCGCAGTTTGGGGAGGTCTAGGATGGACTAAACTACGTCATGCTGAAAATTTAACTTACTGAAGCACCCACTGCTTAATTGACCCACTTTCTTATTTATGAACCGATTTTCTTCAAAATTTGCATATACCTTCATGTTCGAATAGTGATTTGAGGGAAAAACAAAATTTGTGTTGTGCGCATGCGCGGTGCTAACATTTTTGTTTGATATTCGATTTTTACGAAATTTGGTATGTACATGTATAATCAGATTCAGAATCCAGGGGAAATGTTAAATTTCAGTACTGCGCATGCGCATTATCAACTCGACATATTGAATTTGTGTATTGCGCATGCGCGTCGTCAACTTTTTTATTTCTCATCCGAATTTCATGAAATTTAGTATGCATATGTATATTCCGATTCGAAATATCATGGAGATATTAAACTTGTGTTATGCGCATGCGCATTGTTAACTTTCTTATTTCTGAACCGAGTTCATTCAAAATTGGTATGCATATGCATAATAAGATTAGAAATATCATGGAGATATTGAATTTGTGTTGTGTGCATGCGCATTGCTAACTTTCTTATTTCTTAACAGAATTCATTCACAATTGGCATGTATGCATATAATTAGATTCGAAATTTCATGAACATATTGAATTTGTGTCCTGCACATTCGAATTGCCAACTTTTTTATTTCTCAACCGAATTGCATGAAATTTGGTATGCATACGTATAAACCAATTCGGGATTTCATGGAAATAGAGAATTTGTGCAGAGTGAATGCGAATCGAAATATTGCCGCACCCTCGTACCTGTATGTCGTAACCCGCCCTGCACCAGTGATACAGGTCGGAGGGGCTGACATGGAAAAGCGTCTAGTCGTTCGGATGGGACAATAAACCGAGGCCCCGTGTGCTATTGGCTGTGCACGTTAAAGATCCCTCGACAGTTGAAAATCGAAAATAAGAGCAGGCTAATGCCGCTGTCCAGGCAAAATTTCCCTCATTGCACACTGCATGGCGTTTGCCCGTCCTCAATTAGCCCACATAGGTGCAGAAAAGTAGGACGTAAAACTCCATTCATTTCATTTTTTTCTTCTAGTTCTAGCATCGTTTAATCTCTACTTTTACATGATACGGTCACTTGAACTAAATCCAGAATGTGCAGTCTTCTTGGTACCAATTTGAGGTTAACATATGGCTAGTAGATATTTCAATGACGTTCAAGTACCAATATATGAAATTGTATTCAACATTTATTAGTAAATCGAAAGAAACTAATAAAAAAATGCGAATCACAAAATTATAAGAATGAATGAATGTTTTTGTCAAACACTGTTTCTCAAATTTTATCAGAAACTTGACTCAAACGCATCTTATGGTCCTTTCAATCCACGAAGTCAAGATATCCATTAGTAGTGGGTCTATTCGCTCCAAAAACAAATTCTTTTCTGGCGATTCATGATTCCCTGTTCAAAACTTACTCACCATAAGATATTGTTTTGGAACTTAGTTGCCAAGTAATTGAGACACCGAAGAACTTGGAAGAACACTCGAACAAAGTCAGTCGAAACTTAAACTGATGGTTGTTTCCATTGTTGGTGTGGTGGTTATCTTTGGTTCGGTGGGTTGAATTGCATACGAAACTCAGTACCGTTCTTACATGGAAATAACATGCATTTACACTACCTGATTTGAAATTGAAATGTTATATCATTTTTTGAAAACAAATCCCTCACAGAGTCTGATTCTCTAACTAAACGATTGATGTTCATTTGCAAAACGGTCTAAACGCCAATCTACTTGATGATATTTTTCAGGAATTTTATTAATCGTTGAAATCTCGTTTTTTTGGAAAATGGTCTAAGCGACATCTTGTTTTGTTCGCAAAATGGTCTATAACCAATCAGCCAATGTATATAAATAAAATATAAGGTTGTGGATATTGAAAATTTTGTTATAGAAATGGGGTAAGAGATATTGACATATTTGCGTACAAATATTATGGAAAATAGACTAGTTTGTAAAAATGACGTTATGAATATAGACCATTTTGTTAAAAAAAAAAATATTTTAACCCATTTTTATTAAAACTAATTGAACAAGATTTCTATTTTCTTCTCATCGAATGTAAAAAAGGAAATTATTTCCATAAAACCACACATTTGTAGGTTTTCTAGAGACAGAAATCAGTGACAAATAATCGCCCTTTACTCAAAACGTAAATATGGATATAGACCATTTTGCAAATAAACTCTTCAAGTAGATGCAAATCATGTCCCTTAATACCAAAAATTTCATAATTTTTATATTAACTGTACGAAGCGAAGCTATCTGATTCAGGAGCATCTAGCATGTGAAAATACGAAAATAATATTATATATTTAATTTGTGTAAGAACAATATGTGGCCGCGGTGGCTCAGTGAGTTAGACGCTTGCTCGCTAACCTGGAGGTCCAGGGTTCAATCCCGACATGGGTCGAGGTGATACCTTCGGACTTTTCAACCCGGTTTCACCCTGTCAGTGATGCAGGTCGGAGGGGACAATAAACCGAGGTCCCGTGTGCTATTTGCTGTGCACGTTAACGATCCCTCGACAGTTGGAAATCGAAAATAAGAGCAGGCTAATGCCGCTGTCCTGGCAAAATTTCCCTAATTGCACACTTCATGGCGTTTGCCCGTCCTCAATTAGCTCATATAGGTGCAGAAAGTAGGACGTAAAACTCCATTTAAATAAAAAGAACAATATGTAGGAGAAACTAAGATGATATACGAACCTGTTCTAATTACCAAAATCAGATATCAAATTATAGAAAATTATAGACAAGTCTGTTACCTTGACAACCATTCACTAGACGAAGTTACCTTTACCCTCATAGAAATGGACTTACCAGAAGATAAGAATATGACTTGCCAGGGAATGAAACAACGACATTTGCTTACTGTTCAATGATCAAGGACATTTTTATGGGTTCGAGTTGAATTATTTTAAGTAAACGTCCGATATTATGTAGGCTTATATGCATGTTTCATATAAAATACCGTGGTTTCTGTCCATGACATATTATGTATTCTATATTATCTGGGACAAGCCGAAATAAATATATTTTGAAATTTTATTACTCTTACATATAAAGTTGAAATTAATAACATCTGGTACAGAAAATATAACTTTAGCGCAATTAGTCAACAACATTCAGTTCAGCATAGAATTTATTTGCCATTTCAACAAAATATAATTTGGCTTCTAAATTGATTTTTCAATAATGTCAATATAACCCAAAACTTAACGAACCATTCTGTCAGCATTTCGCTTGTTCACTACTTGATGATGTTTGTTCGAAATATGGAAAAGTCTGCAACAAAAGACAATTAATCGTATTTTCAATCATGTATTCAATACATGATAATGAGTGTTAGATTAGATAGTATAGGTAAACGATAAATATTCACTAAGATAACCTGACAATATATCAAGGCTAAAGACTACACGAATCATTCTAAATAACTGACCTATAGAACAGTAACCATTGTTAACTTCTTAATGACTGACCTATACAAATAGAACAGTAACTTATGTAAACTTCTTAATGACTTACATATAGAAATAGAACAGTAACTTATGTAAACCTCTTAATGACTGACCTGTACAAATAGAACAGTAATGTATGTAAACTTCTTAATGCTTGACCTATACAAATATAACAGTAACGTATATAAACTTCTAAATGACTGACCTATACAAATAGAACAGTAACGTATGTAAACTTCTTAATGACTGACCTATGCAAATAGATCAGTAACTTATGTTATCTTCTATATAAATAGAATTAATTTTGATTATATTCCTTGTAACAAATAATTGCGATTTAACTTTCGAATGACCAAAAAACAGATTTCTTGTAGCACATGTACCGTGAGATAATCGAGTCTCAAAGGTCAAGGCCGAATTAATACCAAGAGAGGATCGTATAAGATTCTGTCGGCTTTACAACAAAGTGAAGCTTCCTTCAATCTTAAATATTTTTTTAAAAGTGGTAGTTGCGTGAATTATTTCGATTACGGAAAAATGCTAAGAGAAATTAACTCTCTCGTCTAGTCGAACTTGCTTTGCAAATCATTCTGACCCAGACTCAAAATGTAACAAGATCGCTTATTGGATAAATACCCAGACTCAAAATGTAACAAGATCGCTTATTGGATAAATAAAATGTGTTTTTAAAAGGAGGTTATGTGTAGGATAATGCATGGCTTCGAGGGATTATAATGCCTTCGGCCCTCGTGCTTTCCCGAGCCCAAGGGCATTATGACAACTAATCCCGATAGAAACCATGCATTATCCGACATAAAAACCGATTCCTAATTCAATAATTGGTAAATATGTTGAAAAATCAATCAATACATTTAACATCACATGGGAGATAATCCATGTCGTGTGAAAAAATGTTCCAGAATTTTCAAAAATATTTAGTTTTTAATATTAAATATCTAATTTTACATTACAAAATTCAAAATGTAGTATTGAAAGATATAAATCCCTGGAAAATTAATTACGCTCTAAAAATCTAGTTTTTAAATTTTTGAAACCATTTTTAAAAAATAAAATGACCAGTTAAAAACATTACAAGAAATGTGAGGGGTATATATTGTTGTATCAACCTTCATTGTATCATAGGAAGCAAGAAATGTGACTTGATACTGTCTGATAAGATTGCATACTTTGTCACTGGGTAGTGACTAGTTACGATTAATCAGCTTGATTTTGAAACTTCAATATTAAGGAAGAGTTGATTGCTCAAATGTATTGGTGTAAGATTAAAGTATATTCCCTCGAATGTACTTTGGTAGAGGGATATCATCTCTAATGTACCTGTCCACGGGGATATTCTCTCGAATATCCCTGTGTTGAGGGATAATATTCTCTCGAATGTCCCTGAGTAGAGGGATATTAGCAAAACGAAAGACCTGCCATATCAATGGGATGACGTCACAAGAGGTTTTTATTAGTTGTTAATGACGAGAAAACACCGTCATTCTAGCAACGATAGATAATGCCAATGTCTAGCGTTGCTGAAGGAACATGTAAACGTAGAAACTTTTGTTAACATATACATAATTAATAACAAAATACATTTTGACATAACGGACCTGTACATGTATTGTGGTATCCTCTGTAAAAACTCAGCAGATTTAATGCCGAACCAGTGCTTTCGTGCCAATGGTTAAATTATTGACATTCGTCTTTTTTGTATATTTAAATATAATGAGCAACGTATCATATATAAAACAGTAAATGTGTAGAACCGACTGACTTTTAATGAATTAATTTGCAAAGCATTTAAGAACAAATAAAAAGATATAGTAAGATGCAATTCGATACAAAAACAACTATCAAAAAACGTATTTCATAAGGCAATGAAATGCTAACGCCATGAATAAACAACACTGCAAGTCTTTCACAATGTAAACATATCATTCAAAGTTTCTCTCATGTAGACTTCATTCACATAAATATTTCCAAGTCCAGAAACAATCTGGAACAATCTGGATATTTAACTCATTAATTACGAAATAAGAAAATATTTCGAAAACAATACAGCTCCGAACTTAACTCGAAAACTGGCAAAATGCTAACTCGATATAATAATGAAATGTAATCATATCACAGCACGTTTCTCTCCTCTATATAAATTCACATATTTATCTCTCTACATTTATACTGTATCATTCAGTCAAAATGGTGGTAAATTCTTGTTTGATGTTGGCATTGGTTTTGCTGTATGTTGGTTCTTTATCATTGGTCAGTTCTGTCGACCAGTCAGGTAATTTGTAAAAATTTATATATAGTATAGGATAATGACCGAGAACGAGAAAGAAAAGCAGACCTGAAACTACCCGAAGATTAGTACAATTTTCAATTTATGCTTGATAAAATAGATTAGAAACACGAGACCGTATATTGTTATCAAATTGTAAAAATTTTATTATGCCTCCACTCCACACACGCTACGAATCCCTCGAATAGCTACGAATTGATGAATCGTAGGATTCTCGGGAATTCGTGGACATTCGTAGCAATTCGTGAGGATTCGTTGATTTTCGAAGATTAATTTTCAAAATCGTCATGTTCTACGATTCTGGTACGAAAGAGTTAAGAATCGTTAAAATATTGTCAAGAATGCACCGCGTTTTATAAGAATCGATTACAAATAATTCAAGAACGTTACTTGCTTCGTATCTGTTTCGGTGTCTATTCGTGGGATTCGTGACGGATTCCTAGCGGATTATATTAAGATACACAAGAATCCAGCATGAAATAATTAAGAACGAACTACGATTTTGGAATCGGGGAGTTCGTGGTCAAAACTTTGGGCGGGCTTAAAATGTTGTGTACGAATTTCAGATGACTCAAGAATTGGAAGAACTGACTACGAATATAAATCAATCGGTTAAGAATTTCCCGAAGTTATTACAAATCCAAAATATGATCAAATTTACATCTCAAAATTTTTGCGACGAATTCCCGATAGCACATGAATTAAAAGAACTTACTTCGAATCATAGAACTGTACTACGAATAAATACTAACCTATTGAGAACTTTGCGAAATGGTACGAATTCTACGATTACTCAAATCGTGGCTATTCGCGTGATTCGTAGCGTGTGTGGAGTGAGGGCATCACATACAATTATTTATTTGTTTCAGTTACCGTATATAAAATACGAGTGTCAACTGGAAACAAGGAACTGGGGGGTACAGGCGCCAGAGTTTCTCTTACAATGTATGGTAGTGATAGAGACACAGGTCCACATGTTCTATCAAAAGATAATTCTAAAACAGAGTTTTTAAGAAACACCAATGAGAAGTTTACACTTAAAGCTCCAGCCATTGGACAGGTGAGGAAATTGACAATTTACGACATTGTATCTTTGTGGTTTTCATCTTAATCTAAAACTATTTTTAATCATGTAACTAAACTAGAACAAGTTTTGATTCATTCTACCGCAAATGTAAGAAATATGACTAATATAGTTCCACATTAAAAAAAAACAGAAAATGTCTTTTAGGTCAAAAATATTAAAGGGCCATTCTGCTTTTTTGAAAAAGGTTTACATTATCAAAAAATCGCAATTGCTACCTGAGAGTATTTTTAAAGTATGCTTATTGTATCTCTATATCTCCTTGATCAAACTGAATTTGGTTTTAAAAGGTTAATTACAAACAGGGAGTACTTATTGTTAATTAAGCAATTTGGCCTAGTTTTGGTGTTTGCCCTTTAAAATGGCTCAATATTTCTAGCTCAAACCTTTTAAATACACAAGAAGGACATTTCTCTACAATTTGGCGTTTATTTTACTCAAATCCGTTCAGTAGTTTTCTTTCAGCCTCCAAAAAACATAACACACTTAAAAACCTTATGTAAGGTTTTTTAAAAATGTTAGCATGTTTTTAGCGTTTAAAAATTAACGGCTGGATTTTTTAGCTAAAACTTTCAGATACATTAAAGGGCACATACTTACAGATTTTGATGTAAAGTTTTCACAAATTTGAGCAACAAAAATTTTTTGACCTAAATAAAATTCAGACTGTCCCTTTAAAATTTTGATTGTAACAAAAAAAATATTACTTATTAATACATTATTGTGTTTTTTCATTGATTTTCCTCTTTTAGATCCAAAAAATTAAGATAGAACATGATAATTCTGGGGATGCTCCTGGATGGTTCTTAGATAAAGTTACTATTGGTGTACCATCTGAAGGTCGACGTTATGTGTTCGTGTGTAATTGTTGGTTATCTAAAATAGACGATGATGGACTGATTGTAAGAGAACTAACGCTGTCTAAATTGGAAGGTAATTATTTATATCAATTAAAACTTGTATTACATTGTGGATGTTAATAAGTCACTTGTCACTCTACGTAACAGATCTATTTTGACGAGCAAATATCTTTACATAATTTATCTAACAGACAAAATTTAAAAAAATCTTGTCTTGGTTATTGTCCACCAGAATATTTGAACCGTCCTTATTTCTGATTTTATTATACCTTCCCCTGTAAAGGATCACAGAAACTCAAATTATACTGAAAAAATGTCTCCATTAAGTTATTAACAAGAAATGTTGAAGGACTGACCGACGTACCGACGTGACGACAATATATATACCATCACATATTCATGTCGGCGTATAACAGTAAAAGATATATATTTAGATACGGGTTCAATTGAAGGGATTGTGCGATTTCTGGGAATAATAGCGATTCTGAACATAGCCGTAGGAGACAGGGGGGTAGGGGTCAGCTGCCCAAATCAGGCTAAATATCAATTAATTCGAGCAATATGTCGATCTGCCTCACTGTTGAGTCGTGGGCCCCTACGGCTATGTCTGAAGGCTATTAACATATATACAAGGGCCTAATCTATCCTCCAAATTTTTGATTTTCCCCTTTAAGAAGAAGATTGCATCTGGACACATGATTTGAAAAAGTTTTAATTATTTATTCCTTGAATTATCACCCAGGTGCAAATTAAAGTATTTGGATGGGAATTATATTCACCTTGGTAATTCTAATTAAAAATCAATTTTCACCTAGTTGTTGCTGTATACGACTACGATCATGTTGATAGTTATGAGAAATTCAGATACAAAATAATATATTAATCCATAGTCTCTGTGAAATATGTATTATTCACAGCGAAGACATAACTTGGAGACGTTTTTATTGAAACACACACTATAGTTATATGTACTTTACTTAACTAAATTTATATTTTAGAATGTGATTACAAGTATACAAATGAAACATATGCGAGTACTAATTACATTGATGGTAAGAGAGTATCTGGACAGAAGGAATGTGATGAATGGTGTAATACCAATACCAGATGTAGCGCTACATATCTATCTACCAATATTTGTTATCTGTTTCCAACACCACTCATATTCGTGTCTTATGACGGTGAAGATCTAACCCAATGTTTGAAGATCTGTTCAGAAATGACAGCATGTCTAACGATGATTTTTTCACCAGGGAATGAATGTTCATTATATAACGTTACTTTACAGGAGATACATGATGTTATAAAATATAATTGGAAGGAAAGTATCATAGCGGAAAAAATATGCTAATTAAAACATGATTATCTTAATATAACTATTTTGTTTCTATACTTCGGGTAATAACCTGAAGTTTGGGGGTTATGTTTGGGGTAGCTTATTGTCATCATCTCGTTACCATTTAAATTGACCAGTATAGTCGTGCATTAGTCTTAAGAATTGTGTTGATAACATCAACACTGTTCATCAAAATACCAAACTCTCTGTATTTACATGTCGTTGTCAAAGTCAATGAGTCCTGAGCTGTCTATGCACAAAATCAAGCAAACCTTTGTCCAGATCCGAACAAAACATGGGGGAAATTTAAAGATAAGTTTTCGATGAAGGATGGTTTCGATTCTGAAGGTATGTGCTTGGAGTGAAACAGAAACTACTACTTTTCTTCCCCTATTTGATAAAAATAGAACGTTAAAACGCCATACAGTGTTCATTGTGGGAATTGTTGCCAGGATAATGACATTAATCCTATTTTTAGTATCGATGTCCAAACTGTCAGGATCTTTATCGTGCTTTATCAACTGGATGAGGATCATTAAAGCGATCATGCGTTTATTACACTATCCGCCCTTGCCAGCCATATTTGCTACTAGCAGACGCCATACTTGTTGATGAAATATGTCCGCCAACGACCTATTATAAATTTTGTTTACAGCATTCAGACTGTCAACATCGATAATCAACACTCACAGTGAAACCAACCAACCTTGAAACTAACGAACCTTGACTTTCAAAACAATACAAATGGAGGTCTAGTTAAGAAAATGCAAATCCCCATATATTTCCAATTACATTTGGTAGCAGCTCCAAACATGATCTCATATATGCACACAGCATCTTAAAGGGACAGTCTGAATTTTGTGAAAACTTTACACCAAAATCTGTAACTAAAAGTGTTAACTAAAAAAATCCAGACGCTAAAATAGTTAAAAGCCTTACGTAAGGTTTTTAAGTGTGTTATGTTTTTTGGAGGCTGATAGAAAAATAAACAACTTATTGTAGAGAAATGTCTTGACTATCTATTGTAAAGGTTTCAGTTAAAAATATCGAGCCATTATTAAGCCAAACACAAAAAACTAGGTCAAACTGATTAATTAACAATTAGTACTCCCTGTTTTTAATTAACCCTTTCAAAACTATTCAGTTTGAGAAGATACATAGGTATAATGAGCATACTTTAGAAATACTCTCAGGTAACATTTGCGATGTTTTTGATAACGGAAACGTTTCTTTCAAAAAATCAGAATGGCCCTTTACGTTATGAACTTCTTACAATAACACATTCACATAGCTTAGTTTTCTATTATGATTTTAATATCGGTGACATGAAATGATAAGAACTTGTTATAGTGGCTTATGAAGAGTCCACAGTTTCATTTTCCATATAAAGTAGCCTACCGATTCACACTGTTATCTGGTGATATATAGAATAAAACAATGTTTGAGGCATTTTATGTTGATATATTCTCTATATATGTAATCTGTTAGATGTACAATGTAAATCAGTTCGAAATATCCACTAAAATAACTTTGTAATCTGAGGGAAGTAACTTTTTTTTGTATGATAGCATATAAAACCCCCTGACAGTTGGAAATCGAAAATAAGAGCAGGCTAATGCCGCTGTCCTGGCAAAATTTCCCTAATTGCATGGCGTTTGCCCGTCCTCAGTCAGCCCATATAGGTGCAGAAAAGTCGGACGTAAAACTCCATTCATTTCATTTCAATTATTTCATTATATATGATAATGCATATGAAAAATATTAATAAATATTCTTTAACTATTCTGCTTCCAATGATGTATAAAAATGTACATTAATAAAAACAACCACTTTTTAATCAGATGACTTTTCACTACCGAACGTGAACTGGTTATTGGAGAAAAGTTTGCACAATTAAAAAATGTTTACTCAAGACCAATTCTACCAATTTCCTCAAAAGATATCTCAAGACCAGAAGATTTAGACAAATGGCAGTATTTGAAGGACGTTGTTATCCCTATTATTGATGCTAGACAGGTTGATTTGGTTATTGGTAATGATCACAGAAATTTATTGGAACCTAAGGAAATTATAAATGGAAGAAACGGTGGATCATTTGCTGTAAGGACAGTGCTTGGGTGGACGATAAACGGACCCTTGGGACAAAAAACCAATCGAGGTATCACATCTAATTTTATAAAGGCTGATCCTAAATTGAGTCTGCAATTTGAAAACTTTTGCAATATGGAGTTCAACGATTCAATAGCTGAGCCAACTGTATCTACTTCCAGAGAAGACAAGAAAGCCCTAAAGATTTTTGAAGATAATATCGAATTAAAGGATGGTCATTACAATGTAGCCCTACCTTGGAAAAGCGATATCCAGTTACCAGATAATAGACCAATGGCGGAGCACAGACTTGAGTTGCTGAAGAAAAGATTTTTGAAGAATCCAGACCTGTTTGCTAAATATCCTGAAAAGATAGAAGATTTACTAAAGAAAGATTATGCTGAAATTGTTCCGGATAAGGAGATTGATAAAAATGGTGGTAAAACATGGTTTGTTCCACATCATCCAGTATTCCACCCTAAAAAACCTAAAAAAAAAAAAAAAACGAAAATTAAGGGTCGTTTTTGACTGTTGCAAGATACCAATATGTTCGCTTGAATGAAAACTTATTGAAGGGACCAGACTTAACCAGCTCTTTGTTTGGGGTCCTGGTGAGGTTCCGGAAAGGTACTTATGCCATTATGGGAGACATAGAAGCTATGTTCCACCAAGTCCATGTTAAACAGCAAGAAAAGGATGTATTTAGATTCTTATGGTGGCTTAATGACGACATAACTCAAGACCCAAAGGACTACAGAATGAGAGTTCATCTATTGGGGGCCACCTCCTCGCCAAGCGTCTGCAACTATGCACTACAACAAACTGCAAAAGATAATAACAAGTGGTTGCCTAGTGTTCAGATATTTACACACAAAAGTTTATTAAATTCCTACCACAACTGTGGTCTCTATCACGTTCACAAGTCATTTTTAACATATTTTAGGTGTAAAAATATTTGTTGAATCGATCCGGAATTCGAACTTGTCCAAGATCTTATGGATATAATCCTTCACACAAAATTTTATTCAAATCAAACCAAAACTGTGGTCTCTATTGCATTCACAAGCCATTTTTAACACATTTTGGGTGTATAACTCCGTAAATTTTTGTCGAATCGAACCCAAATACGAACTTGTCCGAGATCTTATGAATATAATCCTACATACAAAATTTTATTCAAATCCAACCAAAACTGTGGTCTCTATCGCGCAAACAAGCCATTTTTAACGCATTTTGGGTGTAAAACTCCGTAATTCCGTGTGCTTGCGTCCGTATTTCCGTGTGTTTCCGTCCGTATAACCGTGAGCTTTCAGTGTAGATCATTGGAATAATGTTGCGCTATTGAATGCCTTTAATTTTTGTACCACCGAGACTCCTGAACACATCAGTACAAGATACAAGAAATTTTATTTCGAGTCGGGTACAGGTAAATGACAAACATTAGCTCAAATGAGCTATTATTCCGACTGTGTACTTTTGGATAGAATATAGGCCTACATCTACATAGAATTGCTGTTTATGTATAGGATAAACTCCGAAAACGCGCCAATAGTTTTGACCTATATAAAGTCGTCGGCCTTGGCGTGTTTGAGGAGTTTATCCTACTTAAACCTAAATTTGATTATTGGCGCCCCATTTAGTTACAGTACATTGAGCACGTGTCATACCTATTGGCGCCCTAGATAGCTTTATCACGTGCATTTTACTATTGACGTCATATTATTAAAGCTCACATACGCATTCGAATTTTAGTCGAGTGATAACAACGAAACCATTCTGATGTATTGTTCAATTTTATGAAAATCATATGTTTCTAAGGTGAGTCCTGTTAATAGTTAATAACAATTTTAAACATAAATGTGTGTAAATAAATTGAGAAATGAAATGAAATGTGGTTTTTATGTACCATGCGGTGTACAATAAGAGAAATTTTGCCAGAACAGCAGCATTATTTGATTATTTTCGATTTTCATCTATCGGTGGATCTAAACGTGCGCAACTTGTAGCACACGGTGCGTCGATTTATTGTCCCGTTACAACTATACACTAGACGCTTTTTCCATGTCCGCCCTCAGTCCTGCATTACCGACAGGGAACCGGTTGAATAACGAGATTTTGCATCTGATTAAGTGTATTTTTTGACTGTGGGTAAAAAAAAAGCAATCAGCTGTGCGCCAAAAAATAGGTTTGTAGATCAAGTCCCAGTCAATCTGCAATACGTGAAACATTTAAATATGTTTATGATTTAATTAATTTTCAGACCGAAATCGTACAAAACCCAATGAGGCATTCTGAACAAGACGATCTCTTAGTGCCACTAGACAGTGTGATTATGGAATAGAGGGACAGTTATCAGCCGAAAGAACAGGCCATAGATCGACTGCCATACCTTGGTAAATATTCTTTTGTTAAGGGGGGAGCACACATACATGTCGTTGGTCAAACAATTCCATAAGCCTATTAACCGTAAATCTTAAATTTGAATGAAAAAAAGCTTTTCTAAATTTTGTATGTGTATCGGGGACACTTTGAACTATTTCTATTCAGTTTGTGGTATCAGTAATCCCACTTGATTACGTCATCAAACGCTAATTGCTGGAACCAAAATTGGAATGGTTCAAACTGGTGCTATCAGTGTCAATATTGTTAACAAATGCCCTGGGATGTGTTCTTGTCACTATAATGCCACTTGGTAATCGAAGAGTTCGGACAATTTATGTCTGAAAAACACGCCAAATTTCCTTTTTGTCATCTTAATAATAATATCTGTTTTGCATGCATTCCGTTTCAGATACAATAGAACCATTGCTAGACTATTGAAAGTCGTAGATGAGTATTCAGGGGGAAAAGGCTAAACAATCCGAAGGAGAGGCGATTATGATGAAGAACTGCAAATTGATAAAACTGAACCCGTGAAACTGACTATTATTGCCCGCAATTATATATATTGTTTTGAGAATAAAAGTATTGTTTGGTACAGGGTTGTGTTGCACTATTGGAGTCCTAATTACACTATTGGAGCCCTAATTTTACTATTGGCGTCCAAATGTAACTATTGGAGTGCTAATTAAACTATTGGCGTCTAAAGTATGATCACCACTCATACTATTGGAGAGCAATTTTGGTTTAATTCAAAATACTTTTTTCTCAAGCTGTCTCATGATTTATCCATTTTCTAATTATCCCCCTTAGACCACATAGAAATTTCAAAGAAAGGCTGCATTGAGCTGACCGTTCTTTTTGAGGTGCACGTCAAATTGAACAAAGCTTAACAAATCCATTTCTGAGGGATTTTTCAACCTATTTATTGCGCTGCAGTCCATAAATTAAACGGACTAATTATCCCCCTTAGACCACATAGAAATTTCAAAAAAGGCTGCATTGAGCTGACAGTTCTTTTTGAGGTGCACGTCACATTGAACAAAGTTGAACAGATTCATTTCCGGGGGATTTTTCAGCCAACTTATTGCGCTGCAGTCCACAAATTAAACGGGCTATTAGATCACATAGAAATTTCAGCTGGCCATTCTTTTTGAGATGCACGTCAAATTGAACGCTGAACCCTTTATTTTGGGATTTTTCAACAAACTTTTTGCGGTACAGCCCAAGGGTAATAATTTATATCAAGACTGACAAGTCTCAATTTCAAATTTTGTGCTAGTCTTTGGAATCAATATACTCTTGGAACTGGGGGTAAAAGTATTGGGCAGACTGACTAATGAAGGGGGGGGGGGGGACAACTACTGTCAGAATGGAATTCCAAATATTTAGTAACCAAAGCGTCCCTTTAGGGTTTGAGGAGTCCCTCACCCCCACCTAAAAAAATTTGAGTACTATGGCTGCACGCAAGCTATTTATATCAGCGTGAAACTCTGAGTAACAACATTTTTCAGGTCATTTTAATATTTTTAATCTTTCTGATACTTATCCACCATAGGCCACAATAAATAAATTGATAGATTATCATCCAAATTTTCCCAAAAAATGGTGAGGGAGGGGAAATTTATTTTGTTATTTTATAAGCTCAACAGAAGGTAACCATTTGAACAGATTGTATATTAAAAGAAAATGAAGTGTTTTTCCTTATCATAATATAAAAATATTACTAAAAAATGTCGTAAAATGAACTTTTTGTGACTGAAATTTTTCCAGTCAGCACTGATAGGGGTGGGTCGGGAGGGGATGATAATCTATTTATTTTTTTATTGTGGCCTAAGGTGTAGGAAAATTACATAATAAAAATGTTCATGGTTTTTTTTTCAGATTATCAATCAAACGGAACATTTTTTTTTTTAACACATCTTTTTTTCTTTTATATAACACCCCCCCCCCCCCCCTTTCTCTTTGCTTATTTTAATTGCTTTTACGCAATCTTTTGGTTTAGGCCTTATTTTTTTGGCTATACAAGATTTAAAAAGTTCTTGAATCTCGGCTTCCTCATCTCTACTCCACTTCTGTTTTTTAGTTACTATTGGCTTTTTCTTCTTTTTCTTGGGTTGTTCACCTTCATCTTCATCTTCATCATCTGGTTTTTCAGATTCCATAAATAGATTTGGATCTATGGGTTCTTCATTTGATCCAAAAACAACATCTACAAAAATTAATACCTTCAAAAGTAATGTTTGTTGTATTGAAAGGTACAATCCAGTTTTATTAAAGTGCGTATCTCTTACAAAATTGAAGGTAAAAAATCATTGGAAAGAGTCACCATTTTGTTAAATCCTATTGCAAATCTTGACCAGAACTGGGACTGTCACTTTAATTAAGGATTGAATGCAGATTTTTTTGCGTTCATTGGGTGATGAACGCAGAATTTTCACGTGTTAAATCGAATGAATGGCGAAGCCATTCATGTCAGGTTTAACATGTGAAAATTCGGCGTTCATCACCCAATGAACGCAAAAAAATCTGCATTCAATCCTTATATTTACATTCGGTAGAGTTCGGGTATTTTTTACCATATTTTAGTGGTAAATTTTTAGCTTTAATGGCTGTAATATAGTTACAAATGAAAGAAAATTGGGAATAAAATCGGCAACAGAACTCCTGTCAATTAATATGACGTCAAAACTTGAATGACGTCAAAGAGGAAGATCGTCAAGGCAGATCAGTCAAATAGTCCACGTCTACGATTTTTATATTTATTGTTTGTCCTAAATGAGACTTTATTTCATATCAAATTAGTTCAAATATCTTATTTTTCGATTTCTTAGTGTACCCAGGCCGAGGTTTGATCCATCTTTTGTCTAATCCTAATATAATGATGGTGTGTATTCATACGCCGCAATCTACGTTGTCAGGGAAAGATTTTGTATAGCGACGTCACGGGAGATCACTCTAGAATTTTGCGTTCATCGGTAAATGAATGCAAAATTTTCACAAGGGTTCACTGAAGCGCGTGACAATAAAATGTAAATATTTAAGGATTGAATGCAGATTTTTTTGCGTTCATTGGGTGATGAACGCAGAATTTTCACGTGTTAAATCGAAAGAATGGCGAAGCCATTCATGTCAGGTTTAACATGTGAAAATTCGGCGTTCATCACCCAATGAACGCAAAAAAATCTGCATTCAATCCTTATATTTACATTCGGTAGAGTTCGGGTATTTTTTACCATATTTTAGTTGTAAATTTTTAGCTTTAATGGCTGTAATATAGTTACAAATGAAAGAAAATTGGGAAAAAAATCGGCAACAGAACTCCTGTCAATTAATATGACGTCAAAACTTGAATGACGTCAAAGAGGAAGATCGTCAAGGCAGATCACTCAAATAGTCCACGTCTACGATTTTTATATTGATTGTTTGTCCTAAATGAGACTTTATTTCATATCAAATTAGTTCAAATATCTTATTTTTCGATTTCTTAGTGTACCCAGGCCGAGGTTTGATCCATCATTTGTCTATTCTTAAAATAATGATGGTTTGTATTCATACGCCTCAATTTACGTTGTCAGGGAAAGATTTTGTATAGCGACGTCACGGGAGATCACTCTAGAATTTTGCGTTCATCGGTAAATGAATGCAAAATTTTCACAAGGGTTCACTGAAGCGCGTGACAATAAAATGTAAATATTTCATGATTAAAGGGGACCAGTCTTCATTTTTATTGGTTGATTTGGGCCTTTGTTATATGTAAATAGTCTTTAGAAGTACTCAAGCTATAAGAAAATCGCAAAATACCTTCAAATATATCTCAAACTAAAAAATTCACGTTTATTTATTTTTTTTCATTGCTGTACGCGGCTGGTCTCCATCCTATGTGACAATTGTGTGTCTTGTTGACCAAGTCTACAATTCAAAATACGGTATGCTTGTGTGGGCCTGTGCAGTAGTCTGGATGACCTGACCCGCGCTGTTGCACCACGGGAATAACTTATTTGTTATCAAGATGGCGGGACGCTCAATGTGTAGTAGGGCATTGGGACTTTCAAACACGGACAATTAAGGATACACATGGATTTGAAGGCTCAAATTTCAACGGTAAGCTCTGTAGACTATTTCTAATTAGCTAAGCTAAAGATTTCACATCTTTGCGACCGTCGGATGATTGTCCGAAACAAATACCGAACGTAGCTCTTTAACATTTGACAGACAATACATTACGTTTAACTGGATTGTAAAGAGGTTTTCTAGCCTCGTGTGCATCTGGGACACTTGTAACTTCTATTTGAGACATTTAACTTTTCTGCCCAATGTCCGTAGTTCCATGCCTCAAATAGAAGTAGGACTGTTTGTTCTTTAAAGGGATTGTAAAGAGGTTTTTAAGCCTTTTCTTGTGTAGCAGGGACACTTCTTACTTCTATTTCAGACATGGAACTACAGGGTTTAAAGGACAATTTACATAATAGTAATTCAGTTTCAATTATACTTTGTTCAAACACTATATATTTATAGTTAGGATCTATACATAAAACTCACCTTCCATTTGAATATCATTTAGAGATTTATTTCTGAATTGACCCACCCTCCCCATGTCCTGAATTAACGACTTAGCAACTTGCGTTTTTTCTAAGACATCATTTGTTTCCCTGTAAAACAAACAAAAAGCACAAATTATATAAACAAACTCAGTCCATTAAACTTTCAAGGGTATAAAAGGTGAAGTGTTTAGAGGGGTTGGACTACAAGGAAATTGAGTGACCACTCCAAGTAGCCCGTTAAATTGACCAATCTACTTTAGGTACTCTCAACAAAAAGGCTTGAATAAACCATGGTAAAACAAACCACACACATTGCTACGACAGAGGTATTCTTCACTATTTGGTTAAAGGCCGTCTATCTAAATTTGTGAAAATGCATACCTGTAATGTATTTTATGGACATCAATGCTATGTCCTAAATGGTTTATAACCCATTCCATTTCATTGGGTTTTAAATCTAACACCTGAAAATAGACAGTTTTTTTACAGATTACAGATAAATCACAGATAAACTTACTGCAACTTATTTCATTTATAATTTTAGATCAAGTATTTATACGTTTTATATTTCATCCCAATCGAAAGAAACCATTTTTCAGTTCCTATAGAATTTTATAGAACAAAATTGCGTGATGATAAAAGTGTGTTATGAAAACCTTTCTCTTTCTGTAGATTTTACTATGATTAGGCATATTGCTCAAAGACAGGAAATAGGAAAGGTCTTAATCTTTGCAAAATTCAACAAAAGAGTTTTCACCTGTGTTATTGTTGCCATGTACTTTCTCAAGCTGGTGCTCGTTATAAGTTCTGGGGACTGTAAGTTAGCTTTTAAACAAGCTTTGGCTAACGAATCGTAGGCACGAACAACACCATCACCTGTGAATATAGCAAACAAACATTTGAAAAGCTCAGGTATATGGTATATCCATTTCCCTAGATCCATTAGTGAAAATAAATGAAAATAACAAATCAATGGTCCTTATAATTTTCCCGACAAATATGACAAATCGTTTTCTTGTATTTTGGCAAATTTGTTTAGTCTAGCATAAACAGACCATGCTTACTCTTTTCAAAACACCTTATGGTACTTTCCTTAAAGAGTCCACTACTGTTCAAATATAACCAGTCTTTGGACGAGATTTGATCAACAGAATTATTCTGCTTGTATTGAGTTTTATTCATATTAATTTGTGATTGTACCTTGATTGAAACTATTAATCCTTGCAAGCAAATATGACACATTAATACTATATAATTTGTAATATACTAACCTCTGCCAGCAAAAACATATGGATTATCATCTTTTATTTTAGCCTCAGAACGTACTTCAGGATCAGTTAAAAATTTCAAGGCCTCTTTAGTTATGCCAGGCAAAATAACAGGAACACCCCTGCCAGTCTAAAAACAGCCAAAAAAAATTATGAGAAAACAAACAAAAAGAGAAGCCCCGTTTGTCAGGCAAGGCAACAGCTAAGGGTTTGAATTTTAAAGATAAAGCTTGCTGCACACGGCAGACTTTTGTACGCAACTTTTGACGAAATATTTGTTTGAAAATCAATCGTGTGCGTTGAATAAAAACATTTGTACATAACATTTACCATCCTCAACCAATCAACATATAACATCTCATCACATGGAATAAAATTGTTATGTGGTCACGTGATACAAAAGTCATGTGACAAGGCAGCACAAGCCATAGTCATTTTAGTGCCATGATACGATTAGGTATATTAGTAGGCCAGAACACACTGCCTCTCTATATGACTAATTGAGAGGCAGGGTGTTCCGACCTACAAATATACCTAATCGAATCATGGTACAAAAATGGCTTATGTTTCTTCTGATCAATGTGTGACTATTGAAAACATAATGTTTTTGTTTCCAAAGGTCAAAAGTTTGTTTGTGTCAAACACAGGTTTTAGACGGAAAAAACAATTATTTGAGTACTTTACCTTTCCACGAACTGTCATAACCTCTTGGTCTTCTAAGAGCCTTCTTTAAAATAATGTCAATTGTCCAACTAAATGTTCTGGAGAAGTACCCTTCTTACGATCACGGAAATCAGTTAACCTGCAAAAACAGTACTTTTATAAAAATAGATGCAAGGCACTTGCAAAGTTGTCTAGTCCATTTCTACTACCATTTATATATGCAAATGTAATTGCGAGAATTTATTGTTTTAGAACTAAGCAGGTGTGTCGCTAATGACTTTAGAAGAAAAAGTATCAGATATAATAACTTTATGAAAGCAACTTTAAGCAAAAAAAGACCCTTTATGCGAGAAGACAGATCAACAGATGGTTCAGTTCAACTGATTAGACAATAATTAAAAAATAGTGAATTTTACCGTATTGCTTGTAACTCTCCTACTCTTCGACGATTATACATTACAAGTTTTGAAGAAACAACTCCTGCAACTCTGATGAAGTTTTCAAAACTACAATTTGTTAAATCCAAACTTGTTATTTCTGCTTCGATACTTTTATTCAATTTTTCGATATCTGATGGTTTATGTAGATCTTTAGACTTGTAATACTTCCTCTCCTCTAACAGAACATTTGATAATTTCGCCACCCTTGTACCCCAAAATATCTCAATGGTTCTCAGTAGATCTTCTGCCTCTTGTCTACTAGTTGTGTCACCATTCATAATTGATATACCAATTTTCCCATTTGTGAGGCGTTTGATGTCGAACCTCAATTTTCTGGCAAACAAATGTAATCTGTCGTATCATCAGTAGCTACATGAGTAATCTACCATAGACGGAAACAGTGTACATATAAAAATTCTGAATATCTTGATCAGATCTTGGTACTGGAGGATGTCTACTTAACTTCCTGAAGACATTAAACCATCAGGCAAGACATTCTAACTTTACCATGAAGACCTCCTTCCTTTGCTCTTTGAAGCCTAACATATTATCAACCGAGAAAAAGTATGGAAAAAGAAAATCCCTCAAGACTTTTCCAGAGTGATGCCATCACTAACAACGTTTATAGGAATCCACCTAGCAGTTTTCTGTTAGTCAGTTACCGCATACAAGATTATCGAATAGAAGGTTGTTTTGTTTGGTTCAATACCATCACCTTCATCTAATCTAATGGGATCTAAACTAAAAGGAAATTGATTGATTGCTTGAAAGAGGGGAATTTTTGTTACGATCATATAGTAGCCATAACTTTGCTTTACTTTCTGCATGAATAGTGGATTGGTGGAGATTTAAATTTCAACAAGTTGTATATTAATTAAAAAAATAAAGATAACAGATTGGATGGGATTGGAACAGCAGGTAAAACATATTTTTAGACTATCCCTGGAAAGGGATGTGGGGTAGAGACAGAAATTATCACAAGACATGGTGGTGTTGGGTAGGGGCGGATAATATCATTGAAAATGGAATGTTGGGTAATGATGGAATATTTTTCTATCTCTATATAGGCCCCATGAAGCTGCTCTTCAAGAATTCCAACAGATAGCTGCATATAAAATGTAAAATGTAGAGAGTACCCATGCCATTAAACAACTGTAAAAAGGGTAGAGGGTTCTCTCCCATAAATGATAATTAGAGCTTCAAAACAGTTTGAATTCTAGATATATGACTTCTCCATAAAAGCAAATGTACTATTTGACAATAAAATCAGAAAGATGGAATTATTTAATCAACTTTGTTTAAAGAATTAATATGGTTTTTTTTTATTAGAATTTGAAAATGGCCGCCATTTTGAAAAAATTGGGTGGCTAACGGCTTTTTTCAAACAAGTATTCTAAGGGGGATATCCATGCAAAATTTGGTGCTTGTATCACAAACTGAACGATTTTGCCAAAAAATCGGCTTAATCTGCTCCACTAAGAGTGTGAGAAGAATCCTGGACATCGAGATTTCATTCCATTTAAGGATCTAACTTTGGAACATTTACCTATAGAAGACAGAAATAGAGAAATATTTGATATGATTAAAAAGATGGGGAATACTGTTGTCAGACTAGTGGTAGATAAAATAAAAAATGGAAGATTGATAAGGGAAGTAGGGTCTAGGTTTGTGATGAAGTTCGAAGATAAATATTATATAACGACTAATAACCATGTTGTTAAAACAGACGATGAGATGAAACGTTGTATTGTTGAGTTTCATTCCGATGATGATAGCAGGTCGAGTGTATTGAAGAGTATAGGAGTGAAACTTGAAGGAACATGTCCTTATAGAGATGTCTCGTTATTCACGTTTCATCCTATACCTGATTTTATACATCAACAAGACTGGAGAGATCTCACTAATCCATCTATTGTTATAATGTATAAAAATAATCATATAGTAACTGACACAACAAGTATGTACACAAAATCTCCACTTAAATTTTTCTCTCATCAAAACTTAAACAGTCCTCTTAATTTTTTTATGTTTATTTCACACCCTGATGGCTCTATCAGTTATCTAAAGAGTTCATATTTTAAATTTCAACCAATTCCTTCAAATATACAGCAGTTAACTTCTATAGAAGTACATATAGATGAGGATGATGGTAATAGTAGAGTGATACCAGGTTATGTGGTAAAATTTGGTGATAAATTTCTTGTTAAAATATCAGAATCTATTTTTCAAGATGAAGTTAAGAAATGTAGACTAGTGTTGAATAGTGAAGTTATTGTTCATGGTACTAAATTGTATTTTCAACAAGTTCATGCAAGAGAGTTTTTCAGTGGGATAGAGTTAGAAAATCAAATACAAAAGGGTACAGACAACTTCTGGATATTTGATATTTATCCTATACCTAGATATGTAGAAGACATGTTACAATCAAAACCTTCTCGTCATTTATGTTGCATTGGTCATCCTCATGGTGGTATAAAGATGGTAACTTTAGGCTTCGTTCTTGGTACATTACAAGAAAGATTTGATACTAAGTGTCGACGTATAGCATATCCAGGACAAGACTGTCAGTGTAAGACAGTAAGCTGTATGAAATATTCGTGTAAAACTTGTCCTGGGTCAAGTGGATCTCCAATATTTACACCGAAGGAAAAGAAGGACTGGAGTATCAATTTAATTCATTTTATGGGTGAAAGAATAGAAGGGCGTTTACCTGGTGGTGAAGTGATTGAAAATATAAACACAGCCTGGTTTCCCGTACTTAAAAGTTAGATTTAAACAACAACATATTTAACGATAGATAATGATTATCTTCACTACTGAACGAGTTATTTCCCTTAACTTAATTTATCAAAATGTCTTGTGATCTGATTCTAACCAAACTTGTCCATTTGTTATTTTTATCATGATGTATTCTAAAGTGATTATTTCTATCACTTCAAATTTTGTTTAATAATAAAAAATTTCATTACGATTATTTAATGTTGTGTAAAGTATGAGAGTCTCTCCTTATTATTGAAAGGTTTATATTTGAATACTGAAGCTAATATTCTTACTTTCTGACCACAGAATACTGTATCTTTGAGTATTATGTTAGAATTGGTGTTGAGCTAAAGTAAATCGCTTCCCTCTGAAATTCGAAGGAGACATGTAGATCACATTGTACGGTTTTCAAAAGCTGTGAAAATGATATCAAACCGATTGGATGCGATATAAAAACGCTTTACACCAGTCGTGTTCTCACTAGGGTTTTTTAAGAGGGTTGAATGAGCTTCAAAGCCTCAGAGAACATCAAACTGAAACTGAAAAGGCCTTGAACCGATTTTAAATCTCTCTACTGAAACCTCTTTCAAACCGAATTCTGCCCGGTATAACAGAGGCGAGTTATCTATCGCTATCTGACAGCGAGTGTGTCCGACTTATCTCGGTATAATAAACAATGATCATTTCAGGAATAAAATGTTGATGTTCTTAGAATCGTACCGGTCACTGTTACACTGTTAGTCATTGTTAGTCATTTGTCGGATTCTCAACATCCGTCTACACCTATTCTGCCGCACTGCTTCAAAGAACACCACCATAAAGTATCTACATAAGAAGTTGAAATTAAGTAAATTGCTTGTAGGCTATCAATTCAGGAATTTTATGTGACTTAACCGAAAGGTCGCAAACATAACATACATCAGTTTGACAGGTTCAAAAAAGTTATTGACCATCTGAACGGATATTGATATTTTCAAAAGCTATTATGTTTTTAATATCTTGACATTGTGAAGATACCCTTATGAGTTGTTGTACAGTATCATGATGCGTGCAATGAAACATCGGGATTAGTCTTTCTATGAGGAATAGTACAGTGCTGTATTGTTGACAATTGAATTATTTTTTGTATTTTGTGATATCATTTTTAAATTGGCATGTCTACAAGTATTTAACTTTGAAATGACAAAAATTTGTTTTGAATATTTCTACTCCAATTATCTCTATCGCCACATTTGCTGTATTATCTTCATCTGTCAACTATAAGAAAAAACTATTCCTGATTATTTATCATGAATATTGCATTATGTTAATATGAATCCTTACGATATCTTAATGTGAATATTAAACTGTTTGATTTTATGCAGTGAAGTGATGAGTTCAAATTATATAACAGTCAACTTTTTAGTAGCATTTGTTTTTCTTTAGTTAGCCAATGACTGACTTCTTGAATACTTGTCATTTTCATTACCTCCCTTGTCAATCAAATTCAATATGCACCTCTTCAGACGATAAGATGAACGGGGCGAAAAATTAAATTTTCTTACAATTGCTTGCTGCTCGCTTATATATATATATATCTATATGAGAAGGTTGTTGCATTTTTAAAAGATGCAAATCTTTATTTTAAATTTTAATTTCTTAGTCAGTGTTTTATAATATATTTTTGTTTTGTTTTAATACCACTTTGTGGTGTCATACTGTGATATTGTTTTTAATTTTCTTCGTTCTGTGATAATTTTTATTTGTTTATTTATTTAATGTTTGTTTTAGTTTTGTTTTGACATGTTTATTTTTATCGTGTTCTGGAGCTATATAGCCCATTTGGTGCTGATGCTCCTTAATACAAGAAGAAGAAGAAGAAGAATTTATTTTATTAAAGTGTCACATATTGTACAAAAACTTAACAAAAACATATCACATACAAATAAAAAGCACAATATCCGGCCAAATGGCCTATGAGACACTAAAAGCAAATATAAAACATAATTAAATAGATACACATAAAACCCGAATAAAAAAAAACATAAATTATTACATTGGTATCTGGTAAAAGAAATATCACAGTGAAATACAAATTAGCTTCAATAATTTACTGAAGGACAGCATTCCTCCTTTTAACCATAGCTGAACAACAACTAGCTAAACTTTTTGTTACATGTTTGTTAAACATAATAAAAATAAATTGGTCGTTTAAAGACATATAATAGAAATTAGGATCTACTTGCAGACAGGTATTCAATAGTGTTTTACGTAAGTCAGAATATAAAGGACAAGAGCATAAGAAATGTAATTCGTTTTCAATACAGCCCCAGTCACAAAATTTACAAAGTCTTTCCCCAAGTGGAGTTACCGGTCTATTAAATCTGCCCGTTTCAATCATAAGGGGTAGGGATCCACATCTTAGTTTGGCCAGTGTACTGCGTTGAGATCTATTTAAAATAGATTTGACATAATCCTCCGTACGTAGCTCGGTTTTAAATAATCTGTATGACCTTAATACATTTCATTTATCGCTTATATTCAGAACGTTACTCTTATGGTAGTTGTTGTATGTGACATTGCTGTCCATAACAACAACAGTTTGTCCAACTTTAATTTCTACTTCTGTTGCACTTCGCCATAGAGTACATTTAATCGTAGCAGTTTCATCTTCTAACTTTATTTCTTTCACATTGGTTGTCTGGTTTTTCACTTGCACTGTTTTAACTTTTTCTTCGTAAAACACAAAATCACGCATTAGAAAATTGAATATCGGAGAAATAAAATACTATCATCTTTCTACTTATACAAATTTTAATTGAATACATATTTTATTAACACACAAATAAAAAGAATATTGGAGAAATAGTGTTCAATGTTTAAGAAATATGTAATACTTACAGATACAACAACACCTTCACTGAAACTTACACCGATGTTTGACATGTTTGCTCATCTGGGTTCTACGGTGGCTGGTAAAAAAGGGTGAAAAGTCTTGACTTAAACATCAAATTTTTCGACTTTTCACCGGGGTGTACTTTCCACCTGGGTGAAAAGTCCTGACTTAAACATCAAATTTTTGTACTTTTCAAAGGGGTGAAAATACTTTCCACCTGGGTGAAGAGTCTCGACTTAAAGTTAAGACTGATATTGCTTTGCTTCTAATCTAAGCATTGAATGGCCCCATTTTTTGTTACCTGTTGACTGCAATTATAAATTTATGAATTTATGCTATAAATTTAAACAAAAGAAGCATTCTTCGTGACAAAATATGCCATATCTGGCATTCAATTCAGCCTTTATAACATTTTACTTGTTCCCATATTGCTTAGCATCTATGACAGGTGTCTTGGCACGAAGCAGAGCATGCTTACTATTTTCGAAACACGATGTGTAGATCCTGATCAGCTTTAAAATATGTTAACCAGGTTGAATATTTGAACACTAATTAATGATTATTTTACTGGTGCTTCTATTTCAGTACGATACTTGCCAATTTCAGACAACATTAATTTACTCTCATCAGATACAGAAGATGAAATAATAGAACGATATTTCAAGCTCGGATTTTCATACGCAGAAATAATTGGATTTCTCCAATTACAAGGAGTTTAGACATTTTCAACGAAAACTGCATAATATGGGGTTGAAAAGAAGAAATGAAAAGACAGATTTTGATAGAATAATACGTGCAGTTGAACACGAAATTACTGGGATAGGTAAAAACATTTGATACAGAGATTCACTGTCATTTATGCATTCATATTTTAAGCACACATGATTTAGACACAGTACTTTAGGCACACTTCTTTTAGTCACACGGTCAGATGGCACACGTCATATAGACACAGTGTTATTTAGGCACACTTTCAATTAGGCACATATTCAATTAGGCACACTCTTTTTAGGCACACTTAATTTCGGCACACTGTCATTCCCCCGTATATCCATGTGACTGGGGAGCCAACAAAGGACAATGCACAAGCTGGATGTTATGAATAGCTTGAAATGCGGACAAAGAATCAGAAAATATTATACATTTTTTTAATGAAATGGAAGACTGGAAGAACTCGAGTGCCTGTAAAATGGCAATGATTTCTGCTGTGAAAATAGAGGCTGCTGGAGGTAAAGCTACTGATAGAACTTCGGACTGGGTAACAGTAGCGGCTGCTACTTTATCACCATCCTTAGATCCATCTGTATAAAAAGGTGAGTATTCCCCATATTTAGACCTTAGTTCAAGGAATTTAGGTTGAAAAACTAAAGAACTTGTCTGTGTCTTATTGCTAGATAGACTGAAGTCTATCTGAAATGGAGCAATTAACCATGGTGGAGTTGTGGTCAAGGTGAATGCGGACTCCAAAAGAAGAAATTGCACGAGGCTTAACCTCGTACAAATGTTCGAAGAAAGGTCAGAAGGGGCTAGAAGATAATGAAATGTTTTAAGGAGCACAATCAAACATTGAAAAATGTGGTACATGTAAAGGTTTTTCGTGGCATTTTAATCCTTTTTAGCTTTTGGTGGTGTATGGGAAATGAAATGTATTAAGGAGCATCAGCACCTAATGGGCTATATAGCTCCAGAACACGATAAAAATAAACATGTCAAAACAAAACTAAAACAAACATAAAATAGATAAACAAAAAACAATATCACAGAACGAATATAAATTTCATGAAATTCGAATAAGAAATAAAAAAGTTGGCGACGCGCATGCGCACTACACAAATTCAATATGTCCACGATATTTTGAATCTGATTATAAACTCACATGTCAATTTTGAAAAAAATTGGATAAGAAATAAGAATGTTGATAATGCGCATGCGCAGTACTCATATTTAGCATTTCCCCTGGATTCTGAATCTGATTATACATGTACATACCAAATTTCGTAAAAATCGAATAACAATCAAAAAAGTTAGCACCGCGCATGCGCACAACACAAATTTTGTATTTCCTTCAAATCACTATTCACATGAGTGTATATGCAAATTTTGAAGAAAATCGGTTCATAGATAAGAAAATGGGTCAATTAAGCAGTGGGCGTGGCTACAGGGTGCTTCAGTAAGTTAAATTTTCAGCATGACATAGTTTAGTCCATCCTAGACCTCCCTAAACTGCATAAACTGGATATAATACATATGTAACAAAAATCGAGGTAGAGAGCCTCTAACCTGACCATGTCAAACTCAGTGACTCCATCAAAAGTGACATGTTTATTACAGTTAATTAACCGACATACCTGTTATTCTCTATACAGTATAATATAGGAGAATGCTATTTTTTTAAATATGCAAGTAACATATAAGTGTTACATATTTTTGGAAACCTCAGGATCTGAGCATTACGAATCTGCAAAAAGTATTGCTATATCTAAATTAAGGCCCTCGTAAAAACGCTTTAAAGGTGCAAAATCACCTTTGAGTCACACCTCTAAAACAGAAAGCACGCGTCGGACATGCAAAATGAATGCATCATGTTAAAGCTCTCATAAATAGTTATAAGATCTGTAAATATCAACTTGATCTGAGATCAAGTTTGAGATAGAAGCCTTCAAATTTTCAACAAAATCGCAACATTTTGTTAAATTGAATTCTGACATCGCCAAATCTGATATTATTTGAAACCCTTTAAAGAGTACACTTAAGATCAGCAAACATTGGGGTGTTATTCCAATTCGGTTTTGCGTTACAGCACTGGCAATATTCAAAATAAGCCATGTTTAGAGCACTACAAAATAGGTTTAAGTGGTCTGACCCCAAAGGTCAAAAGGTCATCAGAAGGTCAAGATGAAAAGGTATCATGGTGTGAAATATGGAGGTCATCAAAGGTCAAGGTCATGTGATACAAGCCTCTAAACTTGGTAAAAAAAACATTTCGTTATATACAGAAGGCAAAATCTAAAATCTAATTTCGTCTCGGGTGTATACTATGTACCCCCTTCGTTCTAAATGCTTTTTATACTCTTGGACAAGTACAAAGTTTCTGATAGATAGGTGATGGTTTTCCCCCTTTGTAATAATTTCCAAGCGATGTCCAAGTATTTAAGGTTGTAGAGCGAATGTAACCACATCGCCACTTTGTACGAATATTTATTGCATGGTACTGTACTAAATCTTCAAATAATCAAAAATTTCAAATTCTCAAAATGCTTTTTGGGTGATTGGACTACAGACTCATTGTTATTTATAGAAATATAGTTCTTTTATTGCATTTTCAAATAATTTAGTATGGGGTGATGCTAATTTAACCTACAGTTTAATAAACGTAGCTATATAATCATGGCAACAGTTCAGAAAGTAAATTCTTCATGAGAGAAAATTTGTTTTTCTCACAAATATTAACCAGCCTATTTTGAAAATAGGGTTTAAAAAAGCAGCATATCGTAAATTCCTTGTCAAAACTTATTTTCATGGGCACTCGGAAATCTAGTTTCTGGGAAATTGTTACCACTTAAGATTTTTTGATACCGTATTGAAACCATTCACAGGAAATCGCCATTTTCTGATACCCCAATGAAACCATTCAGAGGAAATCGCGATTTTCTGATACCCCATTGAAACCATTCACAGGAAATCACGATTTTCTGTTACCCCATTGCAACCATTCACAGGAAATCGCGATTTTCAGATACCCCATTGCAACCATTCACAGGAAATCGCAATTTTCAGATACCCCATTGAAACCATTCACAGGAAATCGCGATTTTCTAATACCCCATTGAAATCATTCACAGGAAATCGCAATTTTCAGATACCCCATTGAAACCATTCACGGGAAATCGCAATTTTCAGATACCTCATTGAAAACATTCACAGGAAATCGCGATTTTCGGATACCCCATAGCAACCATTCACGGGAAAAATTGATTCCTAAATCTATTGTTCCCGTGAAAATTTAAATTTTTTCCGCCTGTGAGTTTGTAATGAGATACCAGTACTTACTGGTTTTAACCATTCGATCTCGTCTCAATCTTCTCCTACTGGTAACAGAAGTACGATCAGTAACCCCTCTAGCAGATGGTGGTACTGGTGTATACATAAAGCCTACCATAGACTTAAACCTTTCATGTCCAGCTACAACAATTACATCTGGTCCATTAAATAGTTGTAGTAAACTGTTAATCTGAATGAAAAAATATCACACACATACAGGGTTGGGTATCTAATCGACAGCAGACAACCCATCAATACTGCATAATCGACATTCGTAAATATGTCGGCCATTCTCGCTGCGCCTGAGAATAACCTCGTATGCAGCTGGCGGATAAGCGCACTACTTTCAAATTTTAAGTCACGTGACATTAAATTATATCATGTAATGGGAGGTAACTAGCATGAGCTGAGGAACTATTTTTTATCGGATAATCGACTTCCGCCAAATAGTCTTGGAAGGTTTTCTTCTATATGCATACGAGGTTATTGTTAGACAATGGCCGCAGTAGATATGAATGCATAATCGAAATATTTTTATCGAATAACCTTCTGATCTTCGTCTGTTGATCTGCCTTTTTGAAACGTCTGCAATTTTTACAATGATCATGATATAATGGGATGTGTTAATCATGAAACAGATTATGTTAAGAAGAAAATTTGACTATGAATTTTAAGTGATAACAAAATTTGATAATTGAAATTAAAAATGTACAGCTTTTATAATCCATTATTTAGATTATTTTACCCAGCCCTTAATCAATATTGGCTTAAACATGAATCACTTTTTAAAAATAAAAAATCATCATGTAAATTGTGACCATAGACAATGAAAAACAAAAAATGTTCCAGAAAAAAAAGGAAAAAAAAAACCAACTATACATGCATTTCACAATACGGTTGGGTAATATATTGAAATAACCCATTATTGACACAATGAAATTATAATATTTCATTATCAACTATATTCAAAATAGTGATAGTAATCTACTCAAGTGTTTCTGAAGAAAGGGGTTAGCCGAAAGACATCAGGACAAAAATATATCATCAATTTCATAATCAATTTAAATTTTCTTCCTACATCATCTATTACATGATCATCAGACAAGTCCCACTGTATCGATAATCATTGTAAAATTATTGACCTTAACCTTTCATTTATCTTCAAATAAACTATATATAAACTACAAAAGACAGCTTGCCAGGCAACATAATATACGCTCACAGGTAGCTTAAAATATTCAACGTTCAGTCATACACCTCTTAGGAAATTTTTGGGAAACTGAATACTAAACAATATTACCAAGCTTTGTCAGTGTTAATAATCAATAAATTGAATGGGTTTTCAAGAACAAGAGCATTCGATTTTTCCACAGGGCACACAGCTAAGGATTCAACTGCTTTAGAAACATTTCTTCCTATGTTGACATTCTCCTGCGGCAACCTCGTTTTTAAATATAAATTGAAACAGTTTTGCAAAAGTGCAATTTGCAACATTAGCAAAAACAGGTTTTTCGACTCTGGAAGCTACATTTTTTGGCCGATTTTACTCGGGTTTACATATTTGGAATCTGTGACTAAATTCCAATGTGATATGGGTTAAAAAAATTCAAATTTCGAAAATTCGAAGCATACATTTTTTTGCCGATTTTCGAAATTTTGGAACAGTTTTTCAGTTTTTTTCGAATTAATCTGAAATTTTGATAAAAGATGCATGTCACTAATGTAAACAATTTGACGTATTCAAAATTTTTGCGTCACTTCCTGTTAAATTGGAAAATCGATTTTCACTTCCGGTTGAATAACTTCCGGTGTAATTGAAATATTTCAACGAAATTATGTATATCGTTATTAATCGTAATTCTACAGCCGATTTTAAAATAAAATTTAGACCGAAAAAGTACTTTGGCCGCCATGTTGATTTGATACATTTTTAAAAAACGAAAAATGGGGCCTTTGTGGTATGTGATGTTTGTATTTCTGGAAACTATAGCCGATTCCGACCAATAACTAGGAGGTCGAATTTTGAATTTCGATTTTCCTTTTTGGCAACTTCCGGTTGAATTTTTTCAGTTTTTGAAGGCTTATATCTCGTGACCTTGACCTTTGATGACCTTGACCTTAAGTAGGTCAAAGGTCTTCGATATTGGCTACCTGATTTTTGACCTCCGATATCAACTTCCGGTTTTATAGCCGTCCAAAAATAGCAAAATTCGCAACCTTGTACTGCTCCTACAGGTGACCTAATTAACGTAGAGAGTTCATTTTTGCATATTCTGAATGGGCTTTATGAGCTCTTTCGAACGATATATTACAAAGTATTCAAATGCAAAATTAGTTTTCTTTAAATTTTGCAATTTTGAAAACCTTTACCCGATTTTTTGAATTTTTTGACTTTAATATATGCATAGTTTATGATCTATTACGTTTAGAGGCTTGAAAATTGGAACATAAGTGAACATACCCCATATAAATGTATCCATTAAAAAAAAATTGACATGGGTGTGACACATCCGGGTTAAATTTTAATTTTGTTAACATTTTGTTGTCTAGAAAAAATCCATATAGACAACATTTTTATGAAAAATGCTTTTGCACACACCAACCTCATTACTTTAACTAAATTATATCAAAATCACAGCTATTTCGGCTGTATAGTTCAAAAAAGGGAACAAGGTTTATTAATTTCAAAATTTCCTATTATAGATTTTTACCTTTTTTGACATTTATGATTGTCTATCTCGTTAACCAATAGATGCAAAGGCTTAATAATTAAGCCATAGTAAGATATTATTAATATAAATAAAGTCACATAAACAAATCTGACGTGGGCTTGGCACATCCGGGTAAAATTTTGTTTTCGTCAAAATTTTGTTTATCAAAAAAAAAGTAAAATTTAAATTTTTTCAAAAAATGACCTTGCATACACTTACAGCATTGCTTTATTCAGCTTATGTTAAAGGTTCATCGATTTCGGCTTTGTAGTTCAAAAAAGGGAACAGGGTTAAAAAAAAATATTTATTTTCATTTTTGACCTTGACCTTTATTGACCTTGACTTTTTTAGGATCAAAGGTCATTGACCTTAGGTGTTTATTTATACTTTCATATTTGATGTCTAGCGTCAACTTCCAGTGTTATTACTGTATGCATTTCCAAATTTTAAAGACCTGTTTCTCGTGAATTTGACCTTAAGTGACCTTGACCTTCAGTAGGTTGAAGGTTATTGATAAAGGTTTTCAGCTGGTACGTTGAAATGTTAGGTCAGGTGACTACTTCCGGTTTCACAACCTTTTAAAAAAAAAATTTTTTTTAAAAGTTGTCGACTTTTTTGGCACTTGGGATTTACGTTCAGGGCCGTTTTTTTCTAAATTTCCCTTAGCATTTTGCACATTTGCAAAGACCCACTCTGTGCCACGATTGGCTCTAGTCTATTATTATTTTTCTAAATGTGTAATAGTCTATTGCATATCTTTTTATTGTCATTATATATTTTTATACTCTAAGTCGTATTGTAGAAGATTGTTTTTGTTTATTGGTGGTACCATGTAGTATTGCATTTATGTTATATTTAAATCCGAAATTAGACTTTCAATGTTTGTCAATATCTGGGATCAATAGTCTACGACGTTTTGTACGCATCAATAATAGGCTTGACTTACAGAAAGGCAGCACACATGGTAATATAGTGATCACCCCCCTCTCAGTCGTGGGACATGAAAATTGTCTTAAGGCTGGGTAGAGCTTAACAAGGCAACATTTAAGTCTCCATATACCTGGACCAACTCGATTCGGCACAATATTGAACTGTCAATGTTTTTTTATGCATAATATATTTATTATTTTTGATGCTTTAAATAAATCTGATTTTGTTGAATTAGTGTGTTTTTACATAGCATCATGGAGTTCCTGTTCCTGTGTTGCTGTATTTGAAGATTGTCACGAATATACCACTTTGGTGACGTGGTGACTCTACCATATTGCGGTACCAATACAAATTGGACTAGTGTTCCAGAGAATTGGTTTTTGGCAAGAAGTACAGATTCAGGTCCTAACAGACTACAGTTGTCGAGCTCAGGAGTAGAATTATTTTAACTCCTTGACGCCCGTTGTTTGTGCATGATGTACCGGTATGCTGTTGTTTCATAATTATATTCGGTAGTTTTTCAATATATATTTTTTGCATACAGTCCATTGTCAAATACTTCATGCACATTCCCACTAAATAAAATGGCAAGGCTCTGCCAAGTACATATAACGGGACGAAGAACGTAGTTTGTAGGGTTTATTTATGAACCGATTTGGCTGAAATTTTCTTTAATATATTCACTGTAAAGAGAAGTATCAGGTGAGGCTACACAAATTTCAATTTTTAAATATTTTTGTCAAAATAATTTAAAACAAAAATTGTCAAAAAAGCTCAAAATTTCTAACTCAGCCGCTAATTATCCGATTGACCTGAAATTTACAGGACGTATACAGAATGTCCATAGAAATAAAACTACTCAATCAAAATTTGTTCATCACTTCCGGTTTTGACGTGAGAACTTCCGGTTTTTCAAAATCACGCCTAGCAACACTACTTCCGGTGTAAATTTCAGATATTGACAAAAACTATATATATTGTCTGTCAGTCATAATTAGAATGCACATAAAAAATCCAAACCGGAAGTGATGCATAAGCCGCCGTCACAGGCTGACACATTTAAGCAAAAAATCCGATTTTTTATGATTTTGGTGTCTGTCAAAACCTTGTAACCTTGTCTACAGTTATTGGAACAGAATTTTGAATTTCGAATTAGAATTTGTTTTAAAAGAAAAGGGGCATTGGGGATTAGGAATATATTTTAAAGAAGAAAATGTCAATATCTTTTAATTTAGGAGTTTTAAAAATAGAACACATTGCTTTGAATATTCTGGATAAGAATATTAACGTAATTGTTATCTATAGACCATCTGTTTATCGATTGGAATTATTTCTCCCAATGTTAGAAAGATTACTAGTTGAATTACAAGATTGATATATGAATCTACCCTTTCACAAAACTTTTTAATAAAAATGAGGGAGTGAACACCAGACTTTAGGGGTTTGAAGTTCAAAAAGTCTTACAGCTATCAGACAAAGCATCACGCTCAGTGCTGTTCACAGCTCTAATTTTATATTATTTCCATATTTTACTAAAAATTTCAAGTACTAAGCTCATTAATAATAACAGTATTCTATGAAATTCAAGCCGTGTATATTCCGATATGTTGTAATCAACTGTTTTAATAGTTGCTATGACAACTGGTGACAAACTTGACTTTACTCTGGGTTTTTACGCTTATCGATTTTCAATCAGGTACAATTTCTATTCAAGATTATTTTTCTAGTCTGAAAGGGGTGACCTACTTTGAATATTTAGCATATCATGCTCATAGAAACGTCCTTTACAATCAATCAAGCAATCAATCAACATACATGTATACACAACTAGTTGGGGATCCGTCCTATACTTTTCTTTGGCGCTTTTCCCGGAATGCTTATTCCCGCTGTTTGAACGCCTCTCAGGTCTTAACGGTAAAGTTGAGTGGTGTAAATTTTCTTGTTGCTCATAAAGCCTTGTCTACACTAGCAAACTTTTGTTTGCAAACTCGAGCAAACTCCGAGTTTGGTGGAGTTTGCAAACAAAAGTTTGGTAAAGTTTGCTAGTGTAGACCAGTTTACACAACTGTCACCAAATTTCAAGAAACTAGTTTGGTAAAGTTAAGCTAGTGTAGACAAGGCTTTAATAAGTCTGAATACAAATACCGAGAAAGTTTTCAATAACAAGTTTCCTAGAAATATTGACTCACTCTTTCTTTGGGTTTTTCTCTTTAACATACGTCATGTGGTGACATATTTTGAATACAAAGAAAATATTGATTGTGTAATTCCCAGAAAGTCATTATTGAAAAGGTTTAGTCATGTCGCCTCAACATTAAGACAATATGCTTTATTTATAGTACAGGATAGGGAGAATGTGATATGCCGAAAACCCTAACAAGTTGGAGATTCGAGCAATCAAAACCTGAAAAGCAACCAATTATTAAAACTTGGGTAGAATAATTATAAGGTACCGTCTATCAAACCAATGTATTTTTATGTTATGGTAAACAAAACACCCTCAGGTCCTTATATAAGATGGAGATCCAGGTAAGGATGCTTGGTGGGAAGTTAAGATGACTCAGGAGATGCATAAGATAGTCTCTATTGAGTCTATCAAATGCCTTCTCCTGGTCATAAGCGAGTAAAGCTATATCGTATGGAAGGGTTTTTGGGTCTAAATAAGATGATCTGCTAATTTGTGTAATGCAATGTTGAAATGTTCAGTATGTCAAAAATACCTATGATACCGTCAACTTGGTCATATTGCGTAAGTAAATTGTAATAAAACAACTGTTTACATATCATTTTGGTATTATCATTTTAGAAATATCATTTTCGAATTATCATTTTAGAAATATCATTTTCGAATTATCATTTTAGAAATATCATTTTCGAATTATCATTTTCGAATTCAACATATCATTATTGAAATATCATTTTTAACATTTCTCAAAGGTCAATATGCAAATGAGGTCAAAAGGCGTGGCTTCCAGAAAAATGTTTTCACACACAATAATACCTCCCAAGGAAAGTTAACTCTGAATAAGCGAGCGTTGTTATTAATAGTACCGGTAGCCTATGTTTATAGTTAGTGCATGATTATACTGACTGCTGCTGGGCTGAAGTTATCATACAGATTAAACTAGCATACAGATTCGGTCGATTCGTCTCAGCATACAGATTCGCGGCAATATATAAAGTTCATTATTTTAACTTAAATATCGCTAAAATAACTTGAATTTTTTATGGGAAAATCTGACATTAATGTTCTATCAGTTACGCAAATACCTATAGCGCTATCTCATCTACTCTTTGTACGGTGGCCCATATAAGCCACATAATCTTTTTTATCGAAGGTGGACCTAACAAAAATTTAAACAACAATTTAAAAGGCTTAGCCGTCATAGAAACTTTTTGAAATTTAAACCCTACTATTTCACACTATTCCTGATTCCAAATATGAAGTCAGGAAGTTGCTGTCTCACTTACTTTATTTATGGTGGCCCATTAAAGACATACTGCATTCGACTTATATTTAACTTATCTGAAAATATTACGCAGACGGGCGATTTTTTGGGCTTAGCTGTTAGAAATTCATACCATATAATCTCAAACTAGTACTAGTCCTCATTCGATATATTCAATCACATAGTTGCTGTCTTGCTTACTTTATGTACGGTGGTTCATTAAAGACATACTACAATCGGCCCATAAACTCTGCGTAATATTTTCAGATAAGTTATATATAAGTCGAATGTAGTATGTCTTTAATGGGCCACCATAATGCGATGATAATGAGTGCACAGAATTTAATTGTTGAATTGCCCACTGACTTGGATGTCCTTGTGTTTTTTCCTGTCAGTTTTTTCCTTGGAAAAATTGGGACCTCTTTTCAGAGCATCCCTATACCCGCTATTCTCAGGGGTTTCAGGTTTTTTATTACTACTTTTCAGTGATTTGGGGGTGTGTTTCGTGCTACTGGTGTAGCTCTCTTCCAAATCACTGAAAATACCACTGCGTATACTTGCAGCTAATTTGCCACTACTGGTGTAGTTGGCCTCGAGATATTTCTCTCGGCGTTTACTATTACCAGCAGTGTTAACAATGTTAGTATTACTATTTTTATTTTATAAATTATTACTTTTTTTCTTTTGAACATTATCTTTTTATTTTCTTCCCTTTGATGCTGCTCCATTTCCTCTTTACTACGATCGTAGTCCTCCTCACTGATGTCCTTTCATTCGTCTGGTAGAACATCAGTTTTAGATGGGATAGGAGAGGAGTTTGGTGTAAACGTCTTTCTAATGGTGTTTATGGCAGAGGCCAGAGAGCTTATGTTTTTGTAGATTGCTGATTGGATTCCTGATGTTTTGAATGGCGTGTCTGCAATTGTCATATGAGTCGGATCTGAGTCATTATCTGGTATACCAGTGATGTCATCGCTGGAAGGCCAAATTGGTGGATCGAGGCCGTAGTTTGGGCAGTCTGCAGAGGGGTGACCTTTTCCCTTACATTTTGAGCATTCTATGCTGCTCTGTTCATTAAGCACCTCTTTTAGTTCAGTAGCATGTTGAACCGTAACATTGGGGCAAGAACTGGGAGAGGGGCATGAAGCCGCCAAGTGTCCCTCATCGCCACATCTAAAACATCGTTTTGTGGGCTGGGGTTGATTTTCGTACTTGATCGATATACGAATGCCCTTTATGTTGATGCTACTTGGAATTGGCTTTTTTATTTCTGGAGTAAAAACCAGATGTACCCCGTTATACATATTGGGATAACCTCGCCATGTGCACCTCTTGATCTTAGCTGAGGTGCTATATAGGTTGATGGTAGAGAGGATGTATTTCGGGTCTAATTCATAGGGAGCTCCGTATATGTTTATTTTTGTGTCTGGGGGTCTATTTAACTCCTTGACCTGGTTCGCTCTATCTAGTTGGAAACATATATCTGGGACGATAGAGGAACCGTCTTTGAACCAGACAATAAAATTTTCTAAATCCTGAGATTTATCAAAGGAAATCAAGAATTTTGATTTACCTATGTTTTGAAACCCTCGAATGAGGTGCATTGGGCATTCGGCAATTTGGAGGGCATCCAGTAGATCGTGAGATCTAATTTCAAAATCCGTAGTTGGTCTCATTTGGAGGCTAAGGCTTCTGTCAATGATGGATTTTGTAGCCATTTTTATGGTTGTTTATTTTTTTTTTTTTTATATATATACTAGATATCTTTTTTAAATGGGAACTGTATTAATATAATACAGAAGTAATTTATATATATATATATATTTTTTGCAGTGCGTTCGATTCTTCGAACGCACTGCATTGTTTTGCAAATGTCTTTTTTTTTGCAGTGCGTTCGATTCTTCGAACGCACTGCATTGTTTTGCAAATGACTTTTTTTTTTTTTGTCTACTTCTGGTCACGCTAATTCGGTATGAAGGGAACATATCACACAATATCTAAGATTATCACCTACTAAATCTAACTGCACGGTGTTACGCGAATGTAAAATGGCGCTTTTTTGTTTAACCGGAAATGACGTATCACAGAAAAACCCATTTTTGTTTTTTTACCATTTTCACCACTGTTTTTCAACCGATTTTGATCGGACTTTCTTTGTTACATTCTCTAATCGATTGTTCACAAGATAGGCGTTTAAAAACATCCACTTTGAAAACTTTGTCGCTGACTTTTGGAGCACCTTTTTTGACCATTTTTTCAACTTTTTCAATTTTATTTTCATTGACCCGAAAACTCGCATATGCATAGACCTTTTGATTGCAAACAATTAGCAATTTTCAATTTTTCGATATCACTTCCGGTTTTGACGTCATTCGCTCTCAAAGTTGAAATTTCAACTTCCGGAATTTTGAAGATATTCGAAAAATTCTTTTTGGAATATGTTTGTTATGTAGACTCAAAATTATACAAATCATAAAATTTGACCCGGATGTAACAGATCAGGCGCCATCTTGAAATGGTATATTTACATAAAACGCAAAATGGGGCCTCAGGGTGTAATGGAATTTGCAAAATTTTTATGTCTATGCAATCTGCAGTCGACTGCGACCAAAACATGGGAAGCCGATTTTTGATTTTCAATTCTGAACTTTTCTTATTTCCGGTTAAAATAAATCAGTAATTGTCAAAACTTTCAAGACCCATATTTTGTGACCTTGACCTTTTGTGACTTAGTGACCTGTACACAAGTTAATGCCCTTGATTAGATGTATCCAATGACATATTGTTTTCAGATACCCAATAATTACTTCCGGTTTTATAGCCGTTTGAAAATTGTAATTTTAAACTTTAAACAGCCCTACCACGTGACCTAATTTACATATGTCTTATTTTCGTTCACCGTCTTACTATGCTCTGCCTGCTCTTTCCAATGATATACAACACAATACATTTGAATAAAAAATCCGCTTTTTAAAGTTTGAAAAATTTGTGTCAATTTCCATTGAAACTGTGCGTGTTTTTTTCAAATTTTATTTCGATCGTTCTGAAAACTTACATATAGATAGACATTTTGCTGGCGAACAAAAATATGTTTTCAAAATGTTTGTATCACTTCCGGTTGTGACGTCATTTACTCTTAAAGTTAAAATTTCAACTTCCGGAATTTTGAAGATATTCAAAAAATTCTTTTTGCAGTATGTTTGTAATATAGACACAAAAGTATACAAATAATAAAATTTGACCATGGATGTAACAGATCAGTCGCCATCTAAAAATGGTATATTTTCATAAAACGCAAAATGGGGCCTCGGGGTGTAATGAAATTTGCATAATTCTGATGTCTTTGGAATCTACAGTCGATTGCTACCAAAACATGAGAAGCCGATTTTTGAATTTCAATTCTGATTTATTTTAATCTCCGGTTAAGATAAATCAGTAATTGTCAAAACTTTAAAGGCTCATATCTCGTGACCTTGACCTCTGGTGACCAAGTGACATGAAACAAATTCATTGCCATTGACGATACCTATGCATGGATACTTTCATTTAGGTTTTCCGATGTTTACTTCCGGTTTTATATCCATTTGAAAATTGCAGTTTTTAACTTTAAAGAGCTCTGACACGTGACCTTATATGCGTCACAAATTCTTTCACAGTCTTATTATGCTAAATCTGCTCTTTCAAAGGATATGCTAAACAATATTTTTAAATAAAAATAGCGCCTTTTGAATTTTGTAAATTTATTATTCCATCTGCTTGTAAAATATTTAATTCGAACTTCAGTGGAAGGGAGAGTACTACATTTAGACATGCAGTTTCCCCTCAACTGCGTTTGGGCGATACTCCATGTTAATATATAGTTCTCTCTTATTTACCTTGCGTTTGGGCGATACGAATATCATTAGTGTACTTTTTTACATTGTATGAGGGTTTTTTTTTACGTATGAAATAATGTTACATAATGTTGACCATTGAAAAGTTTTCAAAGAAACATTAATATATTTTTTCTTTGAACAAATTATCTAATGATAAATTTCGATCTGCATTTCAAACTATGAAGTATGAATGCTGTGCAGTCAGGTTCTAAATTGAGATTGGACTCTTCCATTTGTCCTATCTTGCATTTTAGAACTTATTTATAAATCTTCGACATTTTTTGATATTCGCTTTCCTCTGATGTATAACACACTGTGATTACGCCTTTTAAAGACTTTTTTCATCAGATGACTTTTCCAATAACGAATGTAAAACAAGCTGTCTTCTGTAAACTAGACAACATGGATTGAAAGATGTCACTTTTCACCAATGGAAGAAACTGGATGCGCACTGCATGGTACCATTCATGGTTCTAGTTTATTTATTTATGTTTTATTCTTTGTGCAATAGGGTGTGGGAAAAAGGATTTCTGTGATAAATAACAGAAAATGGGTGATATAGAAAAATAAATAAAAATGCAATATTTACATTAAACGTTTGTAAAACTTTTTTTTAAGATATGTATGGATAATAGTATATGGATAATAATCTAATATATTCTATGATATGATTATTAAGACTTCAGAATGTTCAATTTATACAAAAGGATAAATTGATATATGTTTACATCCGGGGCGCCATTAGCATATGGATGTCGTTAAGAAAATTTTTATTAATCTATTTCCCCAAGACCTTTATGAAGCGTTTTTGGATTAATTCAGATATCAAATAAGGGTAATAATCAATATAAGATGATAATATGATTATGACTTTTACTTCCGGAACGCCATTTGTATGGCTGTTAATGAGAAAATTTTTCACAATCTAAATCTGAGTGCATCCGAGTTTTGGTAGTATTACTCGGATCACAACTAGGATAATCTAATAGATGAATAAATTGTCTATCCGAAATAGCCTTAAAAATCTCTTAATATCTTTTTACTTCTAGTTTAAAAAGAAATCTCTGATGGCTCAAATTCAATACGAATTTTCCCATATGTAGCGACCAACAAGATGGCGACAAAGAAGATGGCAAAGACTCTGGTTTAATCCGTCAAGTATTTCACAATATATTTTTTGCAGTGCGTTCGATTTGTCGAACGCACTGCTTTGGTTTGCAATTGACTATTTTTTTGCAGTGCATTCGATTTGTCGAACGCACTGCTTTGGTTTGCAATTGACTATTTTTTTTTTTTTTTTTGTCTATTTCTGGTCACGCTCCCCAGCCAAAACTGCACATACCACACATAACTTGACAACTGCTCGTTGTTGCTTAAATGTAAAATGGCGCATTTTTGCCTGACCGGAAATGACGTATATTAAAAAGTCGTATTTCAGGGTTTTTCCATTTTCAACTCATTTTTCAAACAGATTGTGATCGGTCTTTTTTGGTTCATTTGTTTAACCCAATAGCTACAAATTGCAATTTTGAAAAATTCATATTTTGACTTTTGTAGATGACTTTTGGAGCACTTTTTAAAGGATTTTTTTTTAACTTTTGCAATTTTATTTCGATCGATCTGAAACCTTTCAATAACACAGACTTTCAAAGTTTCGATATCACTTCCGGTTTTGACGTCATTTGCTTCTAAACTTTCAATTTCAACTTCCGGAATATTGAAGATATTTGAAAAAAAATTTGTGTGTTATCATAGATTTGGTCATACATAAAAAATAAAATGATGAAATTTTATCCAGGTGCAAGGGATCAGCCGCCATCTTGAACTGACCTATGTTTCTTAAAATTTTAATTCAGAACCGAGGGTTAATCGGATTTTTTTAATTTTGAAATCTACGACTTCTGCAGTCGATTGCAAAAAAAATGTAGGTTGTAGATTTTTGAATTTCGATTTCAATTTCTTTATATTTCCGGAACAAGAACTTCAGTAATGACCGAAACTTTCAAGGCTCATATCTAGTGACCTTGACCTTTGATGACCTCTTGACCATATTCACGAGTTTGCCATTGGATAACCTATTTATCCGATCCCTGTTTTTCGTTATATGTAAAACGGTTTTTACTCATACTGTACCATTACATGCTATTAAACATCACTAATAGTAAACAATCTTGACAAAACGCTAATTTCGACGCGAAAAAGTCTCGGAAATTTTTTTTTCGTGTTTTTGTGACGTTCGCTTTTAATTATTCCTTCGAAGTTAACAAAGGCAAACCTGTCCGACGCCATTTTGACTGTTAGTAAGGAGTGAAGAACATGCATTAAAGCTTGGCCACGCCCATCGAATACCACCCACTGAATACCATATTTATTCAATGGGGCGATATCATTTTTATCCGACATAAAAAATAAAAAAAATTTTTTTTATCTAGAATGCATCACAGACACAGAATATGAAAAAAAAATTCATTGGAAACAAATTTTAAATTTTTATTTCTCATATCGGTTATAGGATAAAACACAATATATTTGAATCAAAATTGCGCTTTTTAAAACTTGCAAATTTTGTGTCAAATTCCATTGAAACCGTGCGTGTTTTTTTTTTAATTTTTTCGATCGATCTAAAAACTTACAGGTAGATAGACAATTTGATTCTGAACAAAAAAATATTTCTAGAATCTTCATATTACTTCCGGTTTTGACGTCATTTACTTGTAATCTTGTAATTTTAACTTCCTTAGTTTTGAAGATATTTGAAAATATTTGTTTGCATTATGTTAAAAAAAAAAAAATAATGTAATGTGACCCGGAAAAAATATATTACAGTGGAAGTATTATAAAAATTTCCAATTTTTGAAAAATGAAATATAATGAATAGAGTTTTACGTCCTGCTTTGCTTTTCTGCACCTATATTGAGGACGCCATACAGTGCGCAATGAGGAAAATTTTGCATTAGTCTGATATTATTATCTATTTCCATTTGTCGAGGGATCTTTAACATGCCAATTAGCACATCGGTTTATTTACATCCACGATTAAACGCCCTTGCCATGTCAGCCCCCCGACCTGTATCACTGACGAGATTCATCCCTGGACGTTCAGGTTGGCGAGCAAGCGTCTGACTCACTAAGCCACCGGGGCCCCCTTCATATCATTAAACCTGCATCACTGACAGGCGGTATTAGTAATGGACATTCATTACCTTTTAAAATCGCATAGGAAGGGACATTAAATACACCCGTACCTGATGGCATGTGAGAGTCTACGTTGTTGTGTTACAATGTTTCATCCCCTCAGCACGTCTAACATTTCATGATTTGTGTACTGTGTACAGTGTATTGTTTCATTTAACGCTTCTCACTGGTCAATGTTTTGATATAATGTACAACAAATGTTTTTTTTTAATATCATAAAACTAAAATACAACAATGAAATTTTTGGGGGAGAATTGTATCCTACTAAACTATATAAAGCATTTTTCAAATGATCTGAAAAAAACACTTGCTTGCAAAATATAAGATTAAAACTTACATGTTTGTTTTCTGTATGTTTAAATGCAGTTCTCTCCCTTCAACTGACAAATGTTTGTTGTCTATATGTTCAAATGCAGTTCCATCCCCTCAACTGACAATTGCAAGTGCTTACTTTCTTACATTGTCACTTGCGCTTTTAACGTTTGGAATTATGTAGTAAAAATGAAAAAATAAAATCTAAATATAGAAGATAACGATCCGATGCCAAAAGAAGAAAATTCGTTCTAAAAATCTGGTTCTGTCATTTATTAAATTTTTTTTTTGAAAACTGCATGTCTAAAAACGATGACCATTAAAAAGTTTTTTAAAAAAATAATAATTTAAATATTTTGCTAAGTATTTACGAGCTGAACTGCGAATTTTTTATGAAAGTTAGCACTCAGAATTCTGATGTTATTTATATATCACATCAAGTAATGGTGTTATGATAAGAAGGGGGCCGCGGTAGCTCAGTGAGTAAGACGCTTGCTCGCCAACCTGAACGTCCAGGATTGATTCCCGTCAGTGATGCAGGTCGGAGGGGCCGACATGGAAAAAGCGCCTAGTCGTTCGGATGGGACAATAAACCATGGTCCCGTGTGCTATTGGCTGTGCACGTTAAAGACCCCTCGACAGTTGGAAATCGAAAAAAAGAGCAGGCTACTGCCGCTGTCCTGGCAAAATTTCCCTCATTGCACACTGCATGGCGTTTGCCCGTCCTCAGTTAGCCCATATAGGAGCAGAAAAAATAGGACGTAAACTCCATTCATTTCACTTCATTTCTTTCATATGTATGATATTACATATGAAAAATATGAATAAATTTTCTTTAACTATTCTACTTTCAATGATGTATAAAAATGTACACAAATAAAAAAAAACGACTTTTTAATCAGATGACTTTTCACTACCGATCATACGCTAGTTATTCCATTTTTCACCGAACGTGAACTGGTTATTCTACTTTTCACTCCCGAATATAAACAATTTATATGTATGGATTGAAAATGACACTTTTCACCCATAGACGAAACCGGATGCGCACTGCCCAGTATCGTCTCACGATTCTAGTTTTTTTTTTTTTTCTATTTCTGGTCACGCTCCCCAGCCAAAACTGCACATACCACACATAACTTGACATCATTTCCTGCGATGACTAACTGCTCGTTGTTGCTTAAATGTAAAATGGCGCATTTTTGCCTAACCGGAAATGACGTATATTAAAATGTCGTATTTCAAGGTTTTTCCATTTTCAACTCATTTTTCCAACAGATTGTGATCGGTCTTTTTTGGTTCATTTGTTTAACCCAATAGCTACAAATTGCAATTTTGAAAAATTCATATTTTGACTTTTGTAGCTGACTTTTGGAGCACTTTTTAAAGCATTTTTTTTTTAACTTTTGCAATTTTATTTCGATCGATCTGAAACCTTTCAATAACATAGACATATGAATTTCCAAAGAAAATCAATTTTCAAAGTTTCGATATCACTTCCGGTTTTGACGTCATTTGCTTCTAAACTTTCAATTTCAGCTTCCGGAATATTGAAGATATTTGAAAAAAATGTTTTGTGTTATCATAGATTTGGTCATACATAAAAAATAAAATGATGAAATTTTATCCAGGTGTAAGGGATCAGCCGCCATCTTGAACTGACCTATGTTTCTTAAAATTTTAATTCAGAACCTAGGGTTAATTGGATTTTTTTAATTATGAAATCTACGACTTCTGCAATCGATTGCAAAAAAAATGTGGGTTGTCGATTTTTGAATTTCGATTTCAATTTCTTTACATTTCCGGAACAAGAATTTCAGTTATGACCGAAACTTTCAAGGCTCATATCTAGTGACCTTGACCTTTGATGACCTCTTGACCTGTACAAAAATTATTGCCCTTGACGAGATCTATCAGATGATATATTCATTTCCGATTTATGATGTTTACTTCCGGTTTTATCGCCATTTAAAAATTGCAATTTTTAACATTAAAGAGCTCTGTCACGTGACCTAATTTACATACGTCACAAATTGTATTTCATTTTTACTATGCTAAATCTGCTCTTTCAAATGATATATAACACAATATATTTGAATCAAAATTGCGCTTTTTAAAACTTGCAAATTTTGTGTCAAATTCCATTGAAACTGTGCGTGTTTTTTTGAAAATTTTTCGATCGATCTAAAAACTAACAGGTAGATAGACAATTTGATTCTGAACAAAAAAATATTTCTAGAATCTTTATAACACTTCCGGTTTTGACGTCATTTGCTTGTAATCTTGAAATTTTAACTTCCTTAATTTTGGAGATATTTGAAAATATTAGTTTGCATTATGTAAAAAATGGTCATCATAAAAGAAATAAATTACGTCCTGCTTTTCTGCACCTATATTGAGGACGGGCAAACGCCATGCAGTGCGCAATGAGGAAAATTTTGCATTAGCCTGATGTTATTATCAATTTCCATTTGTCGAGGGATCTTTAACATGCACAGCCAATTAGCACATCGGTTTATTTACACCCACGATTGAACGCCCTTACCATGTCAGCCCCTCCGACCTGTATAACTGACGGGATTCACCCCTGGACGTTCAGGATGGCGAGCAAGCATCTGCCTCACTAAGCCACTGGGGCCCCCTTCATATCATTACACCTGCATCACTGATAGGGGGTAAAAGTAATGGACATTCATTACCTTTTAATATCGCATAGGAATGGTCATTACATCTTCCCATACCTGATGGCATGTGAGAGTCTACGTTGTTTTTTTTTGTTTTTTTTTTTTTTGTTTTTTTTGTACCACTTACCCACCCACACTCCGATCAAGTGTTAGGTGGATATACTGTGTAACATATATTTACAGTAATATCCACCTCTCACATATGCCCCTAATAGGGAGATACAAATATTTAAAAATCTAGCAAGGGCATATGTGAGGTGATCATCATCGTGTAACCGAACAGAATAATACATTTAAATAATATAATTTGTACGGAGATATACTATATTTATACACATGTATATCTCCACAAGAATGTATTATGTATAATATAGATTAGGATATTGCACAGTAAATAAATTGTAAATATAAATTCTCTATAAATATGTGTAGAAATATAGCTATGATAATATATATAATATGTACAATAATAAGTAAATATATGATCTATATGATATGTTGTAAATATATAATGTCAGATGAATTATTATGTAAATATAAAAATTTATCTAAAGTATGAGTTTTTTAAAAATATATTTGAAATTATGAATGATATGAGTATCACAGATAATGCTGAGATAAGAACGGCTATAATAGCAAGGGTGATATCTCCAACAATCGATACAAGAGAGTATCAATTATATCACCGACAGGTTTTGGTGCAGTACGATTTGTCCAAATGATTTTGAAGTAATGGTACATGTGGGGGAACAGATGGGTGTCAATCCCTACCATGAATCTAACAAATTCATGTATCTGGATGGGTTTTTTCAGGGTGGCTGACATGAAATGACAGAAGCTATTCCGTAGTGCTGATAGTTTGTTGCACTTTACAAATAAATGCAGCAACGTTTCAGGATATTTGTGGCAATACCCACATTTGGTATCAAACTCTTGCGTGCTCCGTGTTGAAAGTAAAAGTCGAGTCGGAAGGGCAGAGTGAATCAGGAGGAAAAGGAATTCCTTCTCCCCCCGATTCAGACTCGACTTCCAGAGATTCTGGAACACACAAGAGAATTTAATGTGTGGGTATTGCTGCTGTACAGTGATGGTATGTTTAGTTGAATTTAGTAGGTGACTGTAAATTATTTTTGAGGAGATTTCCTGTTGCCAATTAATTGTAAGTTTTCTGTAATTTGCTGCTATGGATTTGATTTTCTGTGGTGCCTGAAACGTTGCCACGGAATAGCGTCTGTCAGTGTCCAATCCCCTAAGAGTAGGACCCATCCAGTAGTAAAGTAGGGATTTCCACGGGTATCTGTTCCCCCCCATGGACCATTTAATTTGTTGGAGGTCGAAGGCTTGAAGTTTGAGATCAATATCACAAACTCCAAGCCCTCCCTCGTCGGGCGGAAGTAGAAGAGTGCTTCGGGCTATCCACTCACTTTTCCCGTTCCAGATAAAGGAGTAGATAGCCCGATTCAGCTCTTTTAAGATGCGTTTATTTGGTTTGACTATTCTGCCGACGTACCAGACTTGCGATAAAATGTATGTATTGAGGATGTTGATCTTTTCCTTGAATTTCAAGGTCCGATCTTTCCATTTAATGAGTGTGGATCTGATTCTATTTATTATTGGATTCCAGTTGGAATCATGATTGCTGTGGCCAAAATAGATACCTAATATTTTTATTTGTTTTTTTAAATACATTTTATCCTCGTCTGGTACGTGGGCAGACATCGCCCCAGTGGTGAAAATTTCGGTTTTGTTTTTGTTTATCTTTGATCCCGAGGCCTTCTCAAAGCTACTTAATTCTTGATCAAGTTTGGAGAAGGACTTGGGATCAGTTATGATAACAGACAAATCGTCTGCATGTTGGAATGTTTTTACCTGTCGGTGATAATTCGGTATATCTATACCTATGATGTATCGATTGTTGGAGATATTAAGGGCCAAAGGGTGTATCGCGAGTGCATAAAGAGCCATTGAAACGTTGTTGTGTTACAATGTATCATCCCCTCAGCACGTCTAACAATGCTTGATCAGTGTACTGTGTACAGTGTATTGTTTCATTTAACGCTTCTCAATGGTCAATGTTTTGATATAATGTACAACAAATTTTTTTTTTAATATCATAAAACTAAAATACAACAATAAAATTTTTGGGGGAGAATTTTATCCTACTAAACTATATTAAGAATTTTTCAAATGATCTGAAAAAACACTTAAAGATTAAAACTTACATGTTTGTTGTCTGTATGTTTAAATGCAGTTCTCTCCCTTCAACTGACAAATGCAAGTGCTTACTTTCTTACATTGTCACTTGCGCTTTTAACGTTTTAAATTATGTAGTAAAATGAAAAAATAAAATCTAAATATAGAAGAAAACGATCCGATGCCAAAAGAAATAAATTCGTTCTAAAAATCTGGTTCTGTCATTTATTAAAAAAAATAGTTTTAAAACTGTATGTCTAAAAACGTTGACCATTAAAATGTTTTAAAAAAAAAATAATAATATTGTTTATAATCGGGAGTGAAGAGTAGAATAACCAGTTCACGTTCGGTGAAAAATGGAATAACTAGCGCATGTTCGGTAGTGAAAAGTCGTCTGGTAAAACAATTTTTATTTATGTACATTTTGTTTTAGAAATATTTAAAAATTATTAAAATAGAACCTGAAATGTCCTGAAACTGAGTTACTCAGAGTTTCACGCTGTGCTATCTTTAGAGAACTAATCTATTTCAACCTGCGTCTGTAGTTAGACAAGTAAAATTTATGTTCGTGTCTACCCTCGAGACAAGTTCGGAACGTTTGTATAAAGACGTGTGCTTAGGGGCATTTATAATCTGATTAAAAAGTCATTGTTTTTATTTATGTACATTTTTATACATCATTGGAAGTAGAATAGTAAAAGAATATTTATTAATATTTTTCATATGCAATATCATACACATGAAAGAAATGAAGTGAAATGAATGGAGTTCACGCCCTATTTTTACTGCACCTATATGGGCTAACTGAGGACGGGCAAACGCCATGCAGTGTTCAATAAGGGAAATTTTGGCAGGACAGCGGCATTAGCCTGCTCTTATTTTCGATTCCCAACTTTCGAGGGTCTTTAACGTGCACAGCCAATAGCACACGGGACATAGGTTTATTGTCGCATCCGAACGACTTTTTCCATGTCAGCCCCTCCGACCTGCATCACTGACGGGATTGAACCCTGGACGTTCAGGTTATCGAGCTAGCGTCTAACTCACTGAGCCACCGCGGCTCCCTTCATATGATAAAGCCATTTCTTGATATGATATATTAATGACATTAGATTACTGAGTGCTAACCTCCATACTCGTAAGTTCGCAGTACAGCTCGTAAATTATCATTTAATGAAAACTTAGCAACAAATTTATATTATTATTTTTTAAAAAATCATTTTTAAAACTTTTTTTTTAATAAATGACAGAACCAGATTTTTAGAACGAATTTTCTTCTTTTGGCATTGGATCGTTATCTTCTACATTTAGATTTTATTTTTTTTATTTTTTACTACATAATCTAAAACGTTAAAAGCGCAAGTTACAAATTAAGAAAGTCATGTTAAGCACGATAGTGCAATTGTCAGTTGAGGGGAGTTAACTGCATTTAAACATACAGACAACAAACATGTAAGTTTTAATCTTATATTTTGCAAGCAAGTGTTTTTTCAGATCATTTGAAAAATTCTTAATATAGTTTAGTAGGATACAATTCTCCCCAAAAAATTTCATTGTTGTATTTTAGTTTAATGATATTATAAAAAACATTTGTTGTACATTATATCAAAACATTGACCAGTGAAAAGCGTTAAAAAAAAAACCAGTATGGTATCTTGTAACTTACTAGATGTTAGTACACTTAACATGAATCGTATGACGTGCTGGGGGGAAGATACATTGTAACACAAGAACGTAGAATCTCACATGCCATCAGGATTTAATGACCCTTCCTATGCGATGTTATAAGGTAATGAATGTCCAATACGATTACCCCCTGTCAGTGATGCAGGTTTTAGGGTATGACATGGTAATGGCGTCCAATCGTGGGTGTAAATAATCCGATGTGCTGTGTGCTAATGGGCTGTGCAAGATCCCTCGACAGATGGAAATTAAAAAAAAGAGCAGGCTAATGCAAAATTTCCCTCATTGCACACTGTATGGCGTTTGCCCGTCCTCAATATAGGTGCAGAAAAGCAGGACGTAAAACTCTAATCATTTCATTTCATTTTTTATAATATTTCCACTGTAATATATTTTTTCCAGGTCGCATTGCATGATTTATATCTTTTATGATGACCATTTTTAACATAATGCAAACAAATTTTTTCAAATATCTCCAAAACCAAGTTAAAATTTCAAGTTTACAAGCAAATCACGTCAAAACCGGAAGTGATATTAAATATTTTTTTTGTTCAGAATCAAATTGTCTATCTACTTGTAAGTTTTTAGATCGATCAAATAAAATTTTAAAAAACACGCACAGTTTCAATAAAATTTGGCACAAAATTTGCAATTTTTAAAAAGCGCAATTTTGATTCAAATATATTGTGTTATATATCATTTGAAAGAGCAGATTTAGCATAATAAAAATGAAATAGAAAATGTGACGTATATAAATTAGGTCACGTGACAGAGCTCTTTAAAGTTAAAAATTGCAATTTTCAAATGGCGATAAAACCGGAAGTAAAATTCAAAAATCGTAAATGAATATATCATTTGATAGATTTCGTCAAGGGTATTACTTTTTGTACAGGTCAAAAGGTCATCAAAGGTCACGGTCACTAGATATGAGCCTTGAAAGTTTCGGTCATTACTGAAATTCCGGAAATATAAAGAAATTAAAATCGAAATTCAAAAATCGACAACCCACATTTTTTTTTGCAATCGACTGCAGAAGCCGTAGATTTTAAAAATTAAAAAAATCCGATTAACCCCCGGTTCTGAATTAAAATTTTAAGAAAAATAGGTCATTTCAAGATGGCGGCTGATCCCTTATACCTGGGTAAAATTTCATCATTGTATTTTTTATGTATGACCAAATCTATGATAACACAAAAGAATTTTTTCAAATATCTTCAATATTCCGGAAGTTGAAATTGAAAGTTTAGAAGCAAATGACGTCAAAACTGGAAGTGATATCGAAACTTTGAAAATTGATTTTCTTTGGAAATTCATATGTCTATGTAACTGAAAGGTTTCAGAACGATCGAAATAAAATTGCAAAAGTTAAAAAAAATGCTTTAAAAAGTGCTAAAAAAGTCAAAATATGATTTTTTCAAAATTGCAATATGTAGCTATTGGATGAAACAAATGAACCAAAACATGGAAAAACCGTGAAATACGACTTTTTAATATACGTCATTTCCGGTCAGGCAAAAAAGCGCCATTTTACATTTAATCATCGCAGGAAATGATGTCAGGTTATGTGTTATTTATGTAGTTTTGGCTGGGTAGCGTGACCAGAAATAGACAAAAAAAATAGTCAATTGCAAACCAAAGCAGTGCGTTCGACAAATCGAACGCACTGCAAAAATGCCCACTAGGACTTGACCATGGAAACGTAGGTAGAAAATCTTAGTATCGTTTGCCAGTTGGCCGTTTGGTATATTTTTTATATTTTTTTACTGACAATTCAATTACGAAACCATATGTATTTTGATAGGATGTCTGTCTGATCATTTGATACATATATAAATATATAATATAACAACATAATAATAAAAACATAACTAGAGCTGTGAACAGCACTGAGCGTGGCCCGTGATACTTAGCCTACATAACTGTACGACTTTTTGAACTTCAAACCCCTAAAGCCCAGTGTTCACTCGCTAATTTTTAGTAAAAAGTTTTGTGAAAGTGTAGATTCAATCTTGTATCAATGTAACTTATCGTATGGTAATTTTTATAGCTTCATGGTAGCTATAATATAGGTTATGTGTGAAATGTGAACATTATGACGTGACGGTATTCCTTTACTGATATAAACATGATATATAAGTGTCCCACCTTCAGTAGTGTAATGCTGAACAAGTTGTTGAAAACCAAATTTTTTAAAACAATTTAGTATAGACAAATGACCCTCCAAGATATTTTGATTGAAATCTCTCATAATTCTGAACCAGATTCTTGTAATTCAACTAGTAATCTTTCTAACATTGGGAGAAATAATTCTAATCGATAAACAGTTGGTCCACTATTCAAAGCAATGTTTTCTATATTTAAAACTCCCAAATTTAAGACATAGACATTTTTTTTCTTCTTTATGATATATTCCTACTCCTCCATGGCCCTTTTCTTTTAAAAATTTGAAATATTTAGTGTCATCACAGCTGCTGCTTGGTGGTAGGTAAAGACAGAAACCATTTAATTTTATTTTTGTTGGAGTTATTGAATTATTCAGCCATGTTTCTGTGAAACAAATTATATCACCTTCTAGCATTTTCAACTGCTCTCACAAATACATTCAACAATTACGTACAAATAAAACGGGGCCTCGGTACTCTCACAAATACATACATGTACAACAATTACGTACAAATAAAACGGTGCCTCAGTACTTTTACAAATATATTCAACAATTAAAATAAAATAAAATAAAACGGGGCCAAAAATTAAATTTGTCCTAGGAACACATGGTTATTATATTTAACAATTACTCAATTAGATAAAACGAGGTCCCTGTACATACAAAAATTACTCACAAATACATTCAACAATTACGATTTTAAAGTAAAAGGACAATATGGGCTTTTGATTTAAATAATAATCATAATTTTTCGATATGTACTGTTATCTATAGTGTATCTTTATGTCACTTTCAAATTTTCTTTCATAAGGATACGTATAATGTAGATATTTGAAAAATACTCTATCCTTTCTAATTTCGATTAATGTTTATCAAAGGATAAATTATAACCTTATAGTTTTATGAGTTGTCACTGTTTTCAGTGCTAATATTGTAAAACAACACTAACAGATCATTATTGTGCTTTTTAAATATATTCAACAAATATTTTCTGATCATGTAATTAAGTTATTTTTCTTTTCGTTTAATTTTACTTTCCGGTCATACGGTTAAGTTAAGGTGATGTTGAAGAAGCCAAGTATCATAAAACTTTCAAAAGCGTTAATTTATTATAAAATAGCTTTTACAACATACCCCTTCCCCTACATTCGAACTGTGTAAACATCAATACTTTCCTCTAACACTGATTTGAAACACTGTCTTTTGTTTCAATGAATTGGCGCAGTAGCCAGTTGGTGTCTGTTAGGCAATTATGTGCCGTGGATTAGAATTTCTAACAAATCTGATGTCATGTAAAGTGTTTTCGAGAGAAGGCCTGATTGTAGCTTTAACCCCCCCCCCCCATAACTCTTAACCAAATCTATTGTTCGTAGTTTGCAATTTATCTTTGACCTATAATAAGCTTAGCAGACGATAAAAACAGATTAAACACTTACTTGTTATTGCAACGGATTAGCGCAGACGCGTAGCCAGTTAAATAATTTATTACTGTCTGCTAGATAGTCCAGCCTGAAAGATTATGTACTCTGACTAATTTGTTTATGACCTATAATAAGCTTAGCAGACGACAAAAAAACAGTTAATTGGAGAATTGGGTGTTATAGAAGATACTCTCCTATAGAAGGACTGGCCAAGTGTGTATCTTGTACATCAATGTATCAAAAATTCACTGCCCTAAATGATTATTGTATGTCAAATTAATGAAAGTGAAAATATTGCAAAAAAATGAATAAAATTTTTATATTTTAGAGTGTTAAAGATTGCATAATCAGATTAATCTGTTTATGACTTAAAATACTTCACACCTCCATGTGAAAAGTTCATGTTGATAGTTTTATTACCATATTATATAACCTGTTATAAACCCTGTCAATCATTTTAATCCTCTCTATTTCTTTTTTTCTCAGAAAAGGGGTATTCTATGCCTATTTTCACTTTAATGGATTTTGTATTAAACTACTCATGTCATATATCGTTGAAAAGAGAAAATTGTGTACATCCTTATTATACAATCCATTTTGCCATAAGATAATTACATTGTAAGTTAGAACCCTCAGTCGAAAAAAACGCAATATTTTGAAAACATTTTTTACTGGGTTATTGTCATATATCGTTTAAACGATAATCAAAGGTCATCAAAGGTCAGGGTCACATAATATGGCCTTTTGAATTTTCAACAAAAAAAATTCAAATTCGAAATTCAAAATTCTATTCCAACAAACTGTAGACGAGGTTACAAAGTTTTGATAGACACCAAAATCATAAAATCGGATAAAAAATAGGGGACTTATTGATTTTTTGCTTAAATGTGTCAGTCTGTGACGGCAGCTTATGCATCACTTCCGGTTTTTTATGCTAAGTGCATTTTAATTATGACTGACAGACAATATATATGGTTTTTGTCAATATCTGAAATTTACACCGGAAGTGGGGTTGCTAGGCGTGATTTTGAAAAACCGGAAGTTCTCACGTCAAAACCGGAAATTTGATTTGAGTAGGTTTCTTTCTATGGACAGTCTGTATACCTCCTGTGAATTTCAGGTCAATCGGATAATTAGCAGCTGAGTTAGAGATTTTGAGCTTTTTTGACAATTTTGGTTTCAATTTTTTTTTGACAAACATATTTAAAATTTTTGTAGCCCCATCTTTTTACAATGAATATATTAAAGAAAATTTCAGCCAAATCGGTTCATAAATAAACCTTACAGACTAGGTGCAAAATAATTGCACATTATGCAATAGCCCACTTCCGGTTTAGCAAAAATTAAGTTTTAGATATTCATTTTTGATTCCAGGTCATTTAATAATGTTTGGTGGATACAATTATGCTACACCATTTTCGATTTTCTTTAGAAAGTTTCCCAAAAAAAAAATAATCATAACGGACACAAAGCGTAACAAATCGAAAGATTTGCCACGCAATAACTAATAAAATATTTTTCGATGTTTCTGACTTTCAATAGGGGTTTATGCAAGGTAATAACAGATACTCACACCAAGTTCATCAAAATACACCAAGAAACTAGCTCCTTATCGTGTCCACAGCATATTTTTTTTTTTTTGGATTTGTCTGATTTTCAATAGGGTTCATCTTTGAATGATTACAAACACTCACAACAAGTTGCATCAAAATCCATCAAGAAACCTGGTCTCTATAGTGTCCACAACAATTGGAATGGACATACGGGGCAGGGGAGACTACAATATACGCCCACATTAATGTGTGGGCGCATAATAAAAATTCAGATTTCATTCAATGAGAGACAAAACGTGGAAATGCTTCAATAAATGTCATCATTTTTGTACGCCCTCATCTCTCTATGAGGACGTATATTGTAGTCACCCCTGTCCGTCCGTCCGTCGGTCCGTCCGTCCGTCCGTCCGTCAACATTTGCTCGTAAACGCTCTAAAAACTAGAGTTTTTGACGGAATCAAATGAAATTTGATATGTGTATATATAATCAGAAAACGAAGATCAAGTTCGAATTTGAGCTGTTTTCGATTATTACAAGCAGAGTTATTGCCCTTGCCCCAAATCTTAAATATGCTATTACTCTCTTAGTTTTCAACCGATTTTGATGAAACTTAAAATGGATGTTATTGGACCTAAATCGAAAGGTTTGAGAAAGTTTTGTTTTCTCCTGATTAAATTTTTTCCTTTTTCGACTTTTTCGTTAGGCGTATATGGCCGTGGTCCACTATCTTAATTTTTGATTTTAACTCCATTATTTTATCATTTGTGAACGAATATCCATCACACTTTGCTGTTCTGTACAGAGAAAGACAAATTTTCAAAATTTTTATTATGGAAGGAATTTTAAACTTTATATAACAAACAATATGAAAACAACAACAACTTTTAGACTTTAAAATTGCTTTTCTGTGAAAGTACAAACACAATAACTTATACAAAATTATACAAAAATACTTTTTTCGACTAGACAATACATGTAATTGAAAATTTTTAAAAAACTTTGTAGATCTAGATATTTTTAGGATGAGACTACATCCAATTGGTTAGCATAACTTTTAGTCAAAATTATACTGAACATATCAAAGAAGAACTTAGCTCATGTTCGGTAGTATTTTGAATATATGTTATGTCAACCAATTTATAGGGATACTACCTCTTAGAAATAGCACAGAATTTAAATTCTGAAAAAGGTAAGTCCACTGATAAATATATTATGATATTATTGGCCAAAATATGTTCATTCTAAGAGGAAGCAATCCTTTAATGACACAGAATCTAACAATCATGACTGGCAACATGTAACATCTAGAACTGAATTTTTGAGATTGAATGATGCAGTGAAACAAAGTGATGATCCTTATATACAAATACACTTAATGGATACGAGGTTGAATCGGATATGGCTGAAAATGATACAAATTACAGGAATAATACTGGATAAAAAACACACTGTAACGACTATATAATAAAGGATTATTTAAACAATAAGCTATAAAAAAAATCATCCATATCTGGCAAGACGTCACATGTTTATATACAAAAAATTATGTATTTATTAATGGGTCATTAATTTATAGCGTTGATTTTCATATGAATTCTTCTCTGACAAAACAAAAAAAATACAAACATATGAATGATATTGACGATTTAATTAAAAAATTTTAAATTTTAATTCCTAAATAATAAACTAGTGTCATAAGGAAACGAAATAAAAGAAAAACTAAACAATGCCGAAATTTAGTTCCCGGTGTTTTTGATTGACTATGCTGTTTTCAGGATGTGCAATACGAATTGGCATGTTGTCATATTAGATAATTCACTTAGTAAAAAAACAATTTTGAAAATGAGTTAGTATCTTTTCTCTAAATGCCTAAAACATGCTTAACCCTGTCCATAGGAAAACAATAAAGCGGGACCTCATTTGTGAAAACTTAAAATAATGATTAGCAAATAAGTTTAATTTCAGTTTTATGATTTCAACTTCAAATTCAATTTCGTATATTTTGAAGTTGACGGCAAACAATACTGTTAAATTTTCAAAAATCGAATTTCAGACCTACAGTTTTCAGAATATTCAAGCAACCCTGTTTGGTAAAAACTGCTACTGAATTACAAATTGTTTTTTTTTTCCGGAATGCATGTAACTATATCGAAAGGTGCTTCAAGCAAAAATATATCTCCATGCATTTTATAATTTTGATAATAGAATGAGGTATTTTGCCAAGAGTAATATTCTATTTAATGACTAATTCTAAACTATAAGTTGTAAAAGTATGACTTCAGGTCTAAAGTTCATTCATTCAATTCATATTTATGTATCAAATGATTTCTAAATGATTTATATAGTTCTATGTATCTCCTTTGGCCTCCATTTTGGTTTTACCTGAAATTGTTATAGTGACCACATTATGGCTCATTCTGATGTCAAATGAATGATGTCAAATGAAATAACAAAAAAAAAAAAATACACAAAAATTTGTTTTTTAAATTTTGCTTCTGTTTTATTTTGCAATTTCCTGGTTTTTTTTTCAATATTTTAAGATTAATATGACCTTCGATGACCTTGACATGATAACCTGTATTGGTAGATCAGGTAAGTAAAAACAAATGTCAAAAATTTATGAGGGCGTGGCACATCAGGGTTTAGTTTAATTGTACATGTAGTTAAAACAAAAATAAGGGGGAACAGAGTTAATAAATTACATAATTATCGTGTTTTACCTTGACCTTTGATGGCATTGACCTTATTATAATCAAATGATCTGGGATATACAAGAACAATTTGATGTATTATGTCCACTTTCGTTTTCAGTAATGATTTCTGAATGAACGCCTGAGTTTTTCCCAGAAAATAGCAGCTACATCAGGATCCTCATTCCATGTTAAATATGTTGTAGTTGATAGTAAGGCTTTCAATGCTTTGCTCATATACTCATTCTCAATATCCTCTAATAACACTATAACCAACGGCCCCATCAGTTCATTTAAAACGTGTTTCTGGGCCAGGGCCATTTCAAACTGACACCAGTCACTGCGTGCAAAATTATTGGATACAATAATGAGTGCATGACGACTATCTTCTATAGACTCTACAATATTATCAATAATTAATCTACCACCAGAAAAGTCTCTTTCGTGGACACACAACTTCAAGTTGGCCTCACCTTCCAAACGTGGAGCAAGATGATCCCATACCCAATTACCGTCTTCAGCACTATACGACACAAATACATCATATTGGAATTGTCTCTCTTGTAAATTCTTAAGTTGTTTAGGTTGATGTCTCCATATGTATATTTGATATTTAATAGACCATCGGTATTTAAATATGATAGAGATAATAAACATAACGAGTATTATAAGACATGAAACACCAATAACAGACTTAAATGCGGCAATATTGTTTATACATATTCTTTCTGTGATATTAAGACATTTATACCCTAGAGGATAATGCCAAAATTTCTTATGATCCTGATTCAACCACTGTATAAACCAAACTAATTTACAATCACAGATGAACGGATTATCATGCAATCTTATATCTTTCAGGTGTTTCCTGACTTTAGCCGAAAACATATCTTTAGTAACAGTTCGTATCTGGTTTGCTTGTACGATAAGGAAAGTTAAATTAGGGTTTGAATCAAAGGTTCCTTTGGGCCATGTCTCTATATTATTTCCTTGAAGATTTAAATATTCTAGGTTAGGAAATGTTTCAATAACAGTGGGTACTTTTTTCAGGTTCGTAAATAGAAGATTTAATATACGTAGTTGTTTAAGAGGGGATAGAACTCGATTTATTTTCTCAATATCTTCCGGGAGATAACCGCGTAATGTATTAAAAGAAAAGTCCAGAAATCGTAGATTATGACAGCCTGCGAAGCCCAGATCATCAAAATATCTTATCTGTATCCTATTTTTTTTTAACAGAAGCTGACCAAGGTTACTGTTGTTAAAAGCATATTTTTCAAATCTTAAGGATGACCGTGGACTTTTCTGATCTGTTATTTTCAGTGAACCAAGACGTGGTAAATCAGAGAAAGAATTGCTTTTAATGACATACATACTATTATAACTTATATCTAACTCTGTCAACTTCTTCAGACAATTCACATTATCAGGGATGTACTCATCGATAGAGTTATTTTGCAAAAAAATTCTGTTCAGTCTTGGAAATAAAGCTTTGTCATCAGAACAAAATTGTGGCACATCCCTTAAATTGTTTGATACAAGATACAACTGTTGTAGATTCGGTAAAGTATGTGTTATAATTCGCTCCAGTTTATTGAATTCTATTTTCAAATCTTTTAAACGTACCAACGATTTAAATTCTGTCAAATTAACAACTTTAAAATTATTCCTAGACAGATCCACAAATATTAACAGAGAATCCAATGGTCCATTGAACGCATCAGGTGGTAGTTGTTTTAAACCAACATTTTTCAGATAAATGCCACTAATTCTATGAACATTACAGGAATACAAGATATTGCGAACAGAATCCAAAGTGAGTTTGTTATCGGACATATCCAACGTTTTCAAATTTCTAAATTTCTCTAAGGGATCTTCATGGAAAAAAGTTATTCTATTTGATCTTAATCTAAGTTCTCTGATTTTAAGTTGACTGATATTTTGAAATGTTTCTTCTGTAATATTTGGAAGATAATTCTGCATAAAGAAAAATGTTACCGTTTTTTTCGGAAGTCTTGGTATATACGTTAAGTTTAGTCCAATACATTTTACCTTTTCCGGTGAACACTCACACAACTTAGAAGAACAAGCATCCTGTGTCCCAAACTGTGGAATTGTCAAAAGAAGAATCACAAATTCACAAAGATATGCCATCTTGTACAAATAAACTAAGTTATGTCGACGATGAATTGTTCAGGAAATGGCTAATTTCAATATATGAAACTATATCCTGCTTCACAGGGAATGTCATGTCAAGTCATAAAGTATTAAAATATTGTTGATATTAATAACTTGACCTTCGAATACTGAAAATACTTTTAAAACTATCAGTTACATTTGTGTGGTAAAAAAACCATATATATAATACCTCTATAAGAAGGTTCTTAAGGTCAATAAATGTGAATAGCCAACCTAAAGCATGATGTAAGGAAATTTCAATCTAATCTAAAGAAATAAAATAACTTTGCTGGCTTTTATATGTCACTTCAGATGAACGACGGATCTCGTCCGTACAAAGCGTCTGATAATAGTGTCAGCCTATTCAAAAGAATAAACCACTAATTGTTGTCTGTAATATAAGTTAAAATATTCTAGCGTCCAATGTAGCGTCTCTTTTTTTAAAAAAAGAAAGATGGGTGCCATCTTATAAATGCCAAATTGTTATTGAACATTTCAGACAATCAAAATTCTTGTCTCAAAATCATTGGAAATTTCAGCCATTAAAAAGACTTTTTCCAAAATTAATATTAGAAATCACGTAATAAAAAATTTCATGATATTTATATACTAATACTGCGTTCACACGACTAAAGTTAAGCCAGCTTAACTTCTAACCGTTCTTCGAGCCTGGTTTACGTTTTTTCCATGAGCGTTCAGACGGACATAAAAGTAAAGCCAGCTTGGACATGACCTTGAAATTTATCTAGAAGTTCAGAGGTCAAGATACGATAACGCATGCACGTTCATTGTTTACTTTTCCTACAAAATGGTGACGATACCGATTATTTTAATTTATAAACTTCTTCAACTTTCATTTTTACTCCGGTAATTTTCTTTTTCATTTTCTTGCTCCATGGCTAAAGTTGTTTACAAATGAATAGGTAATGGCGGGTATCCGGTAACAGGACAGCGCATGCGCGGAAAATGTTATATCCGGCTTTGTTAGCCAGGAGCGTTCAGACGGCAATAACCAAGCCAGCTTAAGTTTCCAAGCCAGGTTTCAAGCCACCTCCGAAGTAGGTGCAAGTTAAGGCAGCTTAAGTTCAACCGGATGCGTTCAGACGACAAAAAAAAAACCAAGCTCGAAGAACGGTTAGAAGTTAAGCTGGCTTAACTTTAGTCGTGTGAACGCAGTATAAGTCTCTAAAATATTATCTATTTCAAATTATATAGAGTCTACTTGTCGGTCTAAACGGTGTCCTTATTTCGTTTTTAAAATCGGTCCTCGAATAAGGAGCAGTCTTTTTTTTTTGCTAATTTAGCTCAGGTTTTTATTTCTCGAATATGTGATATCCATTAATTAGCATTTTAGAGTTTCAGATATATGAAGCAGGCTTTTTTCATCCAAAATTTTGCAATTTTTGATTAATTGATCTGAAATTATTTTGGAAAATAATGAAAATGGCACAGCCACAATTTTTGGACCACTTCCGGTTTTCACTGAAAGAAAACACTTTCGGTTGACCCACTTCCGGTGTATTTGTTAACGAAACTTTTGTTGATCGTTAGCTATTGTTATGATATTTACCTAGATATAAAAGCTAGGAATGAAATTTTGCTTTTGCATTTTTCAGTTGAATGTTTTAGACATTTAGAAGATTAATATCTTGAGACCTTGACCTTCGATGACCTTTATCAAATCTTAGGTTCTTGTTCTTGGCTATCTATTGATACTTTCACGTGTGATGCCTACTAGTTTACTGTTTCAAACCCTTACAAAAACAGCAGCTTTCGCATCTTTAGCACCATTTTTACACAAGTTTTTTTTAGATGCAGTAAATCAGCAAAGTCTAACTCTGCGCCACATCTAGTCCGAAACTTGCTGACTCAATTCGCAGCCTTTGGTAGATATTTTTGGACAGATATGGCTTGGAGAAAAACTAGGCCACAAAAACTTGCGATTTTCCACACCTTACTCGGTCAGCATTCAATGCAATCTAATTAAAATTAGATTACATTTCGTTTCGGTTATTTTTTGATTGTCGACTCCATGTAATCTAAAGACTTGTATAAGGAGGTCATCTTCTGGTTATGAATAAGCTATTTATAGCACGTGTCACTCTTCTGCCAATCAGAACACCGTTTATATTTGAATATTTTGTATTGCGTCATAATTTGGACAGCTGTGTCGCTTTACTCTCTGTTACGTCTTCCCACAATGCGTATCAATGCATAGACCCGCGATCTTGAAGGTAGATTTTGATTGGCTGGAATTTTCGTAACCAGAAGATGACCTCCTTATACAAGTCTTTAGATTACATGCAGTCGACATGGAGTCTAATTTTAATTAGATTGCATTCAATGCTGACCGATAGATTTTATTTATCGAGGAAAAAAACTTTGATGGACTCGCATACATGGCCTGTTTGGTGTATGAAAATGAAATGAAATGTATTAAGGAGCACCAGCACCTAATGGGCTATATAGCTCCAGAACACGATAAAAAATAAACATGTCAAGAAAACAAATCTAAAACAGTAAAACAAACATAAAATAGATAAACAAAAATAATATCACAGAAAGAACAAAACTAAAAACCACATCACAGTATAACACCACAAAGTGGTATTAAAACCAAAAAATATATATTAAAACAATGACAAAGTATTTAAAATACAGATTTGCATCTTTTAAATAAAGAGAAGGTTGTGCAAACAAATGATGGAGTGATTCAGCACGGTAGTGCTGTGCTCGCAAAGGTTTGAGATGCTTGCACTCAATCAGAATGTGTTTCACTGTCAGGCGTACCTGACAGTGCTCCCAGACTGGTTTAGGCTCTCGCTTGAGCAAATAACAGTTGGTAAGGTGAGTATGACCAAGTCGAGAGCGACACAAAACAACTTCATTTCTCCTATTGGGACAATTGGAATTGGGCCAGTCTCCTAAGAGAGGCTTGATGGCATGAAGTTTGTTTGTGTGTGCAGCATCCCATCGTTGTTGCCAACGTTGTTTGGTGTAGGGGAATAATGATGGTATGATTGAACTACAAAATCATCCATCTTTCAAAATATAACGAAGTTTTGCGGATTCGAGGTAAATATATACATTTACCTGCGGAGGTGCGGAAAATTGCAAGTTTTTGGGGCCTAGTTTTTCTGACTCTCTCCCAGCAAGGTTCGGACTATACATCTAGCTTTAGTTTTATAAAATCTTAAATTGGAAAGCACATTCATACAAGGTTTAAGTGAAAAATGTACAATCATTTAGACAGCAAATAATTTGTAAATGATCTAAATAACATAAAACAAATTCATTGTAATATAAGACAATAACGAGATTACTGCACTATCAATCACACATTTACACACTTAATAAACAAACGCAATATAAATATTTCGCTGAAATCACACATAAATTACATTTTTATGAACAATATTAAAAAAAAACATCTAAACAATATGGAAAGAAAAATTAAATAGCTTGGTAACTAAAATTGAAAATCTCAATAATTCAAAACATAAGCTTAACAGTGGTCTGTTTAGAAATTAATGTGATGATATTTACATGTGTATATGGGAATTAAAAAACATGTATAGCATTATATGATCTTTAAGTGAATAGACGAAAGTTATACATGTATATTAAAAACATGAGTATTATGTTTAAAAAATTATCACAACCCTTCTTTAATATACAACTTTGGAAAATTTTTAGTGAAATTATGAGTAGAAAATTCCAGCCCTACAGCCAATGGTATTTGTTCACAATTCTGATAAAAAAAAAGTATAATATGGAATTTTTGAAAATCTTAAAATGGAAATTGTTAGTGGTAGAGCAGCTAATAATCATATGTTTTCTGGTAATGTTTTGAATTTGAAGTGAGATTTTGAATTTTTGGTAGCTTCAGATTTTGATATCATTATTTCATAAATAACAATTTGTGATATGTGATGCAAGGAGGATTTTGAGATGAACTTTTTAAATTTGGTATAATAAGGCTGATATGTGAAGTGAGGAATTATTTTATTTTTTATGAATATAAAATGGAATTGATTATTATTATTAATATAGCCTATATATGTCTGCTTTAAAATTCCTTTCAAAATATTGATCAACAACAGAATTAAACAATTCAGTTCCAATAGGAAAATATACAGACCATAATATTCTTCGTAAACAGATTTAAGTGAATAAGTATCTATATTATTTACCAAAATATTCTAACTGTGTAAACATCAATACTTTCCCCTAACGCTGAGATGAAACCTGTCTTTTGTTTCAATGAATTGGCGCAGTAGCCAGTTGGTGTCTGTTAGGCAATTATGTGCCGTGGATAAGAATTTCTAACAAATCTGATGTCATGTAAAGTGTTTTCGAGAGAAGGCCTGATTGTAGCTTTAACCCTCCATAACTCTCAACCAAAACTATTGTTCGTAGTTTGCAATTTATCTTTGACCTATAATAAGCTTAGCCGACGATAAAAACAGATTAAACACTTACTTGTTATTGCAACGGATTAGCGCAGACGACAAAAAAAAACAGTTAATTGGAGAATTGGGTGTTATAGAAGATACTCTCCTATAGAAGGACTGGCCAAGTGTGTATCTTGTAGAATGAGTTCAGTCAATGGTAAAGAAAAAATTCGAACAGGTTAATGTATCAAAAATTCACTGCCCTAAATGATTGTATGTTAAATTAAATTAATGAAAATTTTGCAAAAAAAATGAATAAAATTTTTATATTTTAGAGTGTTAAAGATTGCATAATCAGATTAATCTGTTTATGACTTAAAATACTTCACACCTCCATGTGAAAAGTTCATGTTGATAGTTTTATTACCATAATATATAACCTGTTATAAACCCTGTCAATCATTTTAATCCTCTCTATTTCTTTTTTTCTCAGAAAAGGGGTATTCTATGCCTATTTTCACTTTAATGGATTTTGTATTAAACTACTCATGTCATATATCGTTGAAAAGAGAAAATAGTGTACATCCTCATTATACAATCCATTTTGCCATTAGATAATTACATTGTACGATAAAACCCTCAGTCGAAAAAACCGCAATATTTTGAAAACATATTTTAATGGGTTATTGTCACATCATTAAAAAGATAATCAAATTGGCATTACAAAATTTAATTCTCTGCGTTGATTAGAGAATGTGATAGAGACGTCCAAAGTTGACAAACATGTCAATTTTCGAATGTCCCTAACACCGGAAGTTTATATTTTTCAACTAATATTAGCACACCTATGGATAGCTGAGGTCAAGGACATCTTTCATTGAAATTTTCAAGGTCATCAAAGGTCAAGGTCACATAATATGGCTTTTGGAATTTTCAAAAAAAATTCAAATTCGAAATTCAAAATTCTGTTCCAATAAACTGTAGACGAGGTTACAAGGTTTTGATAGACACCAAAATCATACAAATCGAATAAAAAATAGGGGACTTTTTTTGCTTAAATGTGTCAGTCTGTGACGGCGGCTTATGCATCACTTCCGGTTTGGATTTTTTATGTTAAGTGCATTCTTATTATGACTGACAGACAATATATATGGTTTTTGTCAATATCTGAAATTTACACCGGAAATGGGGTTGCTAAACCGGAAGCGATAAAAACAATTTGATTGAGTAGTTTTATTTCTATGGTCAGTCTGTATACTTCCTATGAATTTCAGGTCAACCGGATAATTAGCAGCCCAGTTAGAAATTTTGAGCTTTTTTGACAATTTTGGTTTCAATTTATTTTGACAAAACTATTTAAAATTTAAAATGTTTGTAGCCCCACCTGATACTTCTTTTTACAATGAATATATGTAAGAAAATTTCAGCCAAATCGGTTCATAAATAAACCTTACAGATTTGGTGCAAAATAATTGCACTTAATTCAATAGCCCACTTCCGGTTTAGCAAAAATTAAGTTTTAGATATTCATTTTTGATTCCAGATCATTTAATAATGTTTGGTGGATACAATTATGCTACACCATTTTCGATTTTCTCTAGAAAGTTTCCCCAAAAAAATAATCATATCGAAAACAATGGGGGTGACAAATCGAAAGATTTGCCACGCAATTAGCAATTTCAATTCTCCCATTAAGCATGAAATAAAAAAGTGAAAGAAATGTATGGGCCATTAAGATAAACTAAATACTCAATTTTCTACAGGCACAATCAACAAATAGAAAGTCAAAATGCCGAGCAAGAAAGTGTTCCATTTAACATTCCAATTATTCAAAAAAGTTTTGAAGGACTAATACATATGTGAAATATTTGAATTATTAATCAATTGACTCCAAGAAATAAATTACAAGAAATTAAATGATAAGTTTAATTCTGCATCCAAAACTTTCAAATCCCAGAATATTTTTCTGTTGTGTTGATGACATGACAACACGAAGAAGTGAACCCTGGGATGTCTGCACCCTATAGGTCTCTACCCTATACTGATTTCAGCTCACCCCAAGCTGTGAATGTAGCCTTTGTTTTAATTTCTAGAAATATTCTAATCCCTGATCAGAACTCATCCTTACCCCTCAAAACCCTGAACAAAGTTTTGCCCTAATCATTTTGACCCAACGCAATAGCCAAGTGGTAATCAACTTCAATTTGAAGTTTAGTTCAAAAGGTGGGTACAAAATACCCTTTTCCAAACCCCCTCATTTCTATGAATAAATAAAGTCTTCACATGGAAAATTCGTAATGTCATGATGTTGTCACAAACATGACCAAGAGGCAAATTCAAATCAAAACTTTCAAAAATAACTTATTGTCTGTGCAAGTTGAAAGTTTTTTAAATTTTTTGCCATAATTTTTTAGAAATTGAAATAAAGGCTTCAAAGTAGTATTATAAGTCTTAGAATGTCTTTGCTCTGATAGAAATATGAATATGAACACATTTGATGTCCTCAAAACTGTTTATTATCAATTATCAAATTAATTTATATTTGTTGATTTTACCATAATTCATAGTAGGCTAAATATTTTTCGATTTTGCTGATTTTCCATAAGGTTTATCCTTGGGTGATTACAGGGGCGGACTGGGGCCGTGATGCGGACATGGTTTGTTTTCCATTGACCGGCCCACTAAAGTGTGTCGGATCCCGGTTTTTGCAAAGGGGGTGGGGTAGATCTGAATTATAGTCGAGCGAAGCGAGTCGAAAAAATTGTTGACCTTTTTTTTGGCTTAAAAATATAGAATAAGTATAAATTGTACTAATTTAACGGTTTTTGACGTTCTCCCCATTCCCCTTTCTCCCAGTAAAAGGGGGGGGGGGCATACCCCCTCTACGCCCCCCTGGATCCGCCACTGCTTAATGGGTCCTCCCCCCAAACCCCCCAAAAAATGAAAAATGACTTCCTTAAAGGTGATTTCCGAGCGCCTCCAGCGGATTTCGGCCACTTTCTTTTGAAATTTTGAGTAGATCTATACGTCCAATTTTTTTTTTTTTTTTGTCATTTTTCACAAACCGGCCCCGTGCACACCGGCCCGCATGGCTTTAGCCATGTGGCCATGCGTCCCAGTCCGCCCCTGGGTGATTATGAACACTCACACTAAGTTTCGTCAAAATCCGTCAAGAATTGTAGCCTGCAGAGTGTTTATGAGCAATTGTGGACCGACTGAAATGAGCGACGACAATATCTGTCCAAGAAGAATTAACTCACTTTAATCCAAGGTAAATCTTGATATAGCTGTTCATCTTCAACTTCTTGATCTCTTTCACCAGGTGATTCCTGTGTATCATCACTTAACATAGTCACTGATTCTGTATCTTCTGTTAATACAGGATCTTCCTCTACAAACTTAGCTTCAGATTGTAATGATTGACTACTAACTTTCCTAGATCGCAAACTTCCCATTTGTTTGATACCTTGAAAAAAGTATATTTTTCACAACAAACCCATAAAGTCAAGGGAAATAACACAAAGTTGTTAATCAAAACTTGATAAGGGTGAGATCTTTGGATAATCAAATAATAATTCCAGTACTTGAGACTCGCGAATAGGTAGGCCTATTTAGAAACCAAGTTCTATCAAAATTAAGATACACATTATTGCTGCTATTGTTCCGTTTTAGATGGACCAAACAATAATCAAGGAGAATATTTGTCAGCATTTATACATGGAAGTATGATAATTTTACTGATTGAAATTTAATCATAAAAGTAGTAGAAAATAAAATGTTACTTATAGTGCAGTCACTTATGTCAGATATTTGGGTTTAGCTGGATCAGAGTGCCAAATTGGATTTTATTGGCTAACTTGGTCAATTTTGGGGTGCTGATTGACGTCTTCAACCACCATTTTGAATTTCAAAATGCCCACCGTTTTCTTTATTTTTTGGTCTATATATCAATTTTTGAGCAATGTTCAAGAGTAGAAACGCTAGTAATACTATGTTTTATGATACCTGGGATTCAATATGTTACTTGTAACTAATTCCGTTTGGCTTCCATCTGTAATTTTAAAATGGCGCCAGTTACATAATAAATTGACCTATATCTCAAAGTCTGAGCAATTTGGGAGAGGAGAAATGCTACTAATACTTATGTTTTATGATACCCAGGATTCTATGTCTTACCTGTGACTAATTTGGTTCGGCTGCCATCTTTAAATTCAAAATGGCCACTATTTTGATTATGGTGTGGCCATTATCGCATGTATGGGTAATGTAAAAGAGTAGGGATGGTGGAGATACTCATGATTTATTATATGTAGGATTCTTTACCTTACTTTTTATACGCCCTCATCTCTCTATGATTACGTACTATTTTCGATCGTTAGAAGCAGAGTTATTGCCCTTGCCCCAAATCTTGAATATGCTAATTACTCTCTAAGTTTTCAACTGATTTTGATGAAACTTAAAATAGATGTTATTGGACATTAATCGAAAGGTATGAGAAAGTTAAGTTTTATCCTGATCAAATTTTTCGTTAGGCGTATATGGCCGTGGTCCACTATCTTTTGGTTTGTGCCGCCATCTTTAATTTCAAAATGGCCGTCATTTGTTTACCTATATCTCAACATATGATAAATGCAGATGCCCAGAATTCTATTCATTATTTCTAACTGATTTCGCCACATTAAACATCAGAATGGCCACCATGTCATGTACATGTTTGTATATAACCTAGCATAATTATGTGAAGCAGACAAAGTCGGATGAAAATTTCAATGACATGTTTTTAAATACCCTGGTCCCCGATTAATCCAGCACATAAAACAATCTCTCATTAGACCTGTGTGTCAATCTTGTGTTCCGGAAGTGACTTTTTCTCTACCGGAAGTTACAATTACAGACAATAAAGGATAACGACCGGAAGTGAAATTAAAACTACATTTATTGAGATAATAACAATCACATACAAGTAAAACAATTCTGTAATAAAAAATCTTGTCTAGGGCATGACAAAATCATAGGATGCAACAAGATCAATTCATGCCTGACTAAACAAATCTGCTAAAATGCAAGAAGCAGACTTCAGGAGTTCTCCGTAACGACTAAAAAAATTGTCTACAAGACATTTAAAGATTGTGTGTCAAGTAATCCTGTTTCAGTAATTTCAAGGTTAATATTCGACCCCTTGTCATAAAGTCCTTTGTTTATCATTCAATCTGAAACAAAGATCGCGGTTGTTTTCAATTTTGAGAAGCGAATCAAGATAGGACGTTTTAGTATTAAAATCAGTGGTGAAAGAGCGAGCTTATAGTTGTTTATTGCCCTCGCTTTGGAGGCCTCGAATTAATTCTTCCTCATAAGAATAGAGAAATAAGTCAGCAACCAAAGGAGCACAAATTAGTACCCATATTCATAGTAATTTTATCTTTTATTTCACCTTGTTAATGTGAAACTTGAATGCATGTTTATATATATCACAAATTTCACCACAGAAATTATAATGTTTTTATTATCATTCAGTACAACGTTATCTAGAAATGTTAATCGTTTTTACATTTTTATATTCAATTTGTTGACTTTCTAGAATTCAAAATAAAATGTCAGGTCAGACTATTCTCTGCTCGATAACTTTTCAACTTTTTACAATACAAACAACTTGTATATATCGGACTATTCTGGTCTCACAAAGCGCCGAGTAGAATTACTATGGTAAGACTTATCGTTCCTTAAAGATTTAATTTGAGGTTGAAACATTTTTTAACTTGAGTTAATGACAATTATAGACTAAAAATAAAAAAAAATATCACCCACAGAACATCTAAGAATTTTAACTTAAAATATGTTAATATTACTATTTAAAAGCTTTACATAAACCATCTAGAGTCATGAAAATATGATTTTTAATTCTCGGATATCAAGTCTTGAAATGACTTGTAGTGTCGGATAAAACAAGACAACGTGAAGCATACATGAATATACAAACTTCCTGTGGAAGAAAGGACAGAGCACATGAGGCGACGAAAACAAAAAATCCACTGAATTAATTTTCAAATTATTTCAAACAGACAACACATGTTAGTAGAGCATCATCTTCATAAGGAGGACATGGTAGTGACCCACACTTTGCTCTAACTGGGTACACTAGTTTACCATCTTTATTATCATTAGTGCCGATGGTTTGTGGGTCATTATCTAGACAAATATATTGAGACGCTGCAGCATGATCAAATTTCCCACTGCCTAATTCTCCATGATATGCTTTCTGCCAGCCTGTATAGCATTCTGATTTAGCTGGTATCATTAATACTGTAGAAAACTGACTAGTTCTACATACAGCACATGGTACATCATAATTCTGTATCGGCCGTGGATTCCATTCATATTCTGCACCATACATGTATCCCTCATAACCAGGTTTAGTAGATTTAGTTTTAATCAAGGAGGGATCTGTAGGTAAACATACATATTCAGCTGCTGCTCCAGTATCTGTCCAAAGTGATCCACCAGTCATGCCTAGATATAAATTGATGATAATAATTACACACAGAGAAATACTCAGTGATTGCTATGATATAATTACTCACAGATAAATACCCAGTGATTGCTATGAAATAATTACACACAGAGAAACACTCAGTGATTGCTATGATATAAATTGATGATGATAATTACACATAGAGAAATACCAAGTGATTGCTATGATATAAATTGATGATGATAGTTACACATAGAGAAATACCCAGTGATTGCTATGATATAAATTGATGATAATAATTACACACAGAGAAATACTCAGTGATTGCTATGATATAAATTGATGATGATAGTTACACATAGAGAAATACTCAGTGATTGCTATGAAATAATTACACACAGAGAAATACTCAGTGATTGCTATGATATAAATTGATGATAATAATTACACACATACTCGGTGATTGCTATGATATAAATTGATGATAATAATTACACATAGAGAAATACCCAGTGATTGCTATGATATAAATACACACAGAGAAACACTCAGTGATTGCTATGATATAAATACACACAGAGAAACACTCAGTGATTGCTATGATATAAATTGATGATGATAATTACACACAGAGACATATCCAGTGATTGCTATGATATAAATTGATGATGATAATTACACACAGAGACATACCCAGTGATTGCTATGATATAAATTGATGATGATAATTACACACAGAGAAATACTCAGTGATTGCTATGATATAAATTGATGATGATAATTACACACAGAGAAATAACCAGTGATTGCTATGATATAAATTGATGATAATAATTACACACAGAGAAATACCCAGTGATTGCTATGATATAAATTGATGATAATAATTACACACAGAGAAACACTCAGTGATTACTATGATATAAATTGATGATGATAATTACACATAGAGAAACACTCAGTGATTGCTATGATATAAATTGATGATGATAATTACACACAGAGAAACACTCAGTGATGGCTATGATATAAATTGATGATGATAATTACACATAGAGAAATACTCAGTGATTGCTATGATATAAATTGATGATGATAATTACACACAGAGAAACACTCAGTGATTGCTATGATATAAATTGATGATGATAATTACACATAGAGAAATACTCAGTGATTGCTATGATATAAATTGATGATAATAATTACATACAGAGAAATACTCAGTGATTGCTATGATATAAATTGATGATGATAATTACACACAGAGAAATACTCAGTGATTGCTATGATATAAATTGATGATGGTAATTACACACAGAGAAATACTCAGTGATTGCTATGATATAAATTGATGATAATAATTACATACAGAGAAATACTCAGTGATTGCTATGATATAAATTGATGATGATAATTACACACAGAGAAATACTCAGTGATTGCTATGATATAAATTGATGATGATAATTACACACAGAGAAATACTCAGTGATTGCTATGATATAAATTGATGATGGTAATTACACACAGAGAAATTACAAGTGATTGCTATGATATAATTACACACAGAGAAATACTCAGTGATTGCTATGATATAAATTGATGATGGTAATTACATACAGAGAAATACTCAGTGATTGCTATGATATAAATTGATGATGATAATTACACATAGAGAAATACTCAGTGATTGCTATGATATAAATTGATGATGATAATTACATACAGAGAAATACTCAGTGATTGCTATGATATAAATTGATGATGATAATTACACATAGAGAAATACTCAGTGATTGCTATGATATAAATACACACAGAGAAACACTCAGTGATTGCTATGATATAAATTGATGATGATAATTACACACAGAGAAATACTCAGTGATTGCTATGATATAAATTGATGATGATAATTACACACAGAGAAATAACCAGTGTTTGCTATGATATAAATTGATGATAATAATTACACACAGAGAAACACTCTGATTGCTATGATATAAATTGATGATAATAATTACACACCACAGAGAAACACTCAATGATTGCTATGATATAAATTGATGATAATAATTACACACAGAGATTGCTATGATATAAAAGAAAATAATAGAATATGATGGAAATATTTGAGTGTGCTAGCTAGTAAATAAAATTCCACAATAAACAATACTGTCATCTTGCCATCTTGTAAATAATTTAGTCTACCGAATAAAACATAAAAAACGTACCTGAATATACCAACTGAGATACATCGCTTGGGCAATCTATACGTCCCCATCTTGTAAATAAACTACCAGTTTCTAAATTTAGAAGGTATAAATATATTATGTATTTATTAAAAACATTAGACATTATCCAGAGTCAGTCCGGTTGCTAAGGAGAGATATGATCCTCGTGAGAAATACCCCCCCCCCCCCCTCTCGCCAGAAAGTCCTTTGTTTGTCATTCAATCTGAAACAAAAATCGCGGTTGTTTTCAATTTCGAGAAGCGAATTAAGATAGGACGTTTTAGTATTAGAATCAGTGGTGAAAGATCGAACTTTTTTTTATTCAGTTTAGAAAACCCGAGAAAGAAAGGCAGGCCTAATAATTCCCGAAGGCGAAGCCTGACGTTGTGTGGCCTTGCCTTGCCTTTCGATTTTTTTTAAACAGAAAAGGTCCTTATAAAGTACGAGGTCAGTATCCGACTTATATACCGTTTCTTTAAAAAATTAAAATTTCACTATTAAATGTACTGTCTATTTAGTTGTGTGTCTAAAAGTTCCAGGAATTTTAAAAAATAATTGGAACATTGAATCCTACATTTGAAGAAATCTAAATGATATAAGCTTATTGGACGATACAGTAAAGAAAAATCTAATAATAATAATTAATTTTGGTAATTTTTTAAAACAATTAAAAAAGTACATAATTTAATGTGTATTTTGACTAAAATGTTAACCAGTGAAAATTCTTTTAAGAAACATACGGATATATATTTTTGTACATATACATATAGTGTCAAGAAATTGTATTTGAATTATACGGTGAGACAAAAGTTTGGTTCTTATGGTTTTGAACACTAAAATGGTTCCTGAAATAAACATCTACTGTATTAAGTACTTTAACTTGAAACATAAGTAGACATAGCAATTCTTACAAAAACTTCCCTTAAAAGTAATACCTGTCCTTCAAAAGTAAAACTTGTTTCTCAAATGTAAGACTTGTATCTAAACCCTGTACTTCTGAATAAAGAACCACTCACATGTTCAAAGTTTATTACGGGATTTATAACAACTTGAAACCTCAACGAACTATACTGCCATAGGTTTTATAAGAGTAAACTCATTAAACTATGCAATTTTCCATACAATTACAGGTTATAATTGAAAAACGCTTAAAATTCCAGTAAGCATTTTCCAATTAGTGTATAAACAGTTTTCGGGATTTATAAGATTATTTAGGTAATCTGTTTTATAGTTATGCCACCAGGTAAGTCTCCTGATGAATATAAACTCCTATTGACCATGTTTGAAAATTTAGATTTAGATCATACTAAGAGGCTGTATTCCTTTAAGTATCAAATATAAAAAAAAAGTAAGAAAAGTATTAACTTACTACTGGCCAATTTTTCAACTTTCATCTCCAAATCTTTATTGTTGGTATTCAGCTCTAATATATTATTGTCTTGTTCTGCAAGTTTAGTATTTTGATTTGCAAATTTGGTACTGTGTTGCTCGAATTTTGTATTCTGTTGCTCGAATTTTGTATTCTGTTGTTCGATTTTTGTATTTAGTTTAGCAATCTGAACCTTTAAATCCAGAATATCATCACTGGTAATCACTGACTTTGAACATGGTTGTATTGGTGTATTCGATACCTCGGCAGTTGCTGGCAATGCCTGGAAGGAAACAGTAATAACTGAAAATAGTAGTATACCACGTAGTAGAGCCATTTTGAACATTTTAAGTTGTGGTCGTTGAAAAGTTTCCATTTATACTCTAGAGAAATATTTGAAGGCTGCAGTTCTAGTCTTTCGATTTATGTGAGATCGAGGCTAATATATCACGCGCAGATATGATAGAGGAAAAATTGTGCAAACTTAAAGAGAAATGTTTAGAATTTTCGAGAGTCGATTTGAGCCTTAAATATATATAAAAAGCCTCCACATATAATACATTTGAGCTTTCACATGATCTGATACCTTTGATTAGTAAAGTTCCTCAGAAAATAATGCGTTTAAGATACAAAGGGACATGTTTGGTACTTCGGTATAAAGTCTGGTCTTCGCTGCTATCTGCGTTAAAGCAGAGTTTTTTTATGTTTCGTAAAAATTATACCTCTCAATAAACATTTATCTTATATTTTCTGTTGATGTTTAATGCATAGTCTCCCTAAATTACGAACTATTTATGACTTTCAAACTCTGATAATTATGGATACGGTTTGTATCTGGATAAATTTCTCCTGGTACCCCTTCGACCACCGTAAGTAACATTAAGAGCCAACATGAAAGTCATGGGATATTGAGAGTCACTATCAAAGCTGGAAATCAGCTTCGGATGTCCAATCTGGACGTCCGCGCAACAGTGGGCTAATGAGGGGTTTCAACTAGCGTGCGATCTCTTATGAATGTCACGATTGGCCGTTCGTATCTGGTCGTGGATTCTAATCGCGGCTTGAATCGTGATATAGTGGGAACCCCACATAAGATTGACTCCAATAACCGCGACTGGAAGCACGATAAGGTGCGATTAAAATCGTAGTCTCAATCGTGAACTAATCGTTATGATCCTATCATATTTGATCAGATCTTGAGATAGGTCTTGGCAATCGTGTTAATTTTACAACTTTTTTAAACGGTTCAAAATTTTTCTACGATCAAACTGGATCAAAACGATGAATTGTGTAGTGTGATCATCGTATCAAATCTATCATATTTTTACGAATTGCGACGGATCGCATCTTTAGGGGCTTCAAATCGTAGTCATCGGGATCAATCTTAGCCTACTATCGCGCAGACATCAATATAGGTCACTTTGAGCTGATCTCCTGGAGATAAGAGTAGAAATATCGCGATCGTATGCGATCTTTCGAAATTTTTGAAAATGTTAGGTATCACTATCCGTTCCCCCGTTAAGATACGATTACAAATTTCGAATAACCAGTTGATCGTGTTGGTCGTAGACAAAAAAGAACCTATTCATACTCTCTTATTTTAGAACTGGTAACAAGAAAACTTTCATACTACAGACTTTTGTTTATTGTAGATTACTCGTGGGTGTTTTTTTAACTTAATACTAACTATGCTAACTTCACCTTATCTTGTATTGAACATTTATCTCTTTATTTGTGACCTTGGCCAGTGCTTTATATAGAAGTCTTTTAGGAACTTCTTCATTCTTAACACAAATTTTGAACGGTTCAAAAAATTTCTACGATTAATACGTTTACCACGACTGACCTTAAGATCTGAAAAATTCTGACAGGATCACCACGATTAGTGATCGTATCTGAACTGAACATCAGACTGTAATATCTGAAATTGACAAATCGTGAACAAATCGCATCCGAGCACAACAAATCTTAACATATCATGTTGGATCTTATCACAATCTTGATATTTCAGAGAAATTCCACGGCCAGCTACGAACGATCAATCGTTACACTCAAAACAGATCGCACGCTAGTGACTATTTTCATGAACCAATTTTTTTTTCTGAAATATGACATTCATCTATGTAGCCTATCTACCTGACAAACCCAAATAGCCAGGTCTTTAAATGGGGGGGGGGGGGGGTGCTTACAGCTGCAAGCGGAACTAGCAGGGGCGGATCCAGGTTTTTGGACAGGGGGCGTAGCTTTAAATCTTGGCCGAGCGTAGCTAGGCGAATTTTTTTTTGACCTTTTTTGGCTATAAAACATAGATTTAGTATAAATTGTACTTATTTAACGGTTTTTGACGTGGACCTGTTTGAGAACTGTAATATCACTTAGTAAAACCGGGTATCAGAAATCAATGAACCGTGATGCAAAAACGCCACACATCGGAACGCACCTTTATTGAAACGTAATGAAACGTATTAAAACGTAATGAAACGGTTTTGTTCACCTTAGCTTGCCCTGATAACGGTTCACAAAACGGGAAACATTTTGACAAAATTGAAAAGGAACGTCAGACGCCGTGGAATAGGCATGATTCCCGTTCCACTACGGACCACTTCCAAGTTTTGTAACGACCCAATATACGTCCTGTCACGTTTTGTAGCGATTACCAAGTTCTGTAACGACCTAATTTACGATCTGTCACGTTTTGTAGCGTTTACCCCGTTTCATACGGCCTGTTACGTTTCTCTGCACCGTGGCTCCAACAATCCACGGCGCAATACGTTTCGGGCGCCGTGGCCACCGGGAACATAATGTAAACCTAGCATAACATTCCCTTTAAGTTGAGAAATATCAGAGCAATAATAATCAAAAGGTTTCAAATATATGATTAAAAGACTGGCTTCACCGAGTGTAAAGCGATTCACGAGGCATAGATTATTAGTAGCTATGTGTTATTGTAGAGTTCAGCTGTATAATCCACACAAATTTGCTTGTACAATTCCAAGATAGTTTGCCAGGCAAGGTAATATACACGCCCACTGGCAGCTTTAATTACAGGAAAAAATATTCAACCTTCAGTCATACACCTCTTTTGAACTTTTTGTGATAATACTGAACAATATTATCAAAATCAATCAAGGATTATGTCTTCTAGAGTGATAAAGAGCCAAATATTTAATGCATTTTCAAGAACAAGGTAAATAATTCACAATAATTATTTTTCAATTTTGCTGATTTTCTATAGAGTTCCCCCTTGGCTGGTAATAAACATTACCAGTAAGTTTCAACAAAATACGTCAAGAATTGTAGAGTGTTTATGAGGGCAATAATTCATAGGAAACTGCTTTGACGGATTCAAAATGGCAAGAAAAAAGTAATTTGGGAGGCCTAATATCAGTCGACCGGCGAAAATTTAAAATGCAATTTTTGAGTAAACTGGCACAGTTTCCAGTAAATACACAATGTTAATATGTGTCTTTCAAGAAAATAAAACAAAATTATAATGCATGGGTATTATTTGGGGTACTCAGACTCATGATGCACCACAAGGCTACCCTGTCCCCATGTACCTGTTATTTGGATGTGAATCCCTAGCTCAAGTTTACATTAGCAAAGGAGATGTTAAATTTTCCGCATTTACTTGCTAATGATGGCATAACCCATTAAAGGCAAAAAACATCTGAAAGCGTGGAAAGAGCGAGGAGAAGGAAAGGGAGGAGATAAGAGCCCTTTTCCTCGCCTTCTCACCATTTTCTTATTTTTCAACAAATGCCTTTAATTTCAAAATTATCTTCAGTGAAAAATATCGAAAATGTTCCAAACTCACAGAAGATTATACATTATACAATTAATGACTTTTGTGACGTTGACACGATGTGAATATTGCACCCCTGAGGGTTGATAAATCCCATGTCAACTGAAACCAAAAGTCATTAATTGTTTTATTAAATGGCAATCGGTGTATTCGCTCTATCGTCAAATTTAGCAAAAAATGTCGAATCACTTCATCATTAAGTGACGCCATTTGCATTTTTTGTTTACTGTAGTCCTGCATAATTGCGCGGTGAATATGATGTTCTATCAAAGGAAGCGATGCACTCTCTCGACCAATGAAAAGAGAGGGATTTTCTAGCCATTTAATAAATTATTATGGAAGCGGACAAAAAACGTCAGCAAAAGATATTGAGTTGTTTGACTAATAAGCCAGCGAGAGTTTTATGACGCTGACGTTCATTGTCCACATACATAATTATTATATACGTTCGGTATCTTTACGGTATTCTATAATGAAGATCAGTTTTAAATTTTCTGAAAATATTCCTAGTAATTTAGTACAGGCTTGTGCATTTAAAATCCAGTAAAATGTAAATTTTACAGACCGCAAATCCGCACCCCTGAGGAGGAATTTGGGGTTCCTCAAAAATAATTTTTAAGATAGAGTCGTTTGCGGTTTTTAGGTCACGTGAGCATTGCATTGAAACAATCCATATGTGCAAAGTATTTGTTTAGACGAATGATCCAATGAAACAGAAATTTGAGTTATATTTTTGTCTAGGGCTGATTTTACTACAGGTCTTGACCAATTTTGAAAAAATGACTGCAAAAACTTAACGGAGTCACTTGTGCATTGAATTCAACATTCGAAATGTCAGAAACCCGAAATGGTGACCACAATAGAAAGATAGTATAAGACACCAAATTCATTTGTCGCATATTGCTTGTAAAATGTTCTTGTTCTCTTCAAATTCACCATAAAGAATTCAAAATTGTTACAAAAAAAAAGGTGACCGAATTAAAATAAATCGTATTTTATCACAAGATTTTCGTCGGAATGGTGGAGTCACTCTCATATTACTAAATAGTCTAAAATCCAAAACTAAGATGGTGGCAATGAATAAATTGATAAAACATATTCATGACAATCTTTAAATAAATATTTGAATAAAATGCATTTCAAATCATTTATTAGTCAAGAATTTTGATGCATTTTTTTTTATTATCGGTATGCATTTTGGAAATTTACACGACCTCTACAATAATATAGGCCTAAGTAAATCATTCACATAAAATATTGTGTAAAATAAAAACTTTCCATCGATTAATATCATTTAGCACATAGTTAATAATATTTCTATGCTTGGTGGATCGCTTTACGCTTGTTGATGCACGGTTTGAATCACATTATTTGAAACAGTTTAATTAAGGATTGAATGCAGATTTTTTTGCGTTCATTGGGTGATGAACGCAGAATTTTCACGTGTTAAATCGAATGAATGGCGAAGCCATTCATGTCAGGTTTAACACGTGAAAATTCGGCGTTCATCACCCAATGAACGCAAAAAAATCTGCATTCAATCCTTATATTTACATTCGGTAGAGTTCAGGTATCTTTTACCATATTTTAGAGGTAAAATTATAGCTTTAATGGCTATAATGTCGTTAAAATTGAAAGAAAATGGGAACGAAATCAGCAACAGAATTTCTGTCAATTAACATGACGTCAAAACTTGGATGACGTCAAAAAGGGAGATCGTCAAGGCAGATCACTCAAATAGTCGACATTTACGATTTTTATATTCATTGTTTGTCCATAATGAGACTTTATTTCATATCAAATAAGTTCAAAATATCTTATTTTTCGATTTCTTAAAGTATCCAGGCCGATTTTTGATCCATCATTTGTCTATTCTTAAAATAATGATGGTGTGTATTCATACGCCGCAATCTACGTTGTCAGGGAAGATTTTGTTTAGCGACGTCACGGGAGATTACTCTAGAATTTTGCGTTCATCGGTAAATGAATGCAAAATTTTCACAAGGGTTCACTATAGCGCGTGACAATAAAATGTAAATATTTAGTAATGATCAGATATATCTCAACTTAAAGGAAATGTTTGACTACTTTAAGATTAAAAAACATTTTGCGCGATGGATGAAAGTTATCATGTTCAGCATAATAGGTCTAAGTGACGATCGTCTTGAATTCATTTACAAAGTGGCAGAAATTGGCTGACTTAAATCGGCGGCGTTTTGTTTTCACAATTCAGGGGCGGATCGTTTTTCGAAAGGGGGGACGTATATGCTAAACTTAGCCGAGCGAAGCGAGTCAAAAAATTTGTTGACCTTATTTTTGGCTTAAAAACATAGGATAAGTATAAATTGTACTAATTTAACGGTTTCTGACGTAGACCATGTATGTTTTATAGTAAACTTTAGACATTTTTTATGTCGTATTCTCCCCGTTCTTAAAAAAAAAAAAAGACAAAGTAAAGGGGGGGCTTACGCCCTCTACGCCCCCCCCCCCCCCTGGATCCGCCACTGCAATTGGCAGATTATGGCTGTAAAGAAATCGGCGGCGGCGGCGGCGGCGGCTAATGGCGGCGGCGCAAAGGTCTTATCTTTAAGTTCGTTGGGTGTAAAATTCCGAATTACCAAACTGTCAGAATTTAATATTTTACACCATAAAACAATATTTTCAAAGAGTATGTCTTTAGTTATTACATTATCTTTAAGTTCGTTGGGTGTAAAATTCCGAATTCCCAAACTATCCGAATTTAATATTTTACACCATAAAACAAATATTTTCAAAGAGTATGTCTTTAGTTATTTTTCGTGTATTTAAATTTTAGTGATCTAATTCAAAATAATACTGTCTATTGATTATGATTCTATTTTTGCTAAGTATTTAATGGCTTTTAGCCAATGAACACCTTTTATACGCCCACATCTCTCTATGTCCTTGGTTTTCAACTGGTTTTCACAAATGTCCCCAAAAATACGTAAGGAAATGATCATGTCCACTAAATTGTCCGCACAATTCTTTGAAAACATGCAATTTTGAAGCATGATATAGTTACAGCATTTTTCGTTTTAATACAAATTTAAATTTGGGTCATTGCAGGCAGTGGACACTTATGCTTCCAGATAATACAAAATATAACATATTTTTTTCAGACCTATAGATGAGTTTGTGTCCCCTGGAGAATGTCAAAATGTCCCCAGTCTGGGACATGTCCCCCAAGTTGAAAACCCAGGCTCTATGTGCACGTTTATTGCGGGTACACCTGTTCATCCGTCCGTCGGTCCGTTCGTCAATATTTGCTCGTAAACGCTCTGTAGGATGGAATCAAATTCTGTATGTGTATACATAATCATAAAACGAAGATCAAGTTCGAATTAAGCTATTTTTGACTGGTAGAAGCAGGGTTATTGCCCTTGCCCAGAAATCTTAAATATGCTATTACTATCTTAGGTTTCAATCGATTTTGGTAAAACTTAAAATGTATCTTATAAGACCTAGCCTAAATGAAAAAGTTTGAGAAAGTTTAGTTTACTTCTGATTAAATTTAAGGCTTTTTCGTTTTACCATCCGCATGCCGTGGTGGGCGTATAGGATGTGGTCCACTATCTTTGTTGTCTGTAACCGAACAACTATGTAATAAGAACATAAACGGAGTAGGGTTGGCTTCCATCGATTAATATATATTATTTAGCACATAGTTAATAATATTTCTATTATTATGGTATTATAGAGGGAAGGGGAGGGGGGTTTGGGGAGAGAGGGTCCGTGAACACCAGCTGACTGCAGCAGCTCTGGGATGCCACATGGTTTATAGTATCGGCCGGCTCTTATTTTGGGGGGATGTGAGCCCAGTCCAGATAAAATCCCCATTTTCCGTCTCTTGCCTCCGTCGGCTGTAATTATTATGACATAAAAATTGTCCGTGTCTCCGTGACATAAAGGGCACATGTTTGCCTCGAACCCCCACCCCCTTACCCCCGTGGTTCCGGCACCCCTGGAAATCCGTTTTTCCGTACATTTTACCATTTCTAAAAAATAGTCCCAACGAAAAAAAAAAGTACGCCCTGCAAAAAAAATGTTTTTGCACATGTTAACCTTTGTACCTGTATGTGTTTGGATTTCATAAAACTGTATATTCTGTGATATATTTATAAGTTCATTGTACAGTATGTCAATATAATGTACATATTTGATATGTGAATAAATATTTATAAAAGAAAAAAAGAAACGACGCTTGCTCGCTAACCTGAAGGTCCATTGTTCAATCCCGGCTTGGGTCGAGATAATACCTTCGGATTTTTCAACCCGGTTTCCCCTTGTCCGTGATGCAGGTCGGAGGGGCTGACATGGAAAAGGCGTTTAAGCGTTCGGATGAGACAATAAACCGAGGTCCCGTGTGCTATTGGCTGTGCACGTTAAAGATCCCTCGACAGTTGGAAATCGAAAATAAGAGCAAGCTAATGCCGTTGTCCTGGCCAAATTTCCCTCATTGCACACTGCATGGCGTTTGTCCGTCTTCAATTAGCCCATATAGATGCAGAAAAGTAGGACGTAAAACTCCATTCATTTCATATGTTCCCTCTTCCCTTCTCGCTCGATCTTTTCCTTCACTCTGCCTTTTTAATTTTTTTTATGAAAATAAGATCGTAGCCTATTGCTTGTTATTTAAATCATTTCGATTCCTGAATTCATTTCACTGAGCATTAACAATTAAGAAATTACCCTTTTACCTTATGACGTGTATGAATGCTCGCTAGTGCGTATCGCCCACATTCATTATTAAAAAAAAGATTAGAGAGCAAGGGAGGTAACGACAAAGCTGTTGTTTACAGATAACGAACGTTGACATATTTTCTGCAAGAAGTAAAGAAACTGTGTGTTTAGAAACGATATGGAGAGTCTAAAAGATGCTGTGGTCCTTATAACAGGTATTGTCCTCACTTATTTAACATATTTCAACAGGTCAGCATGTTTTGAAACTTTCAAATGCTCCACTGTCACCATAGAAATGTATAAGACTGGAAGTCTTAGTCTACTCATCGTCTACTGAACTTCTGTTTCAATTTATGGTTGACCTAGTTTCTCCTCTAGGACTAGTTGACTCTAAGTGTGGCAGAGAGACTGGATGTTCCATTCGAATTAAAATGCGTTTATCATGGCTTTAAATTGATATAACTTCTTGCAGAAACCGGAAGTTATGGGCATATCTTCAATTCAACGCATGCGTGCCAAGCATAAACCTTGTGTTATTATTCCCTATCTACATTTCTATGCTGTCACTGACTATACTGAGTCACTGAGTACAAAATATCGCGTTTGGGCGATTCAATGTAGATTAAGTGCTAGAGTGACATATCAAATGTACAAATATAACTATAAGGGACGAGATGAGATATGGCTTCAAATTTGAATAAGCGTTTATCAAAACAAGTTTTATAAAGTCCAAATATTATCCACATTTGTTGTTAACTATGGAGGTATAACATTGCCAAAATTGTCGATTGTGTTGCAACGTTAAAATACCAATGTCGTAATTATAAAATGCATTTGTCAATTCTGCAAAGTATAATTGTCGATGTGTAAAAATGCAAAATGTATAAGTATACTAAAAACAATTTACTATTTTCATTATGCATTTTGCATTAGGCACTTGCATTATACATTCTGCATTAGTCACTTTGCATTACGCACTTTGTATTATCAAACCTTGCAGAATAGACTTCTACACAATAGAACATATACCTTATATGGAATATTGACGCATTCATTTGCAAAAAAAAAATGATACAAGTTCTTTTTAACATCTAAAGATGGATTCTCCTCTCTGTGTTATTTTTAATTGAGTGATGCTACAGATACCTGTATTGCTTCAAGATTTTCTGGTTTCTGCGGAGCCCCTCTAGAAAAATTTAAAGATTTGACTCCCGAAACGTTATTTCCTGGCGAATTTAGTGTTTATTTATATAGGGACTGCAATTGCAGGACTACATGTAGAAAATGTCATGAATTAGACGCCTGGAAACACAATTCTGAAATTTCTGAGGGACCTAACCATGACAATTTTGAGTACTAGACGCCTGTAAACGCATTTTCTCCACTACTTTTTTTAACTTTCACAGGAGCCAGTTCTGGAATAGGACGAGGTACTGCTCTTCATTTTGCTAAACTGGGATCCAAACTTTCTCTTCATGGTCGAGATGGAGCTACATTGGAAGAAACAGCTTCTCTTTGTGTTGAAACTGGAGCTAACAAAGATAATGTAAGTTCAGGTTTATGGTCGATAGACGTTCAATAACTCTAGGTTTAGGTTGCCTTTTCGCAACTTTCTTTGGTCAGGCAACTTTACATTTAGGGCTGATATATTTGGGTTACCAATATTATTTTGGGATGCAAAAAACACCAGAATGTATGTCAGTTTTGAAGATATAAGCAGCCTTCTTCCAAATGTCTTATGAATGACTTTCCGTAATGAACGAGGTTACTTAGCATGCTAGTCTAGGCGGACTAGTCTCGAGGTCAAATGAGGGAGCACGCTAATCTAGTTAGGAAGATAATACGAATGTTATTTTTGGCAATAGCACTGAGGTATTTAGATTCTTTCAGATCCTTACAGATCTAGGAGACTTGACAGACGAGTCTATCAGAGAAAAACTCATCAATAAAACGATAGAGAAGTTCGGACGTCTGGATGTTCTGGTAAGGATTTGAACTGAAATAATATGTGACAGTAATGAAAAATCTACTCTTGTATGGGCCAATGAGGACGAACGAACGCCATGAAGTGCACAACGAGGGTAATGTTGTCAGAACAGCAGTATAAGAGTGCTCTTATTTTCGACTTCGAGTGATCTTTAACATGTACAGACTAAAGAATTGGCATAAAGCACGGTGGCGTTTACCGGCTTTCAATTTAGGATCATATTTTTCTATCTGCATACAGTTATTGCCAAACAATGGCCGCCGTACTGAGCGCCACCTATGATGATGCAAATCCTCACACTATTTTTTATTTGAATCAATATTTGTAGGTGAACAATGCGGGAGGTGGACATTTGATGCCTATATTACAGACACCGAATGATAAATTCGACATGACGATGGAGATCAATTTAAAGGCACCGTTTGCTCTTACAAAACTAGCAGCGCCACATCTCATCAACTCTAAAGGTAAAAGAAGTATACATGCACGTGTAAACAAACACGTGACCTTATTTCAAAATGCACGCGTAAATTAACTCTGCCTTATTTCTATTAAAGGGGACCCGTCTTCATTTTTATTGGTTGATTTGGGTCTTGAATATAGTTAAGTATCCTTCAGAAGCACTAGAAATGTACGAAAATTGCATATTTCCTTAAAATATATCTTAAATTAGACATTTCTCCTTCTAATTCTATAGATGACTTTTCCATATATTATTGCATAGTATCGATAATGTGTAGTAGGGCATTATAACTTTCAAATGCTAATAATTATGGATGCACATGGATTTGAAGACTCAAATTTCAATGGTGAGTTTTGATAACCAGTACTAAATTGCTGAACTAAAAAATCCCCGTTTCTGAGACTTGGAAAAATCGACCCACGAAAATGAAGCCTGTGCCTCTTTAATAAATATTACGATTTCAATTTCATATCACATTTTAGTCTCTATTGTATCGTGTCGTATGTATTAGACATAAGTACATAGCATCTAATTCTGAATACGATTGACCTCCATAATTACCCAGTTTTTTCAATTGATCTTTTGTAATAATAATAATACTAATAATAAATGTTACCTATTCCATTGAAAATTTCTATTGTAACACAAACTTTATCGTAAATTTTTAAGTACCCATTCCCCCCATCTCAACATTACAAAACCCTTTAATATAGCTCCGATTGTTTTACAGGATGTATTATCAACGTATCGGGTTTATATTCAACCACAGCGGTATGTATATATACTAAATAATTGTTTTAATATGGATTTAAGACACAGGCAGGTCCTTAGTGGCTTATGAAGAAGAGGGCGTCTTTAATCTATTTTAACTTGAAATTCTCAAGATTTTAATATTTCCATGCCTATGTTCTGAGAGGGATTGTAAAGAGGTTTTCTATACATTGTATGTGTATTGGAGACACTGATAGCATCAACTTGTGCCATTTCAATTTCCATTCCGACGTCTGTGGTTTTTATACGCCCTCATCTCTCTATGAGGACGTATATTGTCGGCACCCCTGTCCGTCCGTCCGTCGGTCCTGCCGTCCGTCAGTCCGTCAACATTTGCTCGTAAACGCTCTAAAAACTAGAGTTTTTGACGGAATCAAATGAAATTTGATATGTGTATACATATTCATAAAATGAAGATCAAGTTCGAATTTGAGTTATTGCCCTTGCCACAAATCTGTCGGTCTGTCAGTCAACATTTGCTTGTAAACGCTCTAAAAACTAGAGTTTTTGACAGAATCAAATGAAATTTGATATGTGTATACATATTCATAAAACGAAGATCAAGTTCGAATTTTAGCTATTTTCGATCGTTAGAAGCAGAGTTATTGCCCTTGCCCCAAATCTTGAATATGCTATTACTCTCTTAGTTTTCAACCGATTTTGATGAAACTTAAAATGGATGTTATTGGACCTAAATCGAAAGATATTGAGAAAGTTTAATTTTATCCCGATTAAATTTTTCGTTAGGCGTATATGGCCGTGGTCCACTATCCTTACAACAAGCCAACGCGTTTTATGCAGTGATCTGCATCGATATCAATAGTAGCTTCTTGTAGATCACTGTCAGTGACGTCATAAAATGCGTTAGTTTTAGTGGAATTTAATCTGCGTGAATACATGGGCCTATTTAGAGGTTATATGACTGTTTGAACGTTCTTTGTTTCTGTATCGGAATATAATGAACAGAATATTTGCGTTTTTCAGGTTCCCGAAGCGGGAGTATATTGTATGAGTAAGGCTGCCTTAGATATGTTTACTAAATGTATATGTTTAGGTATGTATAGATATGTTTACTAAATGTATTTGTTTAGGTACGTATAGATATGTTTACTGAATGTATTTGTTTAGGTACGTATAGATATGTTTACTGAATGTATTTGTTAAGGTATGTAGTCCTGTCAAGAAGTCAAGTAAGGACGTTAAGTTAGAATGCTACAAAAGTAATAATTATTATGCGGTCAGACCATGGACTGCATCGTACTCTACTACACGTAACAAAATACAGGCCCTGGGCGTCTGAACCGCGTTTCTGTCCGTCACCTAGATAGTCAGGACTGAACTGTGCATGAGTAATGTATGAACTATGCCTGGGTTATGTTTAATAAACCATGTCTGACCTATGCCTGACCTATGCCTGACCTTTGCCTCATATGCCTTGAGCTATGCATGTATATTTTTGTTTTCATTTTTAGAGCTGGCTCCGAAAGGCGTTCGAGTAAATTCGGTGAAGTGAGTATAATTATGATCACCTTAGCTTTAGTAATTAACGTACAACTTCCTACAGTAGGTAAAATGGTTCCCAACCTGGGGATGGGGGGGGGGGGAGGTGGAGGGGCATGAGATGATTTATTTAACTATATTTTGCTGTGTAAGATCTGTAGTTGCTTGTGGTCAAATTCATCTGACCTCCTGATTATGAGAAGGCATAAGACAACAACCCTTGCGTTATAGACCCTAGTTTGGAATAAAACAGAGGGACATGGCTCTGGGAGCTTCGTGAATATGGGCCTCAGCTTTAAAAAAAATGGGTTGGGTCTACTGGTCTAGTCTAATTGAAGATGATATTCATGTACTCGGTTACCCTTTTTTCAGCCCGGGGGTAGTAGTTTCTAACATCATTCGCCGTGAAAGTGACAGCCCGTGTAGAACAGACGAAGGTTATGCTGAGGTAAGTGATTTTCCCAGATGTTTTACAAGGATAACAACTTATAGGTTCCATGAGGATCCTTTCTTCCAGTTGGTCCTTGGCTAGACCTCTTGGCATTAATCTTTCCCGGATTATCCGTACCTATTAACAGCTGACGTCATGTTTGTAAAGAACGACGCTCTAACCGAATGCTAGAGCGTCGTTGGGAACATTTTGCTCATGGCTGTTTTGATTTTAGCTATAATTCCTTGTAAAGAACGAAGATCTGTACCCGGCTGGTATTTTTTTTTTTAAAGAATCAATTCATATATTTCAGTTTTTGAACCATCAAAAGACTCTTCATCCTCTAGGACGAGTTGGACAACCAGAAGATGTAGCTCAAGCTATCGCCTTCCTAGCATCGGATCAATCCAGTTTTATCTCTGGACAGGTTCTATTTATAGATGGTGGAAGACACTGTGTCAGCACTACCACTACTGCCACTCCCAAATCCTAATGATGAAGAACGCATTTCCGGGAGTTGTAGGTGGTGGTACTACCATTGGTAATTCAGCGAAACAATAGGTCTACTAGTAGAAGTCGCCGAAATGTCAAAACATAACGTCTTCCCGACCCCAGCCCCTCTTGCCTTCGCTCCTTTCCTTCATTCACCTTTTTTTTTAATTTATATGACGTAATAAAGACGTATTGTTTGTAATCATTTCCATGCCTTATAAAGGAGAAATTCTTCAAACCAATCAGTTGCAAAAAACTCCTGGAAATATAAAAAGATATCAAACTGATTATTATTGTATTTGACTGTGCTTTGAACTCCAGGAAATTATCATTGTTTACATTTTACATTTGAGTTATGACTTTCAACAATAGTACTGCCTTCACACATTCAACAGTAAATCAAATTTGCCATAGAATAGGGGTCAAATGTATTATGAATTATACATAAGAGCTAAATAGAGCTAAGGTAACGATTCTAGGTTCAATCCATTATACTAGTTAGTAAGAGACTGTTTGATTTCAATATTAACACATAAATTGACAGCATCAAAGCCAAAAATTCCTCAGTCCTTAAAGTAAAGCATACATACTCTGGCCACAGTAAGGTCTGAATTGATTTTTTTTTTCACATGTCACAAATATTCAAAATATCGTTGTCAATTGCATGTCATTTGTCTTAAGATGCCTTTGGGTCTATTAAAATATAAGTTTTCAATATGAAATAAGTACACTTCCTTCCGGACTCCTAGAAATTTCATGTGAAAATGATCCACATTTCGAACTAAAATGTCACCTGGGTAAAATCATATTTCCAAGTAAATATTTTTTAAACAGTTGTCAATTTCAGCAACCCAATGACAATCTAAGACTCTTATATAAATACTTTTATGTTAATATTCCAATTCATAAAAAAATAATAAGCAAAATGCGATTCTGAACTCAATGAAAATGTAGGTAGGCTAGGCTAGTGTCGTAGTGAAGTGAAGTGAGACTCGTCGTAACACGATAATATAAATTTCCATAATTTTACATTTATGTAGATGTAACGATAGTTCTTATATTAATCAATGTTTTGTGTCGAGTACATATAAACCGGTTACATAACAATGCATTAATTTCAAATCCATTTTCAATGATAACTTACCTCTAAAAAGTCGTCAACGACACAGGCACTTGTTTCTATCCATTGGGAAGCCCTACATCAAGGTACATAACTACTTTTTTCACCTCTCCGCTTAAAACCCTTATTTCTCTGTCAATTCAATCTGAAATTTATTGTTCCATACATCACTCTATTCGTGAAAAGTTTTTCTTTCCGATGGTATGCATTGTATTTACCCTTACATTGGTCGGTCCATAGGTCATAGGTTATTTCTTTGACTTTGACTTTCCCTTTGTATTTTTGTATGACCCTATGACCTATGAACCGACCAATCGCTGCAATTGAAATTTGCTGCTGTACTTCAGCCCGGGAAATTCTCAAACCGGAAGTTGTAGTATTTTGGGAGTTGATTGAAAATGAAAACATGAAAATTTATTGACACAGATCGTGTTTTGGAGGTAAGGGGTACTGTAAGGGTAAATACAATGCATACCATCGGATGTATGGAACAAGAAATTTCAGATTGAATTGACAGAGAAATAAGGGTTTTAAGTGGAGGTGAAAAAAGTAGTTATGTACCTTGATGTAAAAATACGTTGATAGTAGGGCTTCCCAATGGATAGAAACAAGTGCCTGTGGTCAACGACGGTAAAGTTTTCTTCGGCCGCCTCGTGTCTGCTACACCGGAAGTAAACAATGCATGAATTTTTTGCGCATGCACGAAAATAGAATTTTGACGTCAGTCAGCATTCCATAGTTTCTAATTCTACGGTCTAATACATACGACACGATACATCTGTGTAATGTTCAAAGACAAAATACCTCTTTTACTTATGTCATAATACGTCTAATGCATAATGCTAATGTTCAATTACATTTAAAACAACCGACACAACACCTAAAATGATATGTGCAATGTCCTTTAACTTTCGACATTGTACATTGAACAACGCATCTTTGTCTTAGTATCTTTTACATTGCATGAGTTACATTACATCTTCGTCTTCGTGTCGTATGTTGTATTAGACATAAGTACATAGCATCTAATTCTGAATACGATGGACCTCCATAAAGCTAAATCCTCATTGGACTTTGATTTATGTAGTTTATGACAAAAAATGCTCTTGTCTGAATGACATGGTAATATCAGCTTTCTCGTCCAAATCGGTTGAATATAATCTTTTCTAAACATAAGTCATAAACATCAATAAAGAGAATGACAGAATTTACTTTTTTTTAATTAGTTTATTCTCAAGTACATTTAAAGTTAACCAAAAACATAAACAAAGCTGCATGTTTCTTTACCCCAGACTGCCAATCGTTCGAAAGCAGCTTTAAAATGAACATCAAAACCATTGCCTCTGGTATAAGCAATAATTCCATTGGCGGCATATGGATCGCAATAGTTTTTTACCGATGCTGGGAATGTGTTATAGGCTTCATCGCAATCTACACGTTCATAAAGTGGACCATAGCTATAGGGCACATTTACCTTACGCCAGCTATGTAACCCGATCACAATGACATATGATGTAAATAAGTCGACGTGTGCTTTGTGACTGTTAACGCTTGCGACCACAACATTTCTGTTGTTACGTCTAAACTTTATGTGACCGTCACATTCTTTGACCCAATGTTTATCACCACCAATTATATCATTGTATGTTACTGTAAACCAATCTCGCCAATAGTACTTGTCAGTCAGGTAAGCAAACAAACCATTGTTGAAGTCATAGTTGTTCACTGATTTTTTTGGATGCTTTATAAGATAATTATCAATATCTATACCAGATTGAGTATGATACTGATTGACGATAGAAATGTCTGTAGACAACATTTTACTTTTGATATGTGAAAATCTGGTGGCCCAATCGTTTTTGTAATCATGTATAGCTGCTTTGTGGCCTTTCAGTTGATGATAAGCCAGTTCTAACGTAGCCGCTTTTATCAACAAACGAAGAATTCCCAGCATAAACGTGCGGCATTTCGTTCTGTGATTTGAGGTAGATTTGGCGACAGCAGTGAAAAGACTCTCTCCAAATACCCCTCCTTCATTCATGATGCCGTCATAGAGTTTTGAACCACTATTTTGATAATCACTCTCGTAGTTTGATACGAAGGCAGAAGATGTTGTGTTAACAGCTGCTTTGGAGAATTTGTAGATATTTTCAAATTCTCTATTAACAGCTGTGATTTTTTGCTCAATATCAGAATACTGTATTTGTGTTTTACTCCAATCTATATGTTTCCTTAATTCAGCAAATTGCAAATCAACCTTATCAAATCGATTGTCGACTTCTGTGTAGAGACGCTTAATGGCTTTAAGTTCAGCTGATTCAGCAAATCCCATGATGAAGGAAACGAAGGGTCCAACAATCCCGAGATAAGGAGTTACGGCAGTAGCAAGCTTACCAATGACATTAGTGAACTCTTTTGCCACAACAAAGTCACCAAGCTCTTTCGCTAGTGATAAACCATGTTGTATCTGTATGTTAGAGACATTGACAGTGTCTCTTCTTTCCTTGGCATTTGTCACAGACACGTACAATACCAGTACAACACCAGCCAATACCTTCCAATTCATGTCTGAAAGATTAACAGAAAAAATGTTTTAAGAGTGTTTCGGTTTAAACAGACAAATATTGTCATCTTATATGGGAACATTCGGAATTTTCGAGCATCGATTTGAGTCTTGAATATATATGAACATCTGTCAGAAGTACTAGAACTGCATCTTACCTCTCCACCCTTAAAATAACTTTATTACTAAACATTTGTCATGTACGTGTTTGCCATTTTGAGTATAGTCTGTCTAAAATACAAGTCAAAGTTTTTCAAAAACGCTTTTAATTATGGATAAAGATGGGTTTGAAATCATTAATATTAAAATTGCCCACCCCTGTTCCTACGGGCCATTTTTTTGGTCATTTATCAATTTGGGCACATCTGATTGTGGAATAAAAATATAGTTCACCGCTTCAAGAAATGGGAATAGTAGCTTCGATCATCAAGACCCTTATTGTCAGATACTTAAGTTAACTCTTTTGTATAGTTCACTAAACTTGTTTTCCTATGTCCCTAATGCACCATCGCACCCCGATCACTTACGATCGACATCGTCATGAAAGTTGGCACAATCGGAGAGTTATGCTTCATGAATATTCTCAGCAAAGATCTATATCATCATTGGCATTGACAAATTCATGTAGCGCCATAATCATATACATTGTACATTCTAATTGGCCGATTAAGTAATCTCTACATTCTGAATGAGACTCGGCAAACGAAGCTATAAATGTTCCAATTTCTTTTTTATCATCTCCTTCATTTCATTAACGTTATGATTGGACATGTTGAAATATTTTTGTAAGTATTGAAAATATTTGCAGATCACAACAGAAGAAAAGCCTGGATCCAGACCCTTAATCCCCTTTATAAATCACAAACTTACCTGAAATTTCTAAAATTATTTCTGAAATAATAAAACGTTCCACGTCTGACTTGGCCGACCACAAGCTCGATTGTGATTTAATATGATGTAGGGTTCAGTTTGTTTCATCGAACTGGGCTTTCCCGGAGAATAGATCTCGAGAGTTGGGTTGAGATGACGAGAAGTGTGTCATTGGTTTTTAAAAGAGGTTAGCCCATATAGTATAAGTATTAAAGGTACTACTCCATATAGAATACGTTGTCAAAAGAATATGGCGATGACTGTCCTCGGACAGATCAAGAAAGACAACTCATTTCGGGAGATCTTATTCATTTCGGTGGAGGGCCCAAATGTACAGGCCTAGGATGGAACAAATACTTTATTGAGAAAATGGGATTAAGGGTCTGGATCCAGGCTTTTCTTCTGTTGTGATCTGAAAGTAGAAAAAATAAGAACTCGCCCTGCTAATTAATAATTGGTTGTAGTTTGCTATGGACCCGATTGTCATTAAAGTTCTGATTTTTTGAGTAGGCAACTATCATTTTCTGCTTATAAACAGACGAATATTGAGTCCTAAAGGTCTTGCTGTATTCAATGTCTCAATCCAGTAGGCTTCTCTAGATTGTCGGTTTCATCTTCCGGTGAGAGTTTTGAACATTATTACGGATTAGAATATCTAAAAAATCCCAGGTTCATAGACTAAAATATTTTTGGTCGAACGGTTTGTTAACACATCCCTTTAAAGGCAAAGGGAAGAAGTATTTATGGGAAAGTTGTGATATCTGACCTCTTCGGTTAAGTAGATATTTCCTCGTTACTATATAATCAGGATATTCAAAATGTTTAAATGCAAGCTGTTTCCGTCGAAATTTCAGGATGGGTACGATGGTTGCAATTCTCCAAGAAGGAGGAAAGACATCATCATCCCAAATCTGGTTGAATATATATAATATTTATATTTAATGTAGAAAAGGAAGATTTTTGAGGATTTGATAATAAACCTCAGTTCTTGTACAGTAAATTTTGCGTTCTTCATTTTTAGAAGTAAAGCTGACTTTTTTCTTCTCTTCCCGAAGTCGAACTCTCCTGAAAGCATCAGAAGAAAAATTGGATGAAAAATTAAAAGAAAATGTTGTCATTGGTAGGAGGACGTTCAAGTAGTCGTAAAATACGCTTACGTTCTGTTAAAGCGGTCTTACAGTCTTCATTATACCTTGGTTTATTGAATCGTTTTGGAGTTGTCGAGGTTTTACGAATCGCCTGACCCGATACATCTTGTAAGATGGTGGTGAATAATTCCATCGGGTTTTCTGCCTCATCTAGATCATCTTGAGGAAAAGAAGAAATGCAAATAGTCTCAAAAAGAGGCCAATTAACTTTAGATAGTTTCCATCTTTGTGGCCTGTCTACTGGTGAAGGGCCATTATACCGTAAAATTACTGGATAATGGTCGCTATGGCAGAGATCGTCGTGGACATTCCAAGAAAAATCTTGAAACAAAGATGGAGAGCTAATGGTCAGATCTAGATTAGAAAAAGTTTTGTTTTTGAGCAGAAATGAGTAGATACAAAGATCGTTGTCATAAATGAAGTCGGCTATTAATTTCTCTCTGCTAATATCACCTGGACAGCCCCAGAAAGAATGGTGACCATTGAAAGCTCAAAGCAAAATGCAAGGAGAAAGAAGGTCATTCAATTCTTGGGGGACCAGTGGCAGGTTTCAAAATCCACCTCTCACCCTCACCCCCACCACAAAAACTCCTCGGATTTCGGCCACTCGATTTTCAGATTTTGGAAATTATAAAAAAAAATTATAAAAATTTTTGTTTTTTTTTATTAAATACACTTAATATGTTTTTGTTGTTATTTCGGAGCGATTTAACCAGCCAGGGGTATATTTTGGTAAAATATCAAGACTTTATACAGAATGTCCCCGGGATTTTATAAAATCATTTATACAGAATTTCCCCGGGATTTTATAAAATCATTTATACAGAATTTCCCCGGGATTTTATATAAATACGAGGTGTGCGGATAGGCTGGTTGTGGACCTCAACATTAACCTCTAAAGTCTCTATTTCCATTTCGGAAATAGCACACTTTCAAGATGGTTTCCTTCATTTTTGTTTCAAATTTTTGTTGTGTGTCAAACTCTTATATAAATCCATTTATTTTCTCCAGCAACAAGACAACAAGACATGATTATTTTATTCAAATATCATATTTCAAAAAGATAATTAATTAATCTAAATCAGTTTAAAGGGCTATTCTGCATTTTTGAAAAAAGTTTCCATTATCAAAAAAATCGCAAAAGCTACCTGAGAGTATTTTTAAAGTATGCTTATTGTATCTCTTTATCTTCTTGATCAAACTGAATTTGGTTTTAAAGGGTTAATTACAAACAGAGAGTACTTATGGTTAATTACGCAATTTGACCTAGTTTTGGTGTTTGCCCTTTAAATGGCTCAATATTTCTAGCTGAAATCTTTAAAACACACAAGAGGGACATTTCTCTACAATTAGGCGTTTATTTTACTCAAATCCGTTCAGTAGTTTGCTATCAGCGTCCAAAAAACATAACACACTTAAAAACCTTACGTAAGGTTTTTAAAAATTTTAGCATGTTTTTAGCGTTTAAAAATTAACGGCTGAATTTTTTTAGTTAAAACTTTCAGATACATTAAAGGGCACATAGTTACAGATTTTGGTGTAAAGTTTTCACAAATTTGAGCAAAAAAAAATTTTGACCTAAAAAAAATTCAGACTGTCCCTTTAAACTCACCATTTCTAATTTGAATAGACTTAGTTAATGATAATACAATACAAAAATTAATTCTTATACAGCTTCAATCACACGACGTCATATGACGTCATTTTGTCACGTGATGAAACATGGAGTCTAAATTTAGCGTTTTGAAGCTGATGAAGTCAAATGAATTCCGCGTGCCTTTCTACGTCCACATAACTTACAATTACATGGATTGTTCATTGGAAACACCGATTTATAAATTAGTAAGCTTGATTTGACCCTTAAAAAATGCGAAAATCCATCTTTAATTGATCCTTACTTCCTTTTTTGGAAGAGGATCCATACTTTTTGATCACCCGATACAACCGCTAAAATGCTTCTTCAAAGGGGACTAAACTCGGGTATATGATGTTGTTTGAAAGGGGTTGTATGATAATATAATAATACATATGAATCATATAGGCCTCTTAGAAGGCATCTCAATGTTAAATAATAGGCTCATATTAACCAATCAAAATTGAATAAGGTAATTAGGTGGGTATATATGCAAATGAATGGAAGGAGTGAAATTTAATGCGGTTTAATGTCCACCCAACATGTATTAGGTCAATCTGGGACCACTTTAGTACTCAAAATAAGCTATTGAGAGAATTCCAACTCCCACGTCAACGATTCGGGTTTACAAAAGCTGTTTTAATTTCAAGCAGTCCCGTAGCTTAGATTTTTGGGAGGGGAAGGGGGTGACATGCCATCCCAATACCCCCGTAACCGCTGCTTTATTATAATGTTTTTTTTTTTTCATTAGAATGGGGAGGGGTTGGTGGTTGCAAAGGCATGCAAATTCTTCCCCCGGCCTCCTCAAGGGAAATAGCCTAAAACTCTAGTAAATTTTTGAGGGTGTGGAATGGGGGGTGGGGTGTGATGGCAAAAATATACGCCACTGTTTGCGACTGTTTGTCTTTGTAATATCACTGTATTTGCAGGAAGATTTCATTTGCTTTCATTATTTAGATCTAGACATAGGCCTTACCAAATGTATTGCCAATAGGGCTATTGCCGAATGAAATGCCTCGATTTGCTAATCGAGTACGGCTGAGGATCAAAATGATTCGTGCCTTTTCATTGCCTTGTGGTTCGAGACTACATGTTCGACCCATCTTGCCTAAGGCTTAGTTAAATCCTAAAATTGTCATAGAATGCAAAACAATGTTAAAACAATAGCGTCTGCCCGATTTCTATTGAACATTGATTGATTAATTAAAAAATTAATTTCGGTATATATCGGACTATATTCTGTCAGATGTACCGATATGTGCCTAATCACGTCTTGCTTCCAGCCAATACGAACTCCAACTCCAATAATGCATCGCAAGAGAATAACCAAAAATGTTTGTCCATCATATAAAAGAATAACGTTTAGTAAATATCGCAAATCAACAACATTGATCCAGAGAAAAATTTCCGAAACATCGAAGAAGGAGCCAACAACAACAACAACAACTTCAGCTTCAAGTAGATCTGAACTCCAACCTGGACTTGGAGATGATGCAAACCATTTATTAGAATATAATAATAATAATAATAATAAAGATCATACAAGGTCAAGTAAGTTCTAGGCCTTTCTGTTTTTTAGTTTTTTGTGTCCCAAATATTATACTGAAGTAAGTCAAAGAAGACGACACTTGGAATTCCAGTTACAGCCAGGGGGTTATAAGGAATTTTGACGGAAAATGCAATAGGCCTAGCCCTGATGGATATGAACCAAATTTATAAACTTGATTCATTTTGCTAGGTGACATTTTTAACGTGTATATTTCAAATTAGACCAGAACATTCCTGTCCCTAAGTATCCTATCTTAGGGACAGGAGACCATCAATGGCTAGGCCTAACTTGAAATCACTCGACCAAGTTTTTTCTCTAAAAACTGACAAATTTCTTGTATGTTATGAGGTCAGCTTCATAACAATCATTTTTTCGACAAAATAAACCAATAATTGTTTTCTCTAATCTCATTTAAAATATTCAGACGGGGAGCCATTTAGATGATGAAAATTTCAGCCAATCAAAAGATGTATATAGCAGAATCTTTTAAGAAGATGGCGACGTAGTTTGAGTGAAAACACATGCATGATGGACAATTTTCTGATTTTTACACATGTAGCCTACATAATGTCAGGCTGTTGTAAGGTACATTTTTTTCCATGAAAATGTAAAAACGTATAATTTTTACGTTTCCAAACGTTTAAATTACGTAATACAAAATTTCACGATATTCACATGAGTGGTTGTCTGTCTCTAATATATGAAATAATTCAGAGTCGACATGTCGGTTTATTTTCGAATATAAGCCATAGGCTAAGTGATAGGAAGGCGAAATATTATATACCCGGTGACTTTTTTTTCTAAAATTGACTTCTTAACATGATTCAAAATGATTGTTCACTAAGTTCGTGAATAGATATTATGTACTTAGTTCATATGCTTAAATGCTACTTAATATTTCCTTGCCAATCAGCAAACTCCAGCTCTTTGATTTTCCCTTCTCCAAAACTGTTTGAAAAAAAACTGTAGTGAAAGATATGCCATTTAACACTGTCTTGATGCACTTTTATTTTTAGGTATCGTCCGGGAGTCTTATAGCATATTATCAATTATTTCAGAACATTACTTCAAGAAAAAAAGATTGTTTGAAGCCTGGGAAGGTCTGCGTCATCAACTTGTAGAAACAAGGATAGAAGAATTTTCTCCCCAAACCTATACATGTTCCATTTGCAAAGCTGATGAAATTGAAGATGTTATTAAATGTTCTGCATGTGGTCCTCAGGCATATTTTTGTGCTAGGTGTTGTCATGATCACCATCAATGTATCCTGTTCCATTCTCCTGAAATATGGAATGTAAGTTTTAAATGCCCATATTTTTTATTGTATTTTCTGTAATTCTTTATTGTACTGTGAGTAGTGAAAATTTTCACAATTTCCCTTAACTTGGTAACTGTTATATGCTTTTTGATGAAAAGCTTTTTGGTAAATATAGTATTTTGTTATTGCCAGGGCTTTACAATACCTTAATTCGGGCACACCCTGTATTCATGGAGAAGAGCACCAAATCTCTCACTCTGTACAGTGCTTTAGTATGCACCAACATCTTTTTTTTTGTGCACCCTTACAGAAAGGTTTGGTGTAATGAGTCGGTTCTTCTTTCTGATTGCAGTTCTACTAATACTACAACTGCATTTATATGCTATTATGTAATTTATTCTAATTAATCTTTCAGGGAAATGCCTTCTTACCATTTAAATTGTCACAGCAAGAACTGACCAGAACAGATCACACCTGCAATTCTGGTTATAGAGTTAATATACTGACAGTTGGTATAGGTAAATATTGTATAAGTTCATTGTATAAAATCAATTGTGGTTATTGTAGTGATTTGGACATGAAGGGGAAAAAAAGCTAATTTTAAGAGTTGAAATTCATAGATTGGTTGGGCAGATATTGAGTCATAGATGATGAATTAAAGGGGCCCAGGCGGAATTTTTGTGTTGACTTGGGTCTTGAATATATGTTAATATTCTTCAGAACTACTAGAAATGTATGAAAATCGCATAATCCCTTCAAATATACCTTAAATTGGAAACTTCTTCTTTCTATTTCCATATATATCTTTTCTATATATCGCATAGTCTCAGTTAATTACGAGTCGTAATTTTAACTTTCAAATGTGGATAAGGTTGGATTTGAAGGCTCAAATTTTGACGGTGAGCTGTGATCACCATTATTGATAAGCATGGTTAACAAAATCTCATTTTTGAGACTGACGTTCGATTGGTTGAAAAATGCCACCTGTGTCCCTTTAAGATATTGTTAATTGAATAGGTTTGAGCCATTGAATCTAACTAGAACTATTTAATTAGAGTTACCTTTATTCTTGAATCCATTATGATGATACCTATCATTCAATTTGTATTGAACATTTATATAATTTATCATGTTTACGTTTGCAGGGGTCCAGAAGTATATTCATGTCAAAGTTTGTTCTTGTGAGGATCCGGCTGTCACACTATTACGTCATAACCTTTGGCCAGCAACACCAACATTACCAAAGGTGGCCTTTAGCCTTAAATTCATGGAATTGTGTGCTGTACTCCAACTTGAATGTCAGACCTCAACCAAGAGTATTGCTGCAGCCTTTAGAGAATTAAAAAATTTCCGTATGGCACCAAATTTAGTAAGTACAATGTTACAGGGTTCTTTGGAAACTTTGTGTGAAACTTTTATTATAGTTGAATACTATAATGAAATAGATTATTGTACAGATTCAATGTAATAATGAATGTTATAATGAAATATATTATTGTACAGATTCAATGTAATAATGAATACTATAATGAAATATATTATTGTACAGATTCAATGTAATAATGAATACTATAATGAAATAGATTATTGTACAGGTTCACTGTAATAATGAATACTATAATGAAATAGATTATTGTAAATAAAATGAAATGAATGGAGTTTCACATGCTACTTTTCTGCACCATGTGGGCTAATGAAGACGGGCATTGCAACAAGTTGTATAATTTGTTGGTCTACACCTTATATTTTCAATGGCTAAATTGTTCACTTTTTTTTTAGGAAAAAGATATGTATCGATATCTAGTTGGCGATTGCTTGTTAGAATATATGTATCATCGAAGTACATTGAAGACAAGACATTCATTGTCCACAGAGACGATATTTCAAATTTGTTTGGTTTGCAAAACAGTAAGTTTTTAAGCTTTTACTTCTCATCTAGAACAGATCGATTTTAAGCTGAATGTAATGACCACTGAATTAACAACATCAAAATCACAATCAGACTGGGTGCTTTGGCAATTTCATTTCTAATCTTGTGGCAATGGATTTGTTTCGTCAACAGAATATCTTGACACAATAACGTTGTATTAGTTCAGATATTTAAGAAAAACTATTTTGTATAAAATATTGCACTGATCATCAGACATTACTTTCAAAATGCAAAAGTAAAATTTAAAGTTAAAATATTAAGTTAGAAATTGTAATTGAAGGAAGTAGCATGACTCATGAACCTGGTCATCTAGAGCACACCTCAAAAACTTCTATGCATCTTTACTACTTACCTGGTCCGCGGTAGTATCAATCCCAATAAATCATTTATCACGACCCCCCCCCCCCCCCCCACCTTGTATATTTGTATATTATGATTTTTCATCTGTCATTTATCTAGTTGTGTTGTGTACCGGTATTTACCAGTCTTTTTCTAGGAGTTTATTGAAATTAGAAACATATATGCATGCTTCTCCGATTAGAGGTTAAATCAAGGTATATGCAATTTGAATAAATAAAGAGATGAATTCGTTTAAAGGAAACCTTTAACATATTTTTACTTGGTCTACAGCATCATTTAAATTCTTTGGGAAACATCTCAATTTATGAAAATTCTTGAAATTGGTATTAAATAGTAATGGTTTACTTTCATTTCAAAATATTTTCAGGATCCATCTTACGTGTCACTTGATGGTAATTTCGGACTTGTGCGCAAATCTAGCTCTGGGAATAGTCAGGACCTTGAACCAAGACATAAGGGACCATTTTTTAAGCTGAACCTCCAGAAGAAATTTAATGATTTTATCAAGGAAGATAAATTTGATACAAAAGATTCTAACGTAAGTATTTGGGCTAGATGGTTAATAACATAATTTTCAAATGTCTTTGCAGCAATTGTAATCATTTTAAGCTATGTGACCAATATTATTATTTTTGTATCCTTTAATTTAATGATCACTATCTCACAATCTGGCGCATTACAATGGAAATATTTTGTGTATGATATATTTTGTTGTTGTCACGGTATGTCGCTCTGTTGTCTCTTTGAGCTTTCTTCGAACTTTAAAGTTTTATACATTTCATTTTTGCTCAGATCCATGAGTTCCATAGATTCTTACAAAACTTACTATTGTATATTATAGTCATGGCGTGTGCATATTTCACTGTGCCAGGCAAACTATTGAATGTGTGTCATGCTTTTAGATAATTTAGATGAAGACTGCATGCAACAACTTTTAATTTCTTTCAGAACTGTTCTGATTTTAAGGCTGGCAATGCGTTACGTTCAAAAAGTGTCAATTCAAAACTGGACATCACTGGTTTATTTGGATCAGTGTGTAAACACAATGTACCATTACTGTTTCTAAACATGAACCGTGGCGAAAGGTAATAGATCATTTTAATCTAATAATTGCTTAAATTTTGCATGGTACTATTGGCATGTTAAGTATTACATTTAAATTTAAACTTCTTTTAAGATATATATTATATTTCAATGCAATCTGTAAAGAGATACGTTTAATTGATATGATAAATAAATGTAATTTCATTAGGTCCATAACTATGAACATGTCATTTATTTTACAGTCTTTCGTATTCAACTTTTCTAGTCAAAGAATTGACATCCAACAATATTGATAATAACAGAACTGTCATAAGCTATGATATAGCTTGCTTACTAGACAAGCATTTAAAGGTGTGTGCATTGTTCATTATAAGTACTATATATAAATATATATATAAATATATACTTACTTGTAAACATATTTAAACCAACAAATCCATTAGGATGAGTTTGTTTGAATATGTTAAGGAGAAAGTCACATGGTATATATTTCTTGTAACACAAATAAGGTAATAAGCTTGATCATTGAATACTTAACTGTTTTATCCAATGAAATAGAAGTTTAAAAAGCGGTGGAGCTACAGTCCGTGCAATAACTGTGTGAAAAAACATCATCTTATCTTAGTTATCTTATTTTGAGCTGTAGGGTTATCTGATTTTAGTCATCTATGAATTCTGATATTGACAACACTAATGTTATATCTCTTTCTTGTTATTTCAGAAAAATTGTCCTGAGCTATTGACCAAGATTGATCTTACTGTTCCAGTTTTCCATAGCTTTGCTCATAATTTACCATGTCAGGTAATAATTTCCAACGATTTTTGTGTTATATTACAAGCTGTGTGTGCAACACATATAATTATAGGGATTGTATAGACAGTGTAAGACAAAAAATTAAAAAAATGTGTTGCCAAAATTTCTGATTTAAATGCTTACCCCTTTGTGTGGTATGACATCTTTAATAATTCAGAGTGAGTGAATGTTTGAAATTATGTTCTATAGCAATTTGACTTTGAATTGAATTTGATTGCCTTAATAGCCTCCTTATTCAATACCATGCTTGTTGAAGTAGGCTACCTTGCCAACAAATGAAAAATATTTTGTTGTTTCCCTAGGTAAATTTTGGACAACGCTATGTTACAAGTACAGGCCTTGTAGATGGTGAAGGCATCGAAAGATTCTGGTCTTATTTACGACCTTCTAAAAAAATTACTAAAGAAATGACCAACGTCAACAGACAAGATTTTTTGTCTGAATCAATGCTGCATTTCACAGAGCGGATAACTAAAAATCTAGGTAATTGATAATTTTTCATATGCTATGTACATGTGGATGCCAATGTTATTAAAATAGAAAAGAATTCTTCTACATCCAAATTTTATTGACATGTCATAATTGTTTGATTTATGTTATATTTGATTAATTCAGATACTGAGATACAATAAATTTACATTAACAAAGAATTGCTATGCTTGAAATTGTTTTTAATGCTTCTAATGTATTATTATTGTTTCTCTAAGCTGTTGTTCTACATTATATATCTGAATGCAATAATCATGGCAGTTCTAATTATATATTTTAGACCCGATATAGAATCATTAATTTATTTAAACATTTTATTGCAGGATTAAATCTTAAAGTTAAACTTCAAGAGGCACAGAAAATAAACCTGGAGTCCACAACTGAACTTGATTTAATTCTCAAGTCACAAAATATAGGTGTGTGCTTTACTCCTAAACAGAAAAATTCACAGCTTCTTGGTATATTGTGCCATGTATACCTAAAGGTGTATCTACCCCACAAAGTACTGCTTGTTACTTAATACACTGCAAAGTGTCAATATCAGCCATTTACCAACGTTGATGGGCTGTCACATTTGAAATATTATTGCTTTAGCCTGTGGAACACAAAAATGGATTTTTATTTAATATTTCTTTATCACAGATTATTCAACCATTGAGGTTTGGCTGGATATGCTGAGAAAACAAGTGAAAAGTTCCAAAACAGGTAGTTATTTTCTTAACATTAAAGCCAAACAGTTGTCTGAGTAGGTTTCAGCTTAGAGTCTCATAAGTTGATTCATTTTGCGTCCCTGCCATAATTTACTAATTTTGCATAAACCTTTGGTCAAGTAATGAGACAACTATTATTATATAGATTCAGGAAAGAGAGAAACACTTGTTAAGAAAATGCATCATTTGGCAGTTGAAAGGAATTATCTAAAGATTATGATGATGCGATATGCTGGTAAGTTGTCAAAGTCATATCCGTCAGTCATTTAAAATGTGTCTTATTTTTGTACCACAAAATAATGTCCTAGAGAAGCATGACATAGGGCATTTATCTTGTAGACATTCAAAACTTGATATGCTTTAAATAGGATGTTTGGATATTTGCATATTTAAGTGATGCAAAATATTGTATTGTATTGGTTTTTTAATTGTGGTTTATTTTTTTAGACGGGCAGAATGTTTGGAAAAGGATTTCTAAACGTCTATCTTCTAACACAAGTTTGATGAAAAAAAGTATAAAACAGTTCGGAGATGACCTTTCATTCAAAGATGCTCAAGATCTCTCTTCTACACTATATGATGTTTTAGATAAAAAATTTAATGTCAGTAATCAACAACGACACATTATTGAATTATATATGTTGACTCAGCGATCAGCCGTTGAAGTAAAAAACATAAAGATTGAAATGACAACATTGTTACAAAATCTCAGTTCACAAATATCTCAAATGCAAGTTGAGTGTCATACAGAATCTGATGCTTCTCGATTTGTCAAAGGAAAATCTCATTATTTTCATTATCATATTCTCCATTTAGAAAAACTTCATGAAGTGTGGAATTTGGATTCCGACTCTCCATTTCCACTGTCAGTATCAGCAATGCTTCATAATGATAACGACAATGATGACAATTATGATGACAATGACAATGAAGACGATGACAATGAAGACAATGACAATGAAGACGATGACAATGAAGACGATGACAATGAAGACGATGACGATGAAGACGATGACAATGAAGACAATGACAATGAAGACAATGACAATGAAGACAATGACAATGAAGACAATGACAATGAAGACAATGACAATGAAGACGATGACAATGAAGACAATGACGATGAAGACGATGACGATGAAGACGATGACAATGAAGACAATGACAATGAAGACAATGACAATGAAGACAATGACAATGAAGACGATGACAATGAAGACGATGACAATGAAGACGATGACGATGAAGACGATGACAATGAAGACAATGACAATGAAGACAATGACAATGAAGACAATGACAATGAAGACAATGACAATGAAGACGATGACAATGAAGACGATGACAATGAAGACGATGACAATGAAGACAATGACAATGAAGACAATGACAATGAAGACAATGACAATGAAGACGATGACAATGAAGACGATGACAATGAAGACGATGACAATGAAGACAATGACAATGAAGACAATGACAATGAAGACAATGACAATGACAAATATAATGACAAATATAATGACAATGAAGACAATGACTAAGACAATGACAATGAAGACGATGACAATGAAGACAATGACAATGAAGACGATGACAATGAAGACTACGATGAAGACGATGACAATGAAGACAATGACAATGAAGACGACGATGAAGACGATGACAATGAAGACGATGACAATGAAGACAATGACAATGAAGACAATGACAATGAAGACAATGACTAAGACGATGACAATGCAGATAAAATAATGAAATAGATTATTGTACAGATTCAATGTAATAATGAATACTATAATGAAATATATTATTGTACAGATTCACTGTAATAATGAATACTATAATGAAATATATTATTGTACAGATTCAATGTAATAATGAATACTATAATGAAATATATTATTGTACAGATTCAATGTAATAATGAATACTATAATGAAATAGATTATTGTACAGATTCAATGTAATAATGAATGTTATAATGAAATATATTATTGTACAGATTCAATGTAATAATGAATACTATAATGAAATATATTATTGTACAGATTCACTGTAATAATGAATGTTATAATGAAATATATTATTGTACAGATTCACTGTAATAATGAATGTTATAATGAAATAGATTATTGTACAGATTCAATGTAATAATGAATACTATAATGAAATAGATAATTGTAAATATTTACATTTTATTGTCACGCGCTACAGTGAACCCTTGTGAAAATTTTGCATTCATTTACCGATGAACGCAAAATTCTAGAGTGATCTCCCGTGACGTCGCTAAACAAAATCTTTCCCTGACAACGTAGATTGCGGCGTATGAATACATATGATCATTATTATAAGAATAGACAAATGATGGATCAAAAATCGGCCTGCGTACTCTAAGAAATAAAAAAAATCAGATATTTTGAACTTATTTGATATGAAATAAAGTCTCATTTTGGACAACAATGAATATAAAAATCGTAAATGTCGACTATTTGAGTGATCTGCCTTGACGATCTCCCTTTTTGACGTCATCCAAGTTTTGACGTCATGTTAATTGACAGGAGTTCTGTTGGCGATTTCATTCTCAATTTTCTTACAATTTTAACGACATTATAGCCATTAAAGCTATAATTTTACAACTAAAATATGGTAAAAGATATCTGAACTCTACCGAATGTAAATATAAGGATTGAATGCAGATTTTTTTGCGTTCATTGGGTGATGAACGCCGAATTTTCACGTGTTAAACCTGACATGAATGGCTTCGCCATTCATTCGATTTAACACGTGAAAATTCTGCGTTCATCACCCAATGAACGCAAAAAAATCTGCATTCAATCCTTAAATAAAATGAAATGCTACTTTTCTGCACCATGTGGGCTAATGAAGACGGGCATTGCCATGCAGAGTGCAATGAGGGAAATTTTGCCAAGACAGATGCATTATGACAGCATTGATCACGTCACTGTTTTATCCAATGAAATAGTGTCAAACAAGCTACAGCCAGTGCAATAACTGAGTTGGTTATTTCACTCCTAGACCTACTTCGTTTCTATATGGTTTTCATGTCAAATTATAACACAAAATTGCAGTTTATACACAACAGTTTTCCTTGAACACACATTTTAAGCAAATTAATTCTTAAAAACATCAAAGGAAAAAACACCATTTATGTTACAAAACAGGGATAATAGACTGAGTTCTATTGACCTGTCATTTAGTCAGAGAAGTAATTAATCTGATTAGTTCATTTTTTAACTCTTTGAAATATATAAAAATACTAATTTAGGAAAAAATTTCAAAACCCCATAAAATCAATAGTAATTTACCCAAAATTACAAATGCTGATATTTTTGCAAAAGTTTTTAGTCTTCGTATTGAAGGCCTAATAGAAAATGTGTCGAAACAAATTTTAAATAAAAAAAGGGCTTCTAGAGGACTTAAATATCTTTCGAATTGACAAGTTTGGAAACATTTGGATTAAAAATGGCGTAGTATTTGCATATACGGCAAATGTACAATTAAAGATATTGATGGTGCAAATGCTGTGGAATAACAACTTGCAAGTTTTCGCCGAAAACTCTGATTTTTGTAATTTTAGCTTATATGCACTAAGTGATTTCCCAAAAATGACACGTATTTGTGTCCCATGAGCCCTTCGGCGTTGAAATCATTTTTAATGGTAGTCGGACATCATGTGCAACTATCCTGCAAATTTGTGTGCATCTGTTTTCGCACAACAAATATTTTATGCATATATAGATGAAGTCAGATCATTAGTAAAGTCGACATTGTGGGCATATCCACAGATACCATCTATTACCAATTTTCATCAAACTTCCAAAATATGAATGTCATATGGGGTAAGGTAGAATGTATGAGAGTTTTGGGGGTTATGAAAGGGTTCAACAATCATTTCCTAGCTCATTTAACTCTAACAACGCCCAATTATATGCACAAATTGACCAAGTGATTTGCGAAAAATGACCCTTTTTCGGGTTCCATTGGCCCTTCGACGCTGAAATTCTTTTTCGTAGTAGTCGGATATCATTTATTTATCCTCCTACCTGATCAAGTCTCTGAAAGGAGATTTTGTTTTTAGCTAAGTAGCTTAAGTGCTCATAGCCAGCTGTCTACATTTGAAACTACACATGTTCTAGTGGTTTTGCCGTCGAAATCGCCGTGATTTTGTATGTGTACAAAGCGACGTAAAGACATACCGTCTTTTTTTTTTAGGGTGGGTTCGTTTTGCCGCATGCCCAACTTGCCGCATCATGCCCAACTCCACAAAAACTAGGCAGGGTTAGGGTTAGGTTGGGTTTGGGTTGCTTAACCTACATAACCCTAACAAATGGTCATTCCGGATTTTTTCAGAAACCTTTAGTTTCGTTTTACAAGTCGTTTTTGTGCAGTTGGGCAATGCGGCAAAACGAACCCGCCGTTTTTTTAGGTTAGTATTCCCCATTTTGTACGGAAGCATCGACTTACGTGTTTCTAAGAATATCGTTTTAATTTCGTTTTTTGATTATAATTCATAAATATTACTTTTTTTGTTCGGTAACCAGTGACGAATGACGTGAGTGGCGAACTCCCTGACGGAGTGACGAACTCTCTGACGGAGTGACGAACTCTCTGACGTTTGACGTATGGAGGTAGAATTGATTGCTGTGCAGAGCGACTTTAAAGGGATCGGTAAGAGGTTTTTTAACCTTTTTGTGTGTATCGGGGACACTTCCAACTTATATTTGAGCCATTCAAACTTTCCGCTCGATGCCCGTGGTTCCTGTTATTGCAGAAAAACGAAACCGGTTACGACGCCGTTTGAGTGGAAGTTGGAAGTGTCCCCGATACACAAAAAAGGCTCGGAAACCTCTTACCAACCCATTTAAGACAAATCCATGTGTACATAATTACCTGCATTTGAAGGTTTAAAACTCGTACTTTGGGTAGACTAGGCCATTTACAGAATACACAGATCTTTCTAATTCAAGGAAATTTGAAGGGATAATGCGAAATTTAATTCTTATGAAGAATATTTAAATATGTTCAAGACCCAATTCCAACCCATAAAAATACTAACTGTTATTCATTACTAGTACAATTCCTTTCAAATAGATTAAAATACAGTGATAAGCCTACAGCAATTCAAGTCCAATTTCATGATTGCCTAATGCAAAGTTTACTGCGTTTCAATCCCAATATCTTTGTGGATCTTCATGTTTTATACTAAGGCACATATTCAGTAAATTTATTTGCTTTACTATCAATTGTATTTCAGCAAGATCATTTTCTCTCACCGAAATCCTGAATAATTTAACAAATAATGGGTCAATTTTTATTTACATTTAAAATTGATCTTGCACCATATTCTGCAATTTCAAAACCAATAAACAATTTAACACACCTTCTAAAAGTGGTGTTTTATCATTTCATGTAACAATTTACATATGAATTCATAATCTTTTCATCTTTTTTTATCGAAGATTTTTAACAGTCTGTATGCTATCAGTAAAGCTTACAATTGTCTTGATTATATTAGTCTGAATCAAAATTTTTCTTTTTACTTAATACTGACTGCCAGATGTCTTAGAAAATAGCAATGGCCTATCGAAATACGCCCACCATTGGCAACTCATTCGTCCTGGGAGATCGACAAGAGCTATCAGTTCTACGTTTCAAGAGATAACACTATCTCATATACAAAAATTTAATTTATCTGATTTACAATAGGAATCATCCTCAGGTAAGTAACACTCTAATTTGACAGTAAACATTCATACCAAAATTCAACAAAATCCATAAGAAACCTGCTCTTTATTGTGTCTACAACATATTGTCAAGAACATGGGCAATTACTTTTTTCGATTCGTTTTTAAGAACAAGGGCAATAACTAATAAAATATTTTCGATTTGTTTGATTTTCAATAGGGTTCATCCTTGAGTCATAACAAACATTCACACAAAATTTTATCAAAATCCATCAAGAAACCAGCATTCTATCGTGTCCAACGCATTTTTAAGAACAAGGGCAATAACTCATTAAATATTTTTGATTTGTCTGATTCTTAATAGGGTTCATCCTTGAGTCATAACTGACATCAAGAAACTAACCCTCTATCGTGTCCACAAGAAATTGTTAAGAACAAGGGCAATAACCCATTAAATATTTTTCAATTTGTCTGCTTTTCGAATTGTTTTGCTTGTACGGATTTTTATTATTTCAATAGGCTTCATCCTTGGGTGTTCAAAAACACTCACACAAAATAGTTTTCACAATAAATTGTGGACGGACAGACAGACAAAGATGACTACAATATACATCCATATTAATGTGTGGGCGTATACAAATTGTGATGAGCTTTCGTGTAAGGACATCATAACCATAGTAGTGTTTAAAACTTTACATTGAAATTAATATAAAAAAATAACAACATACAATATCTCAAGGTTGTAAAGCAAGAGTTCTGCTTTCTGGATGATGCTGCAAGAAAAAGAATACTAGCATAAAAACAGCATGGTATGGAGCTTTTGTCAACCTCACCTATTTCCATCATCTGCAACACAATTGATCCCACCACATTTCATTGAAAATTTTAGTCCATATCGAGTACACATGCAACTTCATGGTTTGTAAAAGACATGAGACTTTGGTTCCCAAGTTGGTTTTGAGTACCCAACCCATTTCACGAGATATTCTTCTTCATTCCTTTTTCGTTTCCTTGTTTTGAGAATCTTTTCAATATCATATGCTTCTGTCGTAATGAACTGTTGTTGTTTGTCTTCAATACACTGTTGTTGTTTGTCTTGTTGTTTGTCTTCATTTAACTGTTGTTGTTCGTCTTGTTGTTTGTCTTCATTTAACTGTTGTTGTTTGTCTTTATTTAGCTGTTGTTGTTTGTCTTCATTTAACTGTTGTTGTCTGTCTTCTTGTTGTTTGTCTTCATTTAACTGTTGTTGTTTGTCTTCAATACACTGCTGTTGTTTGTCTTGTTGTTTGTCTTCATTTAACTGTTGTTGTTTGTCTTGTTGTTTGTCTTCATTTAACTGTTGTTGTTTGTCTTGTTGTTTGTCTTCATTTAACTGTTGTTGTTTGTCTTGTTGTTTGTCTTCAATACACTGTTGTTGTTTGTCTTGTTGTTTGTCTTTATTTAACTGTTGTTGTTTGTTTTGTTGTTGTTTGTCTTCATTTAACAGTTGTTGTTCGTCTTCATGTAACTGTTGTTGTTCATCTTCGTGTAACTGTTGTTGTTCGTCTTCATGTAACTGTTGTTGTTTATCTTCAACAATATCTGCAAAAACATTTACAGAGGTCTTTATTATGCAAAGAAACAAGGTTGTATAAATTTACACACTGAGGAGAAACCTGTTGGACTTGCAGCAGTTTGCGAGAGTCCTCTGAATGCTACATACGAAATTCAATTTTAATTCCTCTGTTTATTAGACTGTTATTGTTTTTTTCTAGCTTATTGTATTTTTCTGTTGTAGTGTAAGCATCAAAAAATTTTGCAGTATGCTTTTACATCTTGACCTAATTTCCCCATTTAAACTTGTTCCCTCTTGGTATCATGGCAAATATTGGCCTATACTTTGCATGAAAAGTTTTCCTTTCAAATTTGAATTCGAAACTATCTCTTTATTCTTGACTCCACACATTTAAAATAGTTGAAACTAGTTGAAAATAGATTTTTGGCACTAACATTGTTGACAATTAAACTATTCTACTTATAGCTCTATGGCCCGTCAATCAAAGCGGAATTAGGGTGCTTGTGTAATTAATTTTTACGCTTTTCTTAATATATAATTCATCCTGAATTATAGCAAATATAGCTTGGCAGGCAAGGTAACATACGCCCATTGATAGCTGTCAGAAATGATTAAATTAAGAGTTTTATTATATTAAAGCTGACGAAAAATATGTTTACTAATCAAGGGCAATAACTCAAAAATCGATTATTGAAAAATTGTTAACTTCAAACTTGACTGCAATGTTATCAAACACAATGCTCACAACAAATTTCACCAAAATCCTATTGGCACACTTTGACGCGATTTTAATAAGTCAAGGATAGTTTTTATGGCAATTTTTGATCATGTGGCATTTTGACACTAGTGTGAATTTTTTGGTCTTTTTACATCGCATTTTAAGATGTTTATATTGTATTTTTGATTCTGATCTGTATACTCTTGTACATATAGCTTGCCAGGCAAGGTAACATACGCCCACAGATAGCTTTGTTTGTAAGTATTATGAAATTCAATATATTTACCATCTTCATAATGACATTGACACACAAAATGAAAAGAATCTGTAAAAAATTGTAGCTTGTAGAGTGAGCACGAGTTGCACAATATAGCCAATAGAGTAAAATGTTAAGTCAGATACGATATTTCGGTGAAAAATTATCCGATCATCACGAAAATCGATAAGAACCATTTTCATATTAACATTGACACACATAATAAAAATCAAAATAATCCATAAAGAGCTGTAGCCTGTAGAGTGAGCACGAGTTGCACAATAAAGCTTATAGAGTAAAATGTGAAGTCAGACACGATAAAGATGTGAACGGACGGACCGACAGGGTGATTACAATATACGCCCATCTTTCGAGAGGGCGTATAAAAATGTATAACAACATCTGTACTTACCATGGACATTATCTTGATTAGTCACATTATCAGCCCTTTCAATTCTGGAAATTACAAAAGAAGAGTTTTTGAGATAGTATAAACACAGCTTCTGCAAATAACTGATGTAGGTATGGTTATATGAAAAAACGAGAAAGCCAATTCACTATAGTTGATATCATTAATTACAATCAACACTCACTAGAATGATAAACATATGAGTCAAGAAATATGCTTTATTTTCTAAACCTTTGTTGTATCAATGCAATTATCACACGATTAGTCCATAATTTGATAAACAATTTACTCAAACACAAAAGTTTAACTCTTACTTAATTTCTTTCAATGATAATATTATTTTTAGTTTATCCATACCATACTGCGATGGAGGCTTTAATGGTGATATCTCAGTTGGGAGGTTCTGAATTACGAGTTTCCCTTCTCTGACAGCTTTGTAGGGAAAGTGTGTTATTTTCCCTACACCTGAAAACAGAAGATAAGTTGCCCTATGAGTATAAATTTCACAGTTTGAGAATTTTGATTATTTGATCATTCTAAGAGGTAGTATTCCTGCAACTAACATTCATAATACTAAGGAAAAGGTAAAAATAGAAATGAAATGAAATGAATGGTGTTTTACGTCCTACTTTTCTGCAACATGTCGGTCAAATTAGAAAATTGATATGAAATTCCATAAACATTTATGGAAAGACTTATATTTGAATTGTATTGATGTATCTTGTCTCCCAAATGTATCTTTTACAAAAACAAAATGTATGAAATGTTTTAAATGTGCCAACTTTAACTGCCAAATTAGCTTAAGTTCATGCAAATGATGTATAAGTTATTTGACCACAAATAGTTGGTAGCATTCAGAATCAGATGCAGGTATTGATACTTACAGGTACTGTAAAGAGCATTAAGATGTTCTTGGACTTGACATCGTGCCTTTGATAAAGTTAAAGTTGGCTTGCCATTCACTCTTTGATCTGAAAAAGTTTGTTAGATTATAAAGATAGCTTGCCAGACAAGGTAATATAGGCCCACTGGTAGCTTTGATTCTAAATTAAAATATAACAGTACAAAAACAGTACTGTACAAGAATTGTGTCTTCTTGAGCATTCACAATCTTAAAACCTATTTTCGATAGGGTTCATCGATAGGGTTCATCGATTGGTTATAACAAACACTCACACCAAGTTTCGTCAAAATCCGTAAAGAATTGTGACTTGTAGAGTGTTTACAAGCTAAGAATCGAACGGGTTTTGAAGAACAAGGGCAATAACTCATATCAAATATTTTTCGATTTTTCTGATTATCAATAGGGTTTATCGATTGGTTATAACAAACACTCACACCAAGTTTTGTCAAAATCCGTAAAGAATTGTGACTTTAGGAGTGTTTACAAGCAAAAAAATCGAACGTGTTTTGAAGAACAAGGGCAATAACTCATATCAAATATTTTTCGATTTTATTGATTTTCTATAGGGTTCATCCTTGGGTGATAATAAACAATTTCAACAATCCGTAAAGAATTGTGACTTGTAGAGTGTTAACGAGCAATTGTGGACGGACCGACGGACTATATTTTCTATGCCTATCATTCCCATGGTCTTAGTTTAGTGCTTAACTGTACTTCATTGATTACAAAGAGGCTATATCATTATATTTGTAGAATACTACTGTCAGTTATCTTGAGAACCAACCAATGTAAAATAGCCAATATATTTACAACCACTTCGCACCTCTAGACTAGACGTAATAGAAGAGGGCTCCAGAGGTTACACATTACCATAGTAAGAAACTTGCTGACTCTGTCCCCTAGCCTGTGATATGGCTGATATCAGTCTGAAGTTTGTCAGAACCGTGGGCGTGACATGGATGGCCTAGTATGGTATGATTGAAATACAAAATCATCCATCTTTCCAAATATATCGAAGTTTTATGGATTCAAGGTAACTAAATACGTTTAAAAAACGAAAATTTCCCAGTTTTTGGGGGCTTATTTTTCAAATTCAAATAGCTATCAGAGGCTTGGGAAACAGTCAGTAAGTTTCGGACTAACATTACCTGTGAGTTGGAAGTTATAAGCATACAAGTTGCTTAAAATATCATTTTTCTGTAAAAAATCTGCAGTTTTGCCTTTACCCATCACATACTGTGATTTTGTTTCTATGTCATGGCCTATACAGCCGATGTCCAAAGAAAATTCTGTTTGTAGTTGAGAAATCTGGAAATAAGGAACAGTAGAACTAGATGACAGTCAATCAAAAGAAAGTGTTGTCAACTTTATACCTGACCGCTGACTCATAATATCCTTTAGATTCCAAAGATAATAATTTAAAGATAGTGGACCACAGCCATATACGCCCACCGCGGCATGCGGATGGTAAAACGATATAGAGGTTAAAGGGCGATAACTCCTCAAAACTGACGTAAGAGGCCTAAATCTTGAAAAAGCCTTAAATCTAATCAGAGGTAACCTAAACTTTCTCAAACCCTTCGATTTGGGTCTAATAACATCCATTTTAAGTTTCATCAAAATCGTTTGAAAACTAAGAGAGTAATAGCACATTCAAGATTTTGGGGCAAGGGCAATAACTCTGCTCCTATTGGTCGAAAATAGCTCAAATTCAAACTTGACCTTCGTTTTATGAATACGTATACCGAGTTTCATTTGAGTCCGTCAAAAACTCTAGTTTTAAGAGCGTTTACGAGCAAATGTTGACGGACGGACAGGGTGCCGACAATATATACGTCCACATAGAGATGTGGGCGTATAAAAAGGGCTAAGCATATACTACCCTAACAAGTGCCCAATGGTAAAGTGATAACAAGTTTCAAAAATTTCAAATGTCATGCAACTACTTACAATTTGATTTAATTGTTTTAGTAGAAATTCCTTGGTTTCTTTTGGAATATATTTGGCTCTTTCAATATAATTTTCTCTTTCAGAGTTTTCCAGAGCCTTCCATGTACTCCCCCAATTAGAAATATTTCCTATTGTATCTGTAATAAATATTTCTCACCCTTTAAATCATTTATTTTTGCTGCAATTCAATATTAAGCAATCAATTGTGGAGCTGATACTTAGAATATCTGTCAGAACAACAATATACCGGTAATATAATACAGACACTAGACTTATAGCTCCGTATTTGAAAACTCAATTCATGCAATTTTTCCATGCAGTTTAGAGGCTGAATCTTAATTATAATATTTTTCATTTAAAGAAAAAAGATAGCTTGCCAGGCAAGGTAACATACGCCCACTTCAGCAAATTTGAATATTCTATGTGGATTGCCATGAAAGCTTTACTTAAAGATGCATTCCCTTGTTATCATTGATGAAAATGAAAATGCTAATACTTACATAAACACACAGTAGAGGTGTTCTAATGACTTGGAAAAATACTAGTTTGTCTCACAAGTCCTTAATTAACTCTTACTGACGCTAATTAAGAGAGAGATTTCCTTGTTTGTACCCTAAATCGTCATAATTTAGGGTACAAAAGAGGAAATCCTACTTACGAGTAAACTAAGGACCTATGAGACAAACTAGTATTTTTCCAAGTCATTAGAAAACCTCTACTTTCTATTTATATAAGTATTAGCATTTTTATTTTCATCAATGAAAACAAGGGAATGCATCTTTAAACAAACAGTTAATTTTACCGTTTTTTTCACTAAGTCAAGAACAAAATCTCATAACCCGACGACAAGAATCGCGCAAGTTTCAAACTCATCCGAGTTGTTATCAAAATGAATAATATATTATACATACCAACTTTCATTCAAATTGGATAAAAACCCTAGCCTTTATCGCATACACTTTTTTCTTTTCACTAAGTCAAGGGCAATAACTCATAAACCACATTTTCATGTGGGCGTATAAAAAGTATGTAACGAATCATTTTTAAAAGATTGGTAATTAGTCAGAGAACATTATAATAAGACCGTTTGTGGTATGTGTAACTTCGTGCCACTAGAGGGACTAATCAGAGTGATCAGGCTCGTTTTTATATCTAACATTTCCTTGCAGAAATATTAGTAATATAGGATTGATATGCTTTTTTAATCCTCATGGGTTGTACTTAAACTGTATTTTTAGAAAAGAAACATATAATTGGCTGTACAGTACCTTTGTTCTCTCTAACAAAGAGATTGTAGCCAGAAGTACCTCTCTGGTATTTTAATTCCCTCCTCTTCTTCAAATTCTGAAAAAAGGAAAATCAAATTTTTGTGGAATGCATTTTATTTTCACACATTGGTACATTTGTTTTTTAATACTATGCATAAGATCCGAAATACCTTGATACACATAAAGTTTTTTTTACAATAATGCGGACTGATTAATATGGGACTGTTACAGTTACTCATAATATCAAGAAAGCAAGCCCCCCCCCCCCCCCCCCCTAGCCAATTTCCCCCACCACCTAGACAATTACTCCTGATGGCCCCGCTACTGGCCCCCCTTAATTCGGGGAGGGGGCAGCAATTATCCAGGAGGGAATAGTCTTTGAGGACAATTTTACAAGGGTGGCAATTTTTTTTTGGAGGGGGGGGGGGGGGGGGTCATCAAATCATCAAAATATTTTTATCATTTGCACATTTAGCCTAGCCATTTAGCCAATAAATATAAATAGGTGGGGGTGAGGATTTCGGAAATTCCCCCACGGTTACACTATCAAGGCTAGCAGGACGAGCTGCAAATCTAACAACAATAAAACAAGTTATTAAGTCACTTATTTAAGAATCTACTGACCAACTGTAAGCTAAAGTAAGGATTCTATAAATAGCCTGGGCCAAGTTCACTAACTAGCCTAGCCTAACGCCGTGGCTACGACAAAGGGGTACAAGTACATGTTCTTCTTAATCGTCATCTTGAATAACAAGATAAATAACAAAAACCATGCTCAATTTTATGTTTACCGTTGTTTTGTTTGTCGAGTCGTCGACGTTATCGGGGCTAATTGACGCCATTTTTGATAACAAGACTAACCCAATGCGCACGCGGAGATTTCTGAGAAATCTTCAATTTGATTGGTTAATATGAGCCTATTATTTAACATTGAGATGCCTTCTAAGAGGCCTATATGATTCATATGTATTATTATATTATCATACAACCCCTTTCAAACAACATCATATACCCGAGTTTAGTCCCCTTTGAAGAAGCATTTTAACGGTTGTATCGGGTGTTTTTGATAGACCTTTTTGGAAAGCATTGCTAATGATAGATTCACTTGATATCTTGTGTTTTATAGACTCCTTGCCAGTTTCTTTTGGTTGGACGTCTTTAGTTTTAGCATTTCTGGTGGTATCATCTGCTCTTGGTTTCTCAGTCTCAGAATTTGATGAAGCTGTAGCAGACGTTCCAACAGAACGTGACGAAGAAGCTGGTTTGGGAATGGCATGCAGTTCGACAAGCCATGTCCTATCAGTTTGACATTGTTGATGTTTTAACCACATTAGCAAATATCTTTCCAAAAAGGAGTAGAAGGAATTTCTCCCTCTACAACCTTCTGCGCTTCGGTATAGGAAACTTTAGAGACTTTAGATACTTTATTGAGAAAATGGGATTAAGGGTCAGGATTCAGGCTTTTCTTCTGTTGTGATCTGAAAGTACAAAAAATAAGAAGTAGTATAGTATCTGCTAATTAATAATTGGTTTTAGTTTGCTATGAACCAGATTGTCATTAAAGTTCTGATTTTTTGAGTAGGCAACTATCATTTTCTGCTTATAAACATGGGGAAATTTCTCTTAAAGATTCTTGTAGTGGGTATGAACTATCTTGCTTGCTCGATTACTGGTTGTATTAAACGGGACAACAAAGGGTGCTATGCCTGCAAAATGATGAATATTGAGTCCTATAGGTCTTACTTTATTCAATGTCTCAATCCAGTAGGCTTCTCTGGATTGTCTGAATTTGGTGGTTTCATCTTCCGGTAAATCAATTTCTATACGTTAAATTGGGGTTAGGGTGAGATCGTTTATTGAATGGTCATCGAGGTTGAAATGATTAGAAACGGGCTTGTCTTTCTTTAATTTTATATCTGATCTATGGGCATTGAATCGAGTGCGTAAATTGTTCTTAGTTTCTCCTACATATTGTTTGGGGCATTTCTTACATGAAATTAAATAAATTACATTTGAGCTATCACATGATAAATGCTCCTGGATCAGTGCCTCGTCTAAGGAATTGTTACTGGGCGGCAGTTAATTGAACAGGCGAAGTTGAAAACTAGATCACCGGAAATGCAATTAGTCAAACAGACATCAAATAGTCTCTATGAAATGCGGCGATATTTGATATTTAATTAGAAACTAAACACGGCGAAAAAAACAACAGAAGAAAGAGGTTTTCTAAACTTTGTATATGTGCATCGGGGACACTGATAGCATCAATTTGCGCCATTCCAATTTCCATTCCGACGTCTGTGGCTCATGCAATCACACTTAAACTGACGCGATTTATGACGTCACCCCCACTGATCTGCATAATATATCAATAGTAGCTTCAGGTAGATCAGTGGGGGTGGTGTCATAAAACGCGTTAGTTTCAGTGGAATTACAAGAACCACAGACATCGGAATGGAAATTTGAATGGCGCAAATTGATGCTATCAGCGTCCCTGATACACATACAAAGTTTATAAAACCTCTTTACAATCCCTTTAATTTCTGTGTAAGAATATAGGTCTGCCGACCGGGACTAACTTTTGTGTTGACTGGGCGGCAGAATACTGCCACTGGGCGGCAGCGCTGCCGCCTAGTCACAGTGTTAGTCGAGGCACTGTCCTGGATTGGATATCTTTTATTAGTAAAGCTACTCATAAAATAATGTGTTTCAGCTACAAAGGGACATGTTTTGCATCTATTTGACAAACATGGGGCACACCTTAAACCTGCTATTTGCGCTAAAGTGGAGTTTTTTTCTATGTTTCGTAAAAATCGTTTTGAGTATCCACGCTCTTTCAGTTTTGAGAAAACAATCGTACAGGCTTGGTTGAAATCAGAGGATCTTGTGCAAATTCGGTGAAATCGTAAAACTTGTGATTTAATAATACCGGAAAAGGTATGTTTTGGGTAAAATGAGCTTTTGTGCAGGAGTTGATGAGTATCAGTTTCTTTGAAATATACCTTAATGTCCAGTTTATTGGTTTCTGCTATGGAATCTCCTTTGAAAACAGTGGTATCGAGAAAATTTATGCTTTTATGACTGACATTGGCGGTTAGTTTGATGGACGGATGGTGGTTGTTGAGAATTTCAAAGAATTCCCAGAACTGCTCAATGGAGTAAGTCCAAACCATAAAAATGTCATCTAAAAATCGTCCATAAAAAGTGGATCAAAGGGACAAAGGGGTAATACCTCACGTTCCCACTCTGCCATAAAAAGATTTGCGTATGAAGGGGCGAATCGTTTACCCATAGCTGTTCCTGAAGTTTGTAGATACGTTTTACCATTAAATGTGAAATCGTTGCGACTGAGACAAATCTCTAAAAGCTGTAAAATTGCTTCGTCGGGTCTGTTTGGATCTGGGTTTCTACTAAAAGCTTTACGAACTGCCATTAACCCGGCAGTGTTATCAATATTGGTATACATAGAAGACACGTCAATAGAAATCAGAATGGCATTCGGAGGAACTCGAAGATTTTTAATTTTATTTACAAAATCAGTTGTGTCCTTAAGATAGGCTTTATGTTGGCAAGCTAGGGGTTGTAAGAAATGGTCAATGTATTCTGACACCGCATATGACTCACTACCACAGTCAGATATGATAGGACGGCCTTTAGGAATTTTATTAGGGACGAACCACTCCTGTGTAGGATTCTTATGGATCTTAGGCAAAGTGTATAAATGTCTCTCACGACAATCGGGTTTGGCAAAAGGAGTAGAAGGAATTTCTCCCTCTACAACCTTCCGCGCTTCGGGATAGGAAACTTTAGATTCGATCTTAACTTTTTGAATACACTTTTGCAATTTCCACTTAGGGCAGTCCTTGGAAAAAGCGACATGTTTCCCATCGCAATTGCAGCAACAAGGAGTATCTTTGCAGTCCTTACTATCATATGATTTTCCGCAACGCGCACACCGTAACGAACTTTTGCAAGTTCTAGTACCATACCCGAACCGCTGACAGTTGTAAAACCGAAGAGGATTTGGAATATACGGTGTAACTTTTATATCTAAATAACCTACTTTTATTTCTGTGGGTCTATCAAAAATTAGTATAAAGGTATTAGTTGGTATTAATTGGTCGTCACGACGGATAGATATACGATCGGCGTTCGTGACTCCAATACTTTTTAACTCTTCCTTCATCCCTTCGGAAGAACATCCACTAAGATCAGGGTGTCGAACAACACCCTTGAGGAGTTCAGGGAGGAATGAGGAGAAACAGAGATTGGAATGGTCACTAATGATGTAGATTTTAAGATGAGTTCTGAGTGAATTTTGCGATGGCATTCGAGTAATAAAGACCCGTTACGAAGTTTTTTTGTATTGATTTAGGCTCACTAGCCAAGTCAGCTATACCTTTGGCGATGGCAAATGGAGATAAAGATGATAAAGACCTCTCGGGATAACAACTATCGATGACAAGAAACCGAGGCCATGAATCGCCAGACGAGCTAGCTAGACGATTCATTAAATTCGGCCTCGGTAAGTCTACGCTTATTGTTTTTTTTTTATTTTGGGTTAATGTAGCCATGAAGAACATAAGTAGGATTCATCTCCCAAAACCCCCGACCATCACGGACAACGACATCCGCGCGGGATAGGCGCGGAATTCCAGCGCTGGAGCCCTAGGGGTAATTGAGAGATAAACTTGACCAAAAACAGGGAATAAAAGTTACGGATGGAGCAAGTAAATTCCGGAAACTTTTTATATATTTTTACCCAATTGACCCAAGCCGCTGCTTCTGAGTCGGTGAAATGAATTGGAGGAAAAGACACAAACTGTTTACAAAAACCGGATTTAAAAAAAAAACGAAAACCGGATTTTAAAATAAAAACGAACAAACGAAATTAGGGTCTGATTTTAATTAGACTGTTCTGACCACCGACTCATAGACTCAACACGACCAAACCGATTGACCAGCGTGGGCCACTCTGAATCAAAGAATCTCCTGGCCCTAAGTGATGTATTGGGAAGTATGTTACCCTCAACCAACAGGAGTCCATTCAAAACCGACACGGGTCGCACCTCACGACAATACAAGGCGCCCATATTCAGTCGCCTCTTACGACACGCAATGGGGGACGGTGGACTAACCCCCAGTCCACTGGGGGTATTAACAACTAATAACCTCGTTTTAAAAACACTACGTAACATTTTATTTATCCAATAAGCGATCTCGATACACTAAGGTTAATTTGCTACAAGAAATCTGGCGTCTGGTCATTCGAAAGTTTTCCCGCAATAATTTGTTACAAGGAATATTACTGGACGAACAATAATCGTTCGACCAATCAAAATTAATGACGAGAATGTCTTATCATGATAGCAACGGATTAATGAAATGAAATAATAGTCGTTGCTAAAGGAACATGGGCTACTATGTACTTATTCTGGTGATCATTATTTCAAATATCTGATGGTTCGGTTGTCTTGGTTGTTTTAAAAATACCATTTTCTCTCTGAAAAATATATTTGCAATATTTAAAATTCTTGTTTATTCAATATTCTAACCGAAATTGAAGGTGCCAGGTTTTTAATGTCCTTTTTTTGTACTATCACTTGATCATACTTTGATCTAATTGAAGTTTGGTAGACATTTCTCAAGTAACAAAATTAAACGTCTTACTTGGCATTGTTGTTTCCTTTATGCCAACACAATTATAGTGAAACCATTGCCCATTTTCACACTTTCGGTGATTACATCTGATCATGGGTTCATTCTTTCTTTCCTTTATCTTTCTTATATGTACAATATTTGTATGTGGACTCAAGTTTAATACAATCTGGACAATACCAATTAATACTTTCAGATTCTAATTCTATTACGTCCTCAGGTGTCAAACCAATCTAATTAAAATTAGATTACATTTCGTTTCGGTTATTTTTTGATTGTCGACTCCATGTAATCTAAAGACTTGTATAAGGAGGTCATCTTCTGGTGACGAACCTTTCAGCCAATCAAAAACTACATTTAAGATCACGGGTCTATGCATTGATATGCATTGTGGGAAGACGAAACAGAAAGTAAAGCGACACAGCAGTCCAAATTATGACGCAATACAAAATATTCAAATATAAACTGTGTTCTGATTGGCAGAGGGGTGGCACGTGCTATAAATAGGTTATTCGTAAATAGAAGATGACTTCCTTATACAAGTCTTTAGATTACATGGAGTTGACAATAAAAAAATAACCGAAACGAAATGTAATATAATTCTAATTAGATTGGTGTCAAACCAACACACTCAAGATGGAACAATTCGTTTTTTACATTTCTTCTTGTCACATATTATCATTGTAATATCTTCATCTGTTTCTACAAATAATTATAATTAATTGCTTAAAGTTCAAAATTTTACATCGGAAAGAGCATGGGAGAATTGCTAAACCATTTTACAGTTTGATTCCACTTGACTTAAAACCAACCAGAGAATTCATCATCGACTTGGTTGGTCAATTTATTCATAATATGTTACTTATCCTTTTCACAACTCTGTTGTAAATATTGCCTATATAAATTGGTCTGATATATGATGCAAGTTGAGAGGCTGATATGTTAACTGTATCATCAAATACCATGTCCAATCCATCAACCAAAACACTAATCACTTAAAAAAAAAATAATTGACAACTTTCCTGTTTTTTGGGGGTTTTTTTTTCTTGTGTAGAGCACAATATACTAAACAGAAGAGAAGCTATATTTTCAATATGGCTGGTAACTTAAGCCCAAGTAAATCTGTCCAAAACTTCTAACGATATGGGCTCTATTAATAAAGATGCTTTATCTTTGATGGGTTTTGATATTTCCATCTTTATTTCTTCTCCAACACATTTCCTAATAGCTATTTTCATACCTACTGATGAGTGGAGCAAATGCCTCACCCCTCTCAAATAAAAGCGAGCTACCTGGTCGATATTTTAAATGGGTCCTTTCAAAGTACTAGTAGTAGTTTGTTTGTTCTGTAAAGAAATTGAGAAAATATGGTTTCCATAATAATCTGTACATTTTCCACCTCCATATCTGATGCCATTCTGATTCCTATTGACGTGTCTTCTATGTATACCAATATTGATAACACTGCCGGGTTAATGGCAGTTCGTAAAGCTTTTAGTAGAAACCCAGATCCGAACAGACCCGATGATGCAATTTTACAGCTTTTAGAGATTTGTCTTAGTCGCAACGATTTCACATTTAATGGTAAAACGTATCTACAAACTTCAGGAACAGCTATGGGTAAACGATTCAACCCTTCATACGCAAATCTTTTCATGGCAGAGTGGGAACGTGAGGTAATACCCCTTTGTCCCTTTGATTCACTATTTTTTAGATGACATTTTTATGGTTTTGACTTATTCCATTGAACAGTTCTGGGAATTCTTTGAAATCCGTCCATCAAATTAACCACCAACGTCAGTCATAAAAGCATATATTTTCTCGATACCACTGTTTTCAAAGGAGATTCCATAGCAGAAACCAATAAACTGGACATTAAGGTATATTTCAAAGAAACTGATACTCATCAACTCCTGCACAAAAGCTCATTTCACCCAAAACATACCTTTTCCGGTATTATTAAATCACATTTTTTACGATTTCACCGAATTTGCACAAGATCCTCTGATTTCAACCATGACTGTACGATTGTTTTCTAAAAATTGAAAGAGCGTGGATACTCAAAACGATTTTTACGAAACATAAAAAACTCCACTTTAGCACAAATAGCAGCGAAGACTAGACTATATGCCGAAGTTCATCCAGGTTTAAGGAGTGCCATTTTTACCAGCAGATCAACAGCATAGACTAATTTCAAAAGCTCAAGCCCTACTCGAGCCACCCCCCCCCCCTCCCCCTTTTTACTTTTGGCCCAATGATGTCAGAACCCTATAAACATTTGCCGCTCGCGGTACCGTTGAATCTGTAGGATGTTATATTTTAGGACCCCCGCCCCCCCCCCCCCCCTCTCTCTCTATAAATCCCGGATCCGCTCATGTCTATTAAAATTATATTTTCAGCTTAATTATTTTTGGAGCAGCTCTGTATTAGTGGTCGATATTTTCATCAATTCCAACACAATCCAAGACTCTCAGAATTATTTTGAGCAAAATGCGACTAAAAGTGGCCAGACAGTACACAATGATTTTTTAGGTACACCTCTTTAAAGCATTCGGTCAGATAGGCACTTGTCATTTAGGCACGACACATCTTTATTTATGAACCCCTTCATTTAGGCACCCACTTTTTATGCACAATGTCATTTTAGGCACACCTGAACAGTGAACGAACAGTTTATATATTTCGAAGTAGAATAAGTGGTAACGTTCACACATTGTAAATCTGTATCTAAAAGGAAATAGTAACCAAGAATTAGGCCATTGAGGTTGTTCGCCAGTATTGGTAATTAGAAACAAAATTAACAACACTGCCCGACTCTTGCCACGTGGAGGCCACCTCTCTCAAGAGTCAAATTTTGAAATTTTGAACCGCAAGCCAATGTTCCAAAAGATCGACCTTTTCCCTTTAGAACGTCGCTCCTATGGTCCGTCAACGAACAGTTTACTATTTTCAATTGTAGAATAAGTGGAAATGAACTCAGCATTGAGTGACATCAATTATCTCTTTATCTACCTAGAAAATAATAACCTGCCTTTGTGTATGACTTATCATCCCGGGATGTGCATACAGTTGACGTATAAAAGTAAAAATAATATACCCACTCGTTACGTTCGAACAATGTCCGCCAACAACAGATTACTATTTTCAATTGTAGAATAAGTGGAAATGAACTCAGCATTGAGTGACATCAATTACCTCTTTATCTACCTAGAAAATAATAACCTGCCTTTGTGTATGACTTATCATCCCGGGATGTGCATACAGTTGACGGACAATAGTAATAATAATATACCCACTCGTCGCGTTCGAACAATGTCCGCCAACAATAGATTACTATTTTCAATTGTAGAATAAATGGAAATGAACTCAGCATTGAGTGACATCAATTACCTCTTTATCTACCTAGAAAATAATAACCTGCCATTGTGTATGACTTATCATCCCGGGATGTGCATACAGTTGACGTATAATAGTAATAATAATATAACCATTCGTTGCGTTCGAACAATGTCCGCCAACAACAGATTACTATTTTCAATTGTAGAATAAGTGGAAATGAACTCAGCATTGAGTGATATCAATTACCTCTTTATCTACCTAGAAAATAATAACCTGCCTTTGTGTATGACTTATCATCCCGGGATGTGCATACAGTTGACGTACAATAGTAATAATAATATACCCACTCGCTACGTCCGAACAATGTCCGCCAACAACAGATTACTATTTTCAATTGAAGAATAAGTGGAAATGAACTCAGCATTGAGTGATATCAATTACCTCTTTATCTACCTAGAAAATAATAACCTGCCTTTGTGTATGACTTATCATCCCGGGATGTGCATACAGTTGACAGACAATAGTAATTATAATATACCCACTCGTCGCGTTCGAACAATGTCCGCCAACAACAGATTACTATTTTCAATTGTAGAATAAGTGGAAATGAACTCAGCATTGAGTGACATCAATTATCTCTTTATCTACCTAGAAAATAATAACCTGCCATTGTGTATGACTTATCATCCCGGGATGTGCATACAGTTGACGTACAATAGTAATAATAATATATCCACTCGTCGCGTTCGAACAATGTCCGCCAACAACAGATTACTATTTTCAATTGTAGAATAAGTGGAAATGAACTCAGCTTTGAGTGACATCAATTTCCTCTTTATCTACCTAGAAAACAATAACCTGCCTTTGTGTATGACTTATCATCCCGGGATGTGCATACAGTTGGCGGACAATAGTAATAATAAAACTAAAGAATCCGAGTCCGACGCGAAAATTTGCTATTAAAAACAAACTTACCCGATTCGTCCGTTCCTTACTACTTCTAAATTAAATGTGACGTTAAAAAATGGCAACTCTCTTTTTTGTATTGTTAACGCGGACGTTATAGTAAACAATGACGTGACGTCATAGTATTCAAATAGGAAATTTGAAAAAATTAAAAATATTTTGAAATTGTGTTAGTTTTTGGTTGAAAAATCATAAATTTACACTGAAATATTTCTCAATGAACTATATACTGAGGATTTTCAGATGTCGTTTGATGATATAGATATATTTTATTGTTTCTAGAAGTAAAAGAATTGACAAAAATTCAAAAAATTTGAATCGATTCCAAAAACTTATATTATAAGAACAGATCAAAACCGAGTTAAGTGTTTGATATATATTTTTTAAAGTTTTTGGTATGTGTTTATCATTGCTATCAGTAGAAAATATTAGGTTTTGGGATTTAAAAGTTGGACAAATACGGCTTGTCCTCTGGACAGCTTGTCAGTGGCGTAGCCAGGTTTTCGAAACTGGGGGTGCAATGGTGAAGATGAACCGACAGAATATATTGACGTATATATAACGGGTGGGGTCCATAGGCCCGCCTGAGATTTGTGGGGGGTCCAGGGGGCGAAGCCTCTGTAAGCTCTGGGGTTTTAGCTATTTGACACACTGCAGGAAGGCTATTTGAAGCTATATTTTTGGATCATAACTGGGTGCTGATTTTAATGGACTTTTTAGTGTGGATATGTTGATCAATGCATGAAGTGAAAAATTTGTCGATTTCAACGCACAATTTGTTTATAATTTGACCCTAAATGTAAAGTCGGTCTACAAGACTAATTTGCTAGAGCGAAGCTATACACAGTCTTGAGTATTTGACTATGTATTAATCACTCAGTCAGCTTCTCTAGGGTTGGGTGGTATTTCGAATCTGAAATAAAAGTTGAAATGTATTGTGCGTTTTGCTCTCAATAATATCCAATCAGCAATTGGATTTCCACTGTCGGTGATAACGTGATACCATCGGGAGATAACGTGACGCCTTCGAGACCCAGTTTGAATGCATCGCACTCTCAATTCGACGTCGTGTAGCCTTCGTGTGTCCTATGGGTAAAAATTAACATCTTCGTGTTGCCTTCGTGTTTGGTTTGGATGTCATCTTGTGACCACTGTGTTACCATGGTGTGAGCTTCTGTAGGCATCGTACTTGTTTCGGCTGTTGGTTTGATGTAGACCAAAATCGGGGCTAACTGCGTCCGAAATTCAAAAATGTGTCCCTCTGATGTCAAATTCGGGACTGTGTGACGGGGGCAATACGGATTTAATTATTACATGGTCTTGTATTCCATGATATAATGTCATAGTATTAAGCTAAGATTCCATATATGAGTCAATTTAAGCGGATCCGTCATCCTTCATTCGTTAAAAATCGAAATGGTCGGTTTTAGAGGGTATGATTCCATATATGCGGAAGCGGTATCCGTCAAATTGTCTCTGTCATGCGTCAAAAACCTACCATTTTGATTTTTAACGAATGACGCATGACGCATATATGGAATCTTAGCTTAATACATATATTATATTATGTAATAAATGTATATATATTCACCCTTGTCTCAACTATTTATTGGTCAAGTTCGGGATTATAAATTATAATCTTATTCTTACATGTAGTATTATATTTCTTTAATAAAACAAAGAAACAGTAATAATACAGGAACAAACTTTCATGAATATCATATCTTTAAACTTTTATAAACATGTTTAGGGATTATAACTAAAATAAGTAACTACAATAAACATCTAGGTACCAAATTTTCCACTGCAAATTACATCTTAACAGTTTTAACATCATTAAAACTGAAATTTTACACTCGAAATACATTAGAATAAATCAGGATAAAACACTTAAAGGGATTGCAAAGTGTATTTCTAAACTTTGTATGTGTATCAGGAACACTGATAGCATCAATTTGAGCCAGTCCACTTAAAGGGACGTCATAAAACGCGTTAGTTTTAGTGGAATTGCTAGAACCACAGACGTCGGAATGAAAATTGAAATGGCGCAAATTTTTGCTATCAGTGTCCCCGATACACATACAAAGTTTAGAAAACCTCTTTACAATCCCTTTAATATGAATGTTTCAGTCATCTCATAGATCAACAGTGGCAGATTCAGGGGGGTGAATCGGTTGGCTATTAGCCACCCCCTTACCTGTGTTGACGTGATTTGAAGGCTAGAAGAGTAATCGATCTAGGACCTGGGTTTTCAACTTGGCGGACAAGTCCCAGACTGGGGACATTTTGACATTTTCAACCTTAGCGACAATTTCTGTCCAGGGGACATCGCAATTTGCTTATGCATTATTGGGGGACACTTAAGAAAACCAGTTGAAAAACCAGGATTTAGGACAACAGACAAAACATTAGCGTCTAGTTTTTAATCTTAAACTATGTGAACCTCCAAAATTTTGACACTCTCGAGTTTAGAACAGATTCTTTTCATTATCCACCACTTTATGAAATTCCTAAATTCGCCACTGATCAATTAATTAAATAACATTAAATCTTTGAAATCTGAATCACATAGGGGGAAAAACAAATTAAATAACATTAAATCTTTGAAATCTGAATCACATAGGGGGAAAAACAATCCCAAAAACCATCTATTTTTTAGGTATTTAACTCACGCCTACGTTAAGGGATTGGTAAAAGGTTTTTTTCAATTTGTTTATCTGACATAATCAATATGCACAATGATGAGGTTCAAGCATGTCTACTTAAATTTGTAATGGTTAAAGGAATACAACCTCTTAGAATGAACAAAAAATCTAAATTTTCAAACTTGGTCAATAGGAGTATATATTCATCAGATTGCTTAATTAACAATAAGTACTCCCTGTTTGTAATAAACCCTTTAAAACGAAATTCAATTTGATCAAGAAGATATAGAGATACGATAAGCATACTTTAAAAATACTCTCAGGTAGCATTTGCGATTTTTTTGATAATGGGAACTTTTTTCAAAAAAAGCAGAATGGCCCTTTAAGTTTTCAAGAATAAGGATCCATGTTTGAGAACTTACTTTTTCTGTTCACTCTAAGAGGTTGCATTCCTTTAACATTTGATTGAATGTTCAATACATTTATATAATTTGTCACATGGTTTAGTTTAAATGGCTATGGTCGGGTGACGTCCCATCCTACCAGCTGATGACATCACAGACGCTTCAAAACGTGATAATCCTGGTGGTGCTGTTTTCAAACCAGTGGGAATATTTCTAGGTGGTAAGGGATAAAAGGCTTGAATTGATTCTCTTTTAGCTTTAAGTTGAGCAACACGTTGTTGAGCATGAAATAAACGATCATTTGCTTCTTGAAGGAGTTGACTGTTAAACACATCTTTTTTCATGGCCGATTCGCCTTGTCTCATTAACTGACGATGTTCCAAATATTTCTTGACTGTTTCTTGCTGTTCTTGTTCATCCTGGCGAATATTCTGGGTGACATCAAAGTTCTTCATGGAGAAATCATCTTGTCTGGCTTGACGATCGTGTCTCAACAATGCGTTAGAAACTGAAGTGTGTTGATTGGTGAAATCGCGAGCAAATTTCATATCGTTCTTCTGAGATTTAGCTATTTCAGCAGTTCTACTCAGACGATCTTGACGTTTATCTAAATAGTTCAGCCTGCTTAATTCTCGTTTTTCAATTGTTTCTTGAATCCGGACACGCTCCTTGTTCCGATTATTTAAAACACTATGCCGTTTCTCAGCATGGTAAAGTTGGATTCTTTCTTTTGCTCGCATTTTTTCATCACGCAGGTTTAAGATGTGTTCCATCTTGGCTGCAGTTTTCTCCGCTTTCTCTCGTTCTTTGTAAGCTTTCTGCACAGCAAATAAACAAGACATACCCATGTTGCCATGGAGACGATTAAAAATTCTTTGATCAGTATTTGGTAGTTTCCTTGGCAACTGTTTTGGTATCGGTGTTTCTGTTAGTTTTCTATGATGTTCAGCTTCAGCATCGCGTACCAGATTTCCCGCCTCTTTCCGAGATAAAATCATTTCTGTTGTAGCATCAATCATTGCTATTTTAGGTTTGAAACCACAAATACGATATCTAGTTAATGGCTGCTCGTCATCTATTTCTGGTAAATATCCATACTGAGCATCTGGACTCGGACATGATTCCACCATTGGTCCGAAAAAATGTTTAATGCTTTTGATTCTTTTTGGTCTCTCCTTGTCCTGTCCAGACTGTGGAGTTGTTCTTGGAGTTCTGGTCACCAACCTCTCCTGTACCTCAGCTCTATGTTGGGCCTGAATAGCAGCAATCTCTTCCTGTAGAAGTTGACCTGTTTCTTGATGAAGCTTAGTTAAATTGATAAAGATGTTTTTTCTTTGCCAAGGTATCGTATCGTCAGGCAATTCAGAAGGTAAACATTTCATCGAGGGGAGATAATCTAATTCGTCTGATCTTTGACTGTTCATAGGTACATCTCCACAATCTTTAGAATCCTGAAATAATAATGACTTTGTTTTACATGTATTTCATTTTTCGATGTCTTTCAATGTATTAGAAAAGATAGTGGACCTCAGTCATATACGCCAAACGAAAAAGCCTTAAATTTAATAAGAAGTAAACTAAACTTTCTCAAACTTTTCAATTTAGGTCTAATAACATCCTTTTTAAGTTTCGTTAAAATCGGATTAATAGTATATTCAAGAATTTGGGTCAACTTTGCTCCTAATGATCGAAAATAGCTCAAATTCGAACTTGATCGTCGTTTTATGAATATGTATACACATCAAAAACTCTTGTTTTTAGAGCATTTACGGACGGACGGGGTGCCGACAATATACGTCCTCATAGAGAGATGTGGACGTATAAAAAAACTAGGATTGTAAAGAAGTTCTCTAAATTCTCTTTGTGTATTGGGGACTTGAAATTTCACTTTAACTAAGCATTTACCAAGTCATTGTTGCAAAATTTGCAATAGTGAGATAAAACATTTTGTTTCAGTAAATTGCAACACCCAATGTTCCCAATACTCATAAAAATTGAGAAAACTGCAAGTGACCTCTGACTAATTGAAAATGGAAATGGTGCAATGATTAAGTGGAAATTTCAAGTAAGAATACTAAATCAAAAATCATTTAGCAAACATTTAAAGGGATTGTAAAGAGGTTGTGTAAACTTTGTATGTGTATCGAGGTCACTGATAGCATCAATTTTCGCCATTCCAATTTCCATTCCGATATCTATGGTTTTTGCAATTCCACTAAAACTAATGCGTTTTATGACCAGTGGCGGATCCAGGGGGGGGGGGGGGGGCGTAGAGGGCGTACACCCCCCCCTTTACTTGGTCTTTTTTTTTTTTTTTTTTAAGTTAGACTGTATTACGACATCAAAAATGAAAACATATAAAACATACATGGTCCACGTCAGAAACCGTTAAATAAGTACAATTTATACTTATTCTATGTTTATAAGCCAAAAAAAAGGTAAAAAAAGATTTCGCCTCGCTTCGCTCGGCTCAAATTGGGATATACGCCCACCCTTTCCAGAATCCTGGATCCGCCCCTGATGACGTCCCTACAAGTGATCTACCTGAAGCTACTATCTATGCAGATCATTGTCAGTGACGTCATAGAACACATTAGTTTTAGTGAAATTGCAAGACCCACAGACGTCGGAATGGAAATTGGAATGGCGCAAATTGATGCTATCAGTGTCCCCGATACACATACAAAGTTTACAAAACCACTTTATAATCCCTTTAAGGAGTTCAGACTTAATATATATACAGAAGAAAAGTTGCATCAAACTATCAAATCTTTGTAATGTGATGCTATACCTCTTGTGAGTGATGAGTGACAGTACCAGTATCACCTTGTGATTCAAATTCTGGCTGTGGTAATTTAATCATTGAGGTAAAATGTGGCATGCTTTCATGTGTACTGGATGCATTTGGTAGCAGAGGTTGTGAACTACCAGGAACTCTGTGTTCAATACCAGTCTGTGGTGTGATGTGCTTGAGGCAATGAAACTCAGACATGAAACCAAGTCTGAAAAAAAGTGATCATAAATTATAATTTTATTTGCATTTTACAAAAATCCAGTAGAAATTCGAAATGTTTCATTTGTAAATCATGATCTTGAGATAGTTCTTAAACCTCACATTGATCTAGATCAGTGGTTCCTAACCTTTTTCAAGCTGTGGACCAAATTCACAAAGCTTCCAGAACCATGGCCCCCCTGTTATATTCCAAACAAGGGCAAAATAGGGAATATAGCGCAAGGGTTGTAGATCCTCATGCGCCATGGCCCCCTGACAAACACCCCATAGCTCCCTAAGGGGCCATGGCCCACAGGTTGGGAACCACTGATCTAGACAATGATGATAGTTCTTAAACCTCACAGTGATCTTGACAATGATGATACATGTAGTTCTTAAACCTCACAGTGATGATAGTTTCTTAAACCTCACATTGATTTTGACAATGATGATAGTTTCTTAAACCTCACATTGATCTTGACAATGATGATAGTTTCTTAAACCTCACAATGATGATAGTTTCTTAAACCTCACATTGATCTTGACAATGATTACAGTTTCTTACACCTCACAATGATGATAGTTCTTAAACCTCACAATGATCTTGACAATGATGATAGTTCTTAAACCTCACAATGATCTTGACAATGATGATAGTTTCTTAAACCTCACAATGATGATAGTTTCTTAAACCTCACATTGATCTTGACAATGATGATAGTTTCTTAAACCTCACAATGATCTTGACAATGATGATAATTTCTTAAACCTCACAATGATGATAGTTCTTAAACCTCACAATGATCTTGACAATGATGATAGTTTCTTAAACCTCACAATGATGATAGTTCTTAAACCTCACAATGATCTTGACAATGATGATAGTTTTTAAACCTCATATTGATCTTGACAATGCTGATAGTTTCTCAAGGTTAAGGAGACTGTCCAGAGTTGCTGTTCCTTTCATATATTTATATTTCGCAGAGGGACTTTACTTAAAATTACAATTTGATTTGTAGATCATTGTGACAAGTTTAAATTTTGGCTAATCACTGGAAAGATTGGATTATGATCTGGGGCCTTATTCTCAAAAACTTAACTTGAAATGATTTTAGTGTTCTAGTTATCTGATTGGTCAATCATAAAATCGATTTTAAATTATGTTGTATGATCCAATCAAATTGCTGTGTTCCTTAAAGTCTTGATTTTATCTAAGTTATTTTTTCAAGGATAAGGTCCCAGGGCTCATTTTGACCATGTTATATTAATATGAATAAAATTGAAAAGGCTACATTAATACCAATCTAATTAAAATAAGATTACATTTCGTTTCGGTTATTTTTTGAGTGTCGACTCCATGTAATTTAAAGACTTATATAAGGCGAGCGTCTTCTTGTGACGAAAATTTCAGCCAATCAAAAACTACCTTCAAGATCGCCGATCTATGCATTGATATGCATTGTGGGAAGACAAAACAGAAAGTAAAGCGACACAGCAGTACAAATTATGACGTAATACAAAATATTCAAATATAAACGTTGTTCTGATTGGTGGAGGGGTAGCACGTGCTATAATAGCTTATTTGTCACCAGAAGATGCTCGCCTTATGAAAGTGGTTAGATTACATGGAGTCGACACTCAAAAAATAACTGAAACGAAATGTAATCTAATTTTAATTAGATTGATTTAATACCTACCTTTTTCTAGTTAAATAACCTCTAATATAACGTTGAATTATCAACACTGGAGAGAAGTGAGAGAGCAGAAAATTCATTTTAGCTTCAGTTATAAATAATGCTTCTAGTTCATCTTTATATGAGCTGTCCTGAAAATATAACAGTTATAAATAATGCTTCTAATTCATCTTTATATGAGCTGTCCTGAAAATATAACAGTTATAAATAATGCTTCTAATTCATCTTTATATGAGCTATCCTGAAAATAAAACAGTTATAAATAATGCTTCTAGTTCATCTTTATAAGAGCTATCCTGAAAATAAAACAGTTATAAATAATGCTTCTAGTTCATCTTTATAAGAGGTGTCCTGAAAATAAAACAGTTATAAATAATGCTTCTAGTTCATCTTTATATGAGCTATCCTGAAAATAAAACAGTTATAAATAATGCTTCTAGTTCATCTTTATATGAGCTATCCTGAAAATATAACAGTTATAAATAATGCTTCTAGTTCATCTTTATAAGAGGTGTCCTGAAAATATAACAGTTATAAATAATGTTTCTAGTTCATCTTTATATGAGCTGTCCTGAAAATAAAACAGTTATAAATAATGCTTCTAGTTCATCTTTATAAGAGGTGTCCTGAAAATATAACAGTTATAAATAATGCTTCTAATTCATCTTTATATGAGCTATCCTGAAAATATAACAGTTATAAATAATGTTTCTAGTTCATCTTTATATGAGCTGTCCTGAAAATAAAACAGTTATAAATAATGCTTCTAGTTCATCTTTATAAGAGGTGTCCTGAAAATATAACAGTTATAAATAATGTTTCTAGTTCATCTTTATATGAGCTGTCCTGAAAATATAACAGTTATAAATAATGTTTCTAGTTCATCTTTATATGAGCTGTCCTGAAAATAAAACAGTTATAAATAATGCTTCTAGTTCATCTTTATATGAGCTGTCCTGCAAATAAAACAGTTATTTCACAGTTTTAATCTTGTAATTCATGTAAATCATCTTTGTCAAGTCTGAAATGTTTGATTTGATCTGCTATTATTACAAACAGGGCTTTAGATTACATTAATTTGGGCAAACCATGTATGCGAGGAGCGGACATGGATATGTAGGTAGCAAGAGTCTTTGGGAAAGCCACAGTATTAAGCTTAAACACAAAAACTAGGTCAAACTGCCTAATTAACAAGGGCATGGATTTGTCAAAAATTTTAGGAGGGGGACCAACCAGCATGGGTTGTAGAGTCTAAGTACGTCGCGAAACTCCTCAACCGCAAGTCTAAACATAAGGTCCCCGTCCTAAAAAAAAGAAATAGAAAATGGCTTCAATTTCGTGCATTTTGACAGATGTTTCTGGGTTTTGAGTTTCATGTGATTGATTTTGATTCTTCAAAAAATCTATTTTACTAATCAAATTATGGGGTATTGTTTTTTATCAACCCTTTAAAAACAAATTCAGTTTGATCAAGGAGATACAGAGATACAATAAACATACTTTAGAAATACTTTCAGGTAACATTTGCTTCGTTTTTGTTAATGAACATTGTTTTAAAAAAAAAATACAATACCTTCTTTAACTGTGGACATAGATTGAGTCTAAACTGTGGAGCCATAGCATTAAATCTGGCACTGAACAAAGCATCTTCAATGATTTCTTCATCTGATATAACATGATAGTCCAAGGCCTTGAGAGACCAAATACTGTTAACAACATGATGTCTATAGTTCTTCTTGAGATATAGTGGTGTATCATACAGAGTGAGTATACTCAGACTAGGGCATGCTGAGAGATTATGTAGTATATCAAATCTCCCTAGAGGATTATCATGTAGATGTAAACTTCGAAGATTACCCAATCTCGACCAGAATGCTGCTCCTGGTAGATGAGCTAACTGAAAGAACAAATCACAAATAAATTTTAAATAGCCATAAGTAGCAATTTTCAGATTTGCAGGGGCCATAGGTCTTTGACGTTCTGTCAATAATAATAAAATAGGGTCAATGTTGAAAAATAGTGTCTACGTAATATATAAGTAACAGAAGGTGTCCAATGGCTTACAGGGCATGAATGTAAACAAAGCCGTTTATTTGTTTGTAAAAGGCTATTGCTTTACTTTTGCGGTTTTATTGGGCGGGGAAGTGCTTTCTCATGCCTCTGGTGTACTTTTTAATACATATATAGCCACTTTTGTCCGTTTTCCAAAATGTTCCGACTTCCATGAGCAAATCGGCCATTTGCATATTGAGGGGAGGTAATTATACGGAAAATCAGACTTCAGACAACTTCAAATACCTGTGCAGGGGCCTTATTCTTGAAATTTTAACTTATAACAATTTTAGTATTCATGTCATCTGATTGGTCAATCATTAAAATCCATTTTAAACTAAGTTATAAGCTATTATCCAATCAGATTGCTGTATTTCTTAAATTCTCAATTTTATCTTAGTTAAGTTTTCGAGGCCCCAAAGTGTTTTTAGGATGATATATATTGGCATTTCTGGGGCCTTATTCTCGAAATTTTAACTTAAAACAATTTTAGTATTCAAGTCATTTTTTTCAGTTTTTTCTTTGGCAACTTTCAAAATGAACATAAAGTTTAAATTCTCAAACTTGGCCAAAAATAACATACTCTAATTGGACAAGATTAAAATTTTGAATTTTATGTTAATTCTAAAAGTTAGTATTGCCAAAGTTTATTATTAAAGAAATAATTTCCTACCTCATTACTGTGAAGATCTAGTTTGATCATTTGTAAACAATTTGCCAGTCCATCAATCTTGGTGAGAAAATTATTACTAAGAATACAGATAGTAATATTGGTACATAAACTGATTTCACCAGGTTTTCTAAGATGAAGACTAGTCAACTTAACAAACTGTAAACTACTCAAATCTTTCACTTTCTTAGCAGTTTTGGTATTTTCTAGAATGAAGTCTTTCGATGGGACAACAATGTAGCCATGTTTTTCGGCCTGACGTATGATTTCTTCATCTCTTTGTCTATGATATCTCTCTAGTGAGTTTGAGTTTTTATTCTTCAATGCCTCCTGGGAACGAGTGATTTTATTCCAATCTGGTATGCTGACCATTTTGATTTTTTTCTGCTACCAAAACCTAAATATGAAAATTTTATACATATATTAGCAGATAAATAGTATGGAACTGGAATAATGACTACTTTCAAGCATAGGGCCTTGGGAGGGCTTTCCCGTGCCAACACAATTATACCTTAAAGCAATACTACGTCTTATAATGAACAAAAAAGGTTAAATTTTCAAACTTGGTCAATAGGAGTATATATTCATCAGGGGACAAACCTAGTGGCATAACTATGAAACAGATTACCTAAATAATCTGATAAATCCAGAAAACTATGTTTTAAATACAATAATTGATAGATGTCTTAATCCAATTAAAGGCATTTATCAATAATAATCTGTAATTGTATGGAATATTACATAGTTTTATGGGTTTATTTGATTCTGTTTCAAGTATACTTTGGACACTGTTGATGAATATATACTCTTATTGACCAAGTTTGAGAACTTAATTTTTTTGTTCATTCTAAGACATAGTATCGCTTGCATTTGTGGATGTTTTTCTCTCAAAATTTTCAGGCTAAACTCTTAAGACCCTGTAAAAATAATTTTTAATCTTAAATTTGGTGGAAAATGTCATGAATTTTCTTCTGGTGGCCCTTCAGTCCCTATACAAATAAACCTTAAATTCTTCAAAAAAGTGTAACAAAATTGTGTTCCGTGCATCTATTATAGTTCTCGAATTTTTTCTGGACTAGATCCCACAGCCACAATACAAATAATCTTCAACTTCAGATTGTTGGGAAAAGTCAGGAATTAGCGTTCCCGGTGTCTAATTTCCAATATTTTCTTCTTGTGGTCCTGCAGTCTTATACAAATAAATCAATTTGTCAATTTTCTAAATTTTCTAGAGGGGGTCCCTAGACTCCAGAAAATCTAATTTTCAGAGTTTCCAATGGGCAATAACTCAATAGAGCCATTAGAGGGCACCACTAGTACTACTGTAAAAGCATAACAATGCTAATTGCTCAAAATTTCTGAGGAGGAAAAGGAAGGGGGGATGGGTTTGGTACCTACATGTACTACCCCCACCCCTTCCTGTATGGGCCTGGCCGTGGTTCACACCTTTTGTACAATGACATGCAATAATGCCAAGCCAAATGATGGAATAGGGCCTCTCTACTAGTCTCTAGTATTTTTTAGTTGTTGACTGGAAAAAAAATGGAAGGAAGAATAAGCATAAGATTAAGATAAGTTAGTAGTAATTGTTATTGAAACTTGTATTACTGAGTAAACGATGGATGAAAAAATAATTAAAAACCTCAATAGCGGCAGATTTCAACCCATTCGTCAGCGATTTTCGTATTTGTTTACATTTTTCGTTTTTTGGAAGCCATATTGTAAACGTTGTTATGGATACAGGAAGTGAAAATAGCATGGGAGATAACTCGATGCTTTGTAGACCTTTTCATCAAGACACATTTGTTTTACTACTTTTACTTTGAGTTTGAGTTTGATTGAAAAAATGTCAAAACAACTTGCATGGAAAGTGTTTCCATGCTGTATGAATGAATTGAAAATTGAAACAACACTAGCATGTGGCCAGTCGTTTAGGTGAGAAATTAAGACAATCTAAAACTTTCAGAACTATTTTGAGGTTTATATTTTAATTCATAAAAAGATAAGACAAAATGTGATTAAGAACTCAATGTGGCCAGAGCCAGAGAGTAGGCTTATAGGCCTAGTTATATTATCAGATTTTGATTATCAATTATCAATATCAAACAGAATCACAGAAAAATCAACTTCCAACCAAGGCTCAAGAGGTTCAGACAATTAACACAGCACAGAACCTAGTTGGGGATCCGTCCTATACGCCTATCAACACTTGACGTCATAAGCGGCCAGGTCAAAGTTCATAGGGGAAAAAGTAGCTTAAGTCGCTTACGTCATTAAGCTAAGAATTATAACGTCGTTGATCGTCTTCAGATGAATACATCATCAATCATGCAAATGATATCATTTTAAATAGTTGTACGATGTAAATAGTCCAACTTAAAGTCTTGCTGCTCTTTCAATGGAACAATTTTGTGCTCTTTCGATTCGTAATTTGCCGTTTTTAGGACAATTCCATTGTAACTAATATCTGAAGACTTTGCAGCTTGTAGGCTAAATCGAAATTTGCCGATTTTTTTTTTTTTAAATGACTTGATTATTGAAATCATTACTGTATTTCATTAAAAGATTTACTTCAGACCGAGGAATATTTTTCTTTAGAATAAACAGTAGGCCTACTGGTAGTTTATTTTATCTCATATCTCATGGGAACCCCATCACTGTAGGCTAGGCCTAGAGCATGTTTCGAGAGTAGATTTGGGTCTTGAATCTAAATAGCCTTTAGATGTACTTAAACTTGAATTCTTACTTAACATTTGTCTTTCCTGTTCTTTTCATGTGTTTTCTGTATAAGACACAGTCTCACTTAAAAAGGAGTCTTCGTTTAACTTACAAACGATGGCAATTATTGATATCCGTGGCGTGGATTTGAATTAAATTTCGAGGGAGAGCCGCTGTGGACAATATCACTACGATAAGCTCAGCTAAAGAAAAAATTCCGTTTTTTAGACTATGGAAGGCCTATTTTCGTTCGAACGAATTGTAAACATTCCATTTTAGGAGTTAGCCTACAGTTCCCAGAGGAAACTCTATTTGACAGCCTAAGGCCTCGAATTGTCGAGGTATAAGACCTACGTTTTTCCTATTGGTGTCCAGCCCAGAATTATCGTTACAGTAGTAAAATAGAGGAAGCTTAATAATAATATACCCGTAGCCTACGTGTCCGGACACGATCGATTTTCTTTTTCTCTAATTTATCGCTCACCCGTACCGAACCGAACCAGATACCAAACCACGTCTTTAGAATCGCGGCTTATACAGAATCCCGAAATTTATTGAAAACGTTTCGCATTTTTGTAAAATGTGTTATAACGACTCCTAATAACCCCACAAAAAGCAATTATGCTTAGGCCTACTTACAATTCAGTTTATTTTGAGAAAAAACCCCGAAAAGTTGATAATGACTTAATGATAATAGCAATTATGGAGAATTTGAAAAAAAGGCATTGTGGAGTTTTGGAAATAGAATCGCCACGTAGGCTTTTAAACGGGGGAATGTCTCTGCACCTGACACAATGTCAAAAATACTGTCCCCCAAAAAACCAAGTCATTGTCTCTATTTTGATCATAGACATAATTGTTTCAAAAATTAGGCTACTCTTGATTTCAACTATTTTTTTTTTGTACCATCTTACGTTTTTTTTTTTTTTATAAAGCATGCATAGTATATGTTATTATACATAGGCCCATGCGATTACCGGTCATGTGTTCCGTCCGTACGGGATTATCGAACCGAAGAAACAAGAAGAAGCGAATGCACTTGGGTTCAGATACGATGTCGACACGATTTCTTTTTCCTTTTTTCTGCAGTGTCGAAAATCCCGGACCGCATTATAACTCGTCCATCGGCTTAAAATTCAATCTTGTAAAAAATAAAGGTTTTATTTAATTCAGATCTTCATCTCTTTCTTAAAACCATCATACTACGCTATGGGTTATAACGTCATTGAAGCGAAGTTTTCCCCTATGACCTTTGACCTGCACCGCCATATTGAAAATGACGTCAAGTGTTGATACGAGTATTAAAATCCATAGCGATTCTCCGGAGACCAGGGTCCCCGGCGTTTGAACGACTCTCAGGTCTAAACGAATTGGCCTACCTTTATAAATTTACGTTTTTCGGAAATTTCGAAGAATTTTCTTATCGATGGAATACAAAAACTTCACAAGAAACTCTCAAAAGTGCCGTCTTACGCCGAAACAAAATTTGAAGCAGTCCCAGGACGCCATTTATTTTTTTTTAACTGTTGGCGGAGTTTACATGTTTAACCAGAGATAACTCGCTCACAACCTGTAAGCTCCGCCTTTATGGCAGCCATCACTGATAGAATTCTCGCTTGGAAACTTTCGATCAAAATAAAAGGTATTTATTGAGCTAGGAGATAATTTAATTTACTTTTTTATTTAATATTTTATGAAAATCTATCGAGATGTGCCGATTTTCAAGGACACAGGGGCTTAATAAAGGATTTGAATTTCCGCAATGAAATGATACAGCATGGCAGCCTGACGTTGACCCGCTCAACGGCAGGTTTTATCTGACTACACAGAACACAGCATGTAGAAAGATCCTCATGTCCATAAACCATTTTTATTCTTGTAGTTTCTTTCTGTATTGGATTACTGGTACCGGTACTGATCCCTGTTTGTCTGCATTAGGCCTATTCTATGTCTTTTTAGGCCTAGTTTCAAATGATTTTTTGCATTGTAAAGACCATTAACAATTTTATGAAGGGACTGTAAAGAGGTTTTATGTTCACCAACTGTTTGACCAAAAAACTTTTAGTCTCAGAACCTGGATATTTTGGCTAATTTAATCTGTTATAATGTTCCAAACTACCTTTAAAATTTAAGCCCTCCAATCCATATCATAAATATCAGTGTTTGAAAGCCAAAAATGCAACTCGTCTTTTAGTAAGACTATGACTTATAGAAAACACACATATACAGAATATGAAAGGTAACTGTTAAGGTAAGGATATAATTCTAGAGATTGTGCGATTTTTGAGCAGTTCCAGTAAATCTGAAGGCTATTTACATAAATTCAAGACCCAAATTGATCCTCAAAATTACTGAACATTCCCATTTAAGATCAACTTTGTAATAATACTATGTCTATAAGGCCACATAAAATAAAACAATTGGTGATCGTGCCCGAAAAGGTATAGCAAAAATACAATTTTTCGCGGACATTTAACGCGGAATACTGTAAAATAATAGGAAATATCACCAGTAGGTCCATCTAGCGACCATAGTAGGAACTACAACACCCATCCGCCCATGCGCTGCCATCGTATCCGGATCCGATTAAGTGCTTTAGTGTCCTATAAAAAATTAAAAAAAAAAAAAAAAAACCTCCCCCCCTCCCCTGATTTTGGAAATTGAAAGGACGATCACCAATTTTTTTTTTTTATGTGGCCTAATCAATAAGTTTTTTTATTTCAGGTGGAAAGAATTAGAAACTGGTGAATGGACTGGAGTCATACAAGATGAAGTTTGGAAGTTTAAGCAGACGCCATTACATTTATTATATCAAGTTTATTCTAGAAATACAAATAAAAACAATGTTGTTTCATCTGTAAGTTGTGAAGGTCAAGAATTAGACCCAATAGATCGTTTTCAAATTAAAAAAGAACCTGCTCTTCAAGTCAACTCGAGAAAACGCAAACAAAAACAATCTACAGTTCAACCCAATAAGAAATTGGATTTAAAGAATTTGGAAGTGAAATTGGAAAGCGATGTTTACAATAAATATGAGCGAACTATAAGAAATTATTTTCAGTTAGATGTAAGTGTAGTTGATCTTTATAAAAAATGGGCGACCGTTGATTCAAATTTTCAGGAAATTTCTCAAAATTTCCCAGGAATTCGGATTTTGAGGCAAGATCCTGTTGAAAATTTGTATTCTTTCATTTGTTCATCGAATAATCACATTTCAAGAATTAGTGGAATGGTGGAAAAGTTATGTGTTCATTTTGGAAAAGAAATTTGCGAAGTAGATGGAAAAATGTATTATCAGTTTCCAACAGTTGAGAGTTTAGCTGGCAGCGGCGTGGAACAGAAATTACGTGAATTAAGTTTTGGTTATAGAGCGAAGTATATCAATCAGACATCTCAGTATATTATAAAGAACCACAATGAAGACTGGCTATATTCTTTACGACAATTACCTTACACAGAAGTTAAAAAACAGTTGATGAAACTTTGTGGTGTTGGGGCGAAGGTCAGTATTTTTTAAATAGATCTGATGTTTATTTGACACTTTTTCTCAGTGAGTTATATTAATAATAGCAATAGCTTACTTATTAAATATTCACAAAAATTTAACTTAGATAAAATCCAGATATGAAGAAATATTGTAATCTGATTGGATAATACAACTGAATTTAAAATCAATTTTAGTGATTGACCAATCAGATGCCTAGAACAAGTTAAGTTTTCCAGAATAAGGCCCCTGTTTTTGGATCCTGTTAAGTTATAGGTTGGAATTATGGATAAAACCTTCTAATTGTGGAACCAGGTCTGCCAGTGTATGTTTGATGTCTATGGATAAAAAAGGCTCTATATACAAGTAGATAAGACACATATATATGAGGTGCTGAAGCACAGTCGGCTACCGTACTGCGTTGTTCTTTACAAACATCACGTCATTTGCTTGGATACAAGGAATTGAAAGTTGATATGTTTGAAAGCGTTAATGCCAAGAGGTTTTGCCAATGACCCATCATCCCAATGTCATACCTTTCTCCTTTACTATGTACGTCAAAATGTACGGTAGTTAAAGAGAATAACTTGACCACGGGAAGATGCCAATGACAATTAAACAATATTTATTCAAAATTTACAAGATGTATGGTAAATAAATGTACAATATATGGTTTCAGAAACAAGCTGAAGCTTATATTAATCCGTTACCATATCACGGAACCTCGTTATTATCGTTGTAAAATAAAGATGTTTCTTTCTTTTTAATGAAGATGAGAAAGGCTGATATGAAAGAGAATTTTAGTCTACAGGCTGTATTGATTTCACACAGTTGGAAATAAAAGATAGTAGGCCTACTGTAACAGTACTTAGCTTAGTCCAATGCTTTTGTCTAGACACATGTTCCTCATTGTACAATGTATGGTATTGCTAGTCCTGACTTTTGAGTCCTTGTTAGCTCAATTTAGAAGAGAAAGATATGATGTCCAACTACAAAATAAAATGTTCTTATAAAATGGTTTTAATTATTATATATGACACTAATTGTAATTTTGTTGATGGAAATGAATTATGTTGTAGGTAGCTGATTGTGTATGTTTGATGTCTATGGATCAAAGTGGTTCTATACCAGTAGATACTCATGTATGGCAAATAACAGCTCGACATTATATACCTAAATTACAAACTTCTAAATCTTTAACTGATAAACTGTATACAGAGATAGGTGAGTTACTAATATATACCTAAATTACAAACTTCTAAATCTTTAACTGATAAACTATATACAGAGATAGGTGAGTTACTAATATACCTAAATTACAAACTTCTAAATGTTTAACTGATAAACTGTATACAGAGATAGGTGAGTTACTAATATATACCTAAATTCTAAATCTTTAACTGATAAACGATATACAGAGATAGGTGAGTTACTAATATATACCTAAATTACAAACTTCTAAATCTTTAACTGATAAACTATATACAGAGATAGGTGAGATACTATTATACCTAAATTACAAACTTCTAAATCTTTAACTGATAAACTGTATACAGAGATAGGTGAGATACTAATATATACCTAAATTACAAACTTCTAAATGTTTAACTGATAAACTATATACAGAGATAGGTGAGATACTAATATACCTAAATTACAAACTTCTAAATCTTTAACTGATAAACTGTATACAGAGATAGGCGAGATACTATTATACCTAAATTACAAACTTCTAAATCTTTAACTGATAAACTATATACAGAGATAGGTGAGTTACTAATATATACCTAAATTACAAACTTCTAAATCTTTAACTGATAAACTATATACAGAGATAGGTAAGATACTAATATACGTAAATTACAAACTTCTAAAACTTTAACTGATAAACTCTATACAGAGATAGGTGAGATACTAATATACCTAAATTACAAACTTCTAAATCTTTAACTGATAAACTATATACAGAGATAGGTGAGATACTAATATACCTAAATTACAAACTTCTAAAACTTTAACTGATAAACTGTATACAGAGATAGGTGAGTTACTAATATATACCTAAATTACAAACTTCTAAATCTTTAACTGATAAACTATATACAGAGATAGGTGAGATACTAATATACCTAAATTACAAACTTCTAAAATTTTAACTGATAAACTATATACAGAGATAGGTGAGATACTAATATATACCTAAATTACAAACTTCTAAATCTTTAACTGATAAACTATATACAGAGATAGGTGAGATACTATTATACCTAAATTACAAACTTCTAAAACTTTAACTGATAAACTATATACAGAGATAGGTGAGATACTAATATACCTAAATTACAAACTTCTAGATCTTTAACTGATAAACTGTATACAGAGATAGGTGAGATACTAATATACCTAAATTACAAACTTCTAGATCTTTAACTGATAAACTATATACAGAGATAGGTGAGTTACTAATATACCTAAATTACAAACTTCTAAATGTTTAACTGATAAACTATATACAGAGATAGGTGAGTTACTAATATACCTAAATTACAAACTTCTAAATGTTCAACTGATAAACTATATACAGAGATAGGTGAGTTACTAATATACCTAAATTACAAACTTCTAAATGTTTAACTGATAAACTATATACAGAGATAGGTGAGTTACTATTATATACCTAAATAACAAACTTCTAAATCTTTAACTGATAAACTGTATACACAGATAGGTGAGATACTAATATACCTAAATTACAAACTTCTAAATCTTTAACTGATAAACTATATACAGAGATAGGTGAGTTACTAATATACCTAAATTACAAACTTCTAAATCTTTAACTGATAAACTGTATACAGAGATAGGCGAGATACTAATATACCTAAATTACAAACTTCTAAATCTTTAACTGATAAACTATATACAGAGATAGGCGAGATACTAATATACCTAAATTACAAACTTCTAAATCTTTAACTGATAAACTGTATACAGAGATAGGCGAGATACTAATATACCTAAATTACAAACTTCTAAATCTTTAACTGATAAACTATATACAGAGATAGGCGAGATACTAATATACCTAAATTACAAACTTCTAAATCTTTAACTGATAAACTATATACAGAGATAGGTGAGTTACTAATATATACCTAAATTACAAACTTCTAAATCTTTAACTGATAAACTGTATACAGAGATAGGTGAGTTACTAATATATACCTAAATTACAAACTTCTAAATCTTTAACTGATAAACTGTATACAGAAATAGGTGAGTTACTAATATACCTAAATTACAAACTTCTAAATCTTTAACTGATAAACTATATACAGAGATAGGTGAGATACTAATATACCTAAATTACAAACTTCTAAATCTTTAACTGATAAACTGTATACACTGATAGGTGAGATACTAATATATACCTAAATTACAAACTTCTAAATGTTTAAGGGTGTTAATTGGGCTATTTCACGTTATGAAAAAATGGAATAAGTATATGAAATAATTATTTCTTGAGACTTGTTGTGCATTTGTTGATGATTTGGGGTCCTTCTCGATAGTTTAAGGTTGATTTCATGTCAATCAGATTTTTTTTAATGAGTTGACAGCCCTTTCAAACATGTCATAAAAATTGGACATTTCAAACCTTTGATACAAGTTTAAAAAAATGTGAATGGATCAATCTACATCAAACTTTACATAAATGTAGACAATTACATTGCCAAGAAACGTACAGAGCGATTTTCCAAAAAAAAATATTATTTTGGTGGTTACCATGGAAATACGAAAATTTACACGTAGGTACGGCAAACATTTTTCAGGGGCCAAACTGATTAGAATTTTCGAAAAAACTCTCTGTACGTTTCATCCTTATTGAATAAGCTTTCAATCAAGACCAAGATCGTAATTTTCAATAAAAAATGGCTGAGAAATCTTGTATCAACCGGGACACATTTTGCTACTTTTTCCTAATTTTTTAGCAAAAACTAACGAAATACCTAATTTCTTTTCGGTTTTTTTCATTCTATATAGTTTACAAATAAAGTAATAATAATTATCTACAATCTGAGCCCAAAAATAATAAGTAATTCGCTAAACTTCCATCTCGTGTTTTTTTTTCTCGAACGCTAGCCCAATCAATACCCTTAACTGATAAACTATATACAGAGATAGGTGAGTTACTATTATACCTAAATTACAAACTTCTAAATCTTTAACTGATAAACTATATACAGAGATAGGTGAGATACTAATATATACCTAAATTACAAACTTCTAAATCTTTAACTGATAAACTGTATACACAGATAGGTGAGATACTAATATACCTAAATTACAAACTTCTAAATCTTTAACTGATAAACTGTATACACTGATAGGTGAGATACTAATATACCTAAATTACAAACTACTAAATCTTTAACTGATAAACTATATACAGAGATAGGTGAGTTACTAATATACCTAAATTACAAACTTCTAAATCTTTAACTGATAAACTATATACACAGATAGGTGAGATACTAATATATACCTAAATTACAAACTTCTAAATGTTTAACTGATAAACTATATACAGAGATAGGTGAGTTACTAATATACCTAAATTACAAACTTCTAAATCTTTAACTGATAAACTATATACACAGATAGGTGAGATACTAATATATACCTAAATTACAAACTTCTAAATCTTTAACTGATAAACTGTATACAGAGATAGGTGAGATACTAATATACCTAAATTACAAACTTCTAAATCTTTAACTGATAAACTGTATACAGAGATAGGTGAGATACTAATATACCTAAATTACAAACTTCTAAATCTTTAACTGATAAACTGTATACAGAGATAGGTGAGATACTAATATACCTAAATTACAAACTTCTAAATCTTTAACTGATAAACTATATACAGAGATAGGTGAGTTACTAATATATACCTAAATTACAAACTTCTAAATGTTTAACTGATAAACTATATACAGAGATAGGTGAGATACTAATATATACCTAAATTACAAACTTCTAAAACTTTAACTGATAAACTATATACAGAGATAGGTGAGATACTAATATATACCTAAATTACAAACTTCTAGATCTTTAACTGATAAACTATATACAGAGATAGGTGAGATACTAATATACCTAAATTACAAACTTCTAAATCTTTAACTGATAAACTATATACAGAGATAGGTGAGATACTAATAAACCTAAATTACAAACTTCTAAATCTTTAACTGATAAACTATATACAGAGATAGGTGAGATACTAATATATACCTAAATTACAAACTTCTAAATCTTTAACTGATAAACTATATACAGAGATAGGTGAGATACTAATATATACCTAAATTACAAACTTCTAAATCTTTAACTGATAAACTGTATACAGAGATAGGTGAGATACTAATATATACCTAAATTACAAACTTCTAGATCTTTAACTGATAAACTATATACAGAGATAGGTGAGATACTAATATATACCTAAATCACAAACTTCTAAATCTTTAACTGATAAACTATATACAGAGATAGGTGAGATACTAATATACCTAAATCACAAACTTCTAAATGTTTAACTGATATAAACTGTATACAGAGATAGGTGAGATACTAATATATACCTAAATTACAAACTTCTAAATGTTTAACTGATAAACTGTATACAGAGATAGGTGAGTTACTAATATACCTAAATTACAAACTTCTAAATCTTTAACTGATAAACTATATACAGAGATAGGTGAGATACTAATATATACCTAAATTACAAACTTCTAAATCTTTAACTGATAAACTATATACAGAGATAGGTGAGATACTAATATATACCTAAATCACAAACTTCTAAATGTTTAACTGATATAAACTGTATACAGATATAGGTGAGATACTAATATACCTAAATTACAAACTTCTAAATCTTTAACTGATAAACTGTATACAGAGATAGGTGAGTTACTAATATACCTAAATTACAAACTTCTAAATGTTTAACTGATAAACTATATACAGAGATAGGTGAGTTACTAATATATACCTAAATTACAAACTTCTAAATCTTTAACTGATAAACTATATACAGAGATAGGTGAGTTACTAATATACCTAAATTACAAACTTCTAAATCTTTAACTGATAAACTGTATACAGAGATAGATGAGTTACAATGGACATTGAACGGTTTTTTTGTTTTTTTTTAAATAGTTTTTCTTTATTAACAGATAAATTTTACAATGTACATATAAACGATACAGAAAGAAGCATAATACTTATTTGAATCTGCCTTGCTGGACTAAGAGAAAAATAACATATATATTTATTTACATTATTTTCTCTTCGTCCAGCGAGGCAGATTGCTATATATCTCTATATATGCATATCATGGCTTAAGATTACTTGCAGGTTACAATGGAAAACTAGACGTCTAGAATCGCAAATTCCTGACATTGCCTGACAAAGTAATTGTTTTTTTCTATAGGGACTAACACAAGAATATTATTGGAATTAGACGCAAATTTTCGACATTGCCTGAAGAATTAAGGTTTCTTTGTGTAGGGACTGTGGGGACTAACAAATACAAATTTTGAGAATAAGACGCCCGAAAATGCAAAATTTTTGACATTTCTCCCAACTAATTTGAAGATCAAGATTATTGGCCTGACCCTCCTACAAAATATTTTGTCCCTACAGTTTTATTTTTTCCCTACAGAAAATCGCTACTATAACACTCACCCACACTAACTTATAAGGACGCCTCTGTTTAGGACTATCTGAAATGGCAAGTTGACAATTATTTTACGTACAGATTATAAAAAAAACAGTGTTCTGTAAAGAATTATTTCTAAATACTCTTTCCATGTTAAATTTCAGGTGATTATTTTCGAGAACTGTGGGGTGAATATGCTGGCTGGGCACATTCTGTAAGTTTTCTTTTTTTATTTAATACTGAATATGTACAAACTTGATATTATCCTCAAAATCACATTTTTTTCAATCAGACGTCTGTGATTCCAGTAATTTCTTGCTTGGATCAAAGAAGAACTTGATAAGAACCAAAGACATCTTAGAGTAGTTAGCACATCTTTCTTTGAAACATAACGTCATTCGCTTGGATACTTGCAAATGGTGGTCGTTGTGTTTTAGAGTTTGGTTCTTGATCGGGGTGTGAAAGTCCCATGATCTTGAATAAGTCATCTTCACTCATAATTCAGCTGTTAATGGGTATGGATAATCTGGGAAGATCAATGCCAAGAGGTTTGGTCAAGGATAAGCTGGGAGAAAGGATCCTCATAGCACCTTAGTTGTTATCCTTGTATATCTTTTTCTTTCTGAAGGAAAATTGAAATAATGTTAATAGAAGCCATGAAAAGTATAGATTCTGAAAACCTCTTTATTATCCTTTGAAGTATCTGAAAATTCAAGTAAATTTAACCAGCCCTCTTGATGAGAATTGTATATAAGCACCTTGCGCTTACAGCATGCAATGGTGAACGACAGATTTTATTTCCCGGGGAAAAAACTTTGATGGACTGGCATACATGTCTTGTATGGTGTAGGGGGATAATGATGGTATGATTGAACTACAAAATCATCCATCTTTCCAAATATATCAAAGTTTTGTAAATAAATACGTTCAAAACCCCTTCATCCGCGCCTCCGCGGGGGTGTGGAAAATCGCAAGTTTTTGGGGCTTAGTTGTTCTGACTCTCTCCCACCCATATCTGTCTAAATAACTATCAAAGGCTGGGAATAGAGTCAGCAAACATCGAAATAACAGCAATGATGATATTTTTTTCCTTTTTTGCTAGGTTCTGTTTACAGCTGATTTAAAGAAATTTCAAGTTAAAAAAAAGAGAAAGATACAAAGGTATTAAGAATTTTTGTTCTGTTCGATGGGTTACCTTATTTTTTTAGTGAACAATTTAGCAAATTATTTGATAATTTTTGTTTTTATACGCCCACATGAATATGTGGTCGTATATTGTCGTCGCCCCTGTCCGTCGGTCCGTCGGTCCGTCCGTCGGTCCGTCCGTCAACATTTCTTGTGAGCACTATAGAGACTACAGTTCTCATCTGATTTTAATGAAACTTACTATGCTCCTTCAGATTGATAAGATCTCGACCAAGTTCGAAATTGACATATTTTCGAATAACGGTTTTTGAGTTATTGCCCTTGACTTTGTAAAAACGCGTCAAATTTAGTTCGTGAGCACTCTAGAGACTACAGTTTTCATCTGATTTTAATGAAACTTGGTATGCTGCTTCAGATTGATAAGATCTCGGTCATGTTCGAATTTGACGTATTTTGGATGAACGTTTTTTGAGTTATTGCCCTTGACTTTGTAAAAACGCGTCAAATTTAGTTTGTGAGCACTCTAGAGACTACAGTTTTTATCTGATTTTGATGAATTTTTGTATGCTCCTTTAGATTTATAAGATCTTGATCAAGTTCAAATTTGACGTATTTTTTATGAACGGTTTTTGAGTTATTGCCCTTGACTTTGTAAAACGCGTGAAATTTAGTTTGTGAATAGTCTAGAGACTACAGTTTTTACAGTTTTCATCTGATTTTAATGAAACTTGGTATGATCCTTGAGATTGATAAGATCTCGGTTAAGTTCAAATTTGACGAATTTTGGATGAACAATTTTTGAGTTATTGCCATTGACTTTGCAAAAACGCATCAAAAATAGTTTTGTAAGCACCATAGAAGTTAAACTGATTCTGATGAAACTTGGTGTGATCACTGGAATTGATAAGATCTCGGTCAAGTTCTAACATGAGGCATTTTCGATGAACAGTTTTTGAGTTATTGCTCTTGACTTTTTATTCTTTAGATATAAAGAAATTTGTATTATCGTTAATTAAAACATGATTATTTCTGACATCTGCCAGTGGGCGTATGTTACCTTGCATGGTTAATTATTATTATCCATGTATTTTCAATCATATTATTTTAATTTTTTTTATAGTATAGAATTAAAGGGATTGTAAAGAGTATTTCTAAACTTTGTATCAGGGGCACTATAGCATCAATTTGCGCCATTCTAATTTCCATTCCAACGTCTGTGATTCTTGCGATTCCACTTAAACTAACGCGATTTATGACGTCACTAATAGTGATCTACCTTCCGGTACTATTGATATATGCAGATCACTGTCAGTGACGTCATTAAACGTGTTAGTTTTAGTGGAATTGCAAGAACCACAGACGTCAGAATAGAAATTGGAATGGCGCAAATTGATGCTATCAGTGTCCCTGATACACATACAAAGTTTAGAAATACGCTTTACAATCCCTTTAAGAGTTTTGATAATCATAGATAACCATATATTTACAGTCTGGATAAACAAAAAAATCAACCTTTTGAGCCTTTGATTGGCTTACATATTTATTTGACATTTATATATTTGTGGGTTTTTGTTGACCATTTGTAATTTTTTTTGATGTAGGGAAAGAAACAAAGTAAGAAGACTATAAAGACCATCAAGAATTGAAGCAATCTCATGTTAATTTTTGAATGGAAAACATCTCATTGTAAATGTAATTACAAATATAGTAAATTAAATACATACCAATACTATATCAAATTTGAATTAAAACTTTTAAATTTGTTTTCCCAGTTTGGTTAGAATTTAACCTCTAATAAAAACATTCCATTCTTGTAGGTGTAGATTTTGCCATTTTCTCAATTTTGCATCCAAGGTTTTTACACAACGTAATTCTTGTTGACAACTCACACCTCTTGAAGAGGTTTTTTGGAAATTTTCTTACATATGCGGCCTATTCTGATATTCTCGTTGACAGCGCTCAGACTATCCCACAAGGAAATTTTGAATATTAGGATAAATTTCCTTGCATCTGAAGCCTTTTCAAAATAATTATATTTCTCGTTGGTTTTGGGGACATTGTACTCCAAAAGTTTTCAAACTGATTTCCTTGCATCTGCGTCTGATTTTCTTGTCAACAGTTCTCCTTGACAACGGTTTGGGGGTACTATACGTCTCATGCAAATTTTGAAATTAAGGGTAAATTTTCTTGCATCTAAACCTTTTTGACAGTGAGAGCTTGTTTTTAAATTTTAAAGTTGATTTGCTTGCATCTCCAATCTCTTATGGACTTCTTTCTCATTGAATAATTTTTAGTTACTGGCAACAAGATTTTTCATGGACCAAAAGTGGCTGCCTACTTCACCTAGAGGTTAATCACATGGGTTTACTGCAATGACAATAAAATGTAAATATTTAAGCTATAAACTGTTACCCTATGTCGTGCATCAGGAAAAGGTTGGCTGCAAAATTATTACAAAATATGTCATTTCGGAGTTCGTCACTTACCAATAAACACCTTTAACGATCGAGAATGACGCAACTCCGAAATGACGTATTTTGGAGCAGACCATACACTGTAGGATATAATATGTACTGTGTGTTATTTGTATGAATTTAAATGCTCTTCTTACTCTTGATGGTAGCGATTCAAACGAAATGGCAGTTTTCCATTCAACTTTTCTACATATTTTGGCTAACAAGTAAAGGAAAACTCCTTATGGTGTGCAAAGTAGGCTTTATAGTGCAGTTGCCAGCCAAGTAATTTTAGGGATGCAATTTAGGTACCCCCACTCTGGAAAGCTTTGTGAATTGTTACGCATTACATGGGTGCTTTTTATGGAGAGGAGATATTCCTACTGAAGACCCCACCAGGACTTCCCAAATTTCCCTCATTGAACAATCTGCCCTGACAAGTAAGCTAGTTAAGTGTAGAATTTTCAATTTTTGACAAATTCTAAAATCATTAGACATAAGTTTCAACTTTTTGCATCTTAATGATCCAGTAAAGGTTTCTCTGAGATGGATTTGGGAACTAGAATTCAAATAAAATCAAAACCACATATAATCACTTCAAGAAAACTTTAAAGCATTACTTATTTAATGTTAACCACATACAACTTTAACCAGAGATAGCTTAGTATTCATCTCCTCCCTCTTCTTCTCCTTCACCTTCAACAGAATCAACTCCAACTTCTTCATAATCTTTCTCTAGAGCAGCTAAATCTTCTCTAGCTTCAGAGAATTCACCTTCTTCCATACCCTCACCAACATACCAATGAACAAAAGCTCTCTTAGCATACATCAAATCAAATTTATGATCAAGACGAGCCCAAGCTTCAGCAATAGCAGTGGTGTTGCTCAACATGCAAACAGCTCTCTGGACCTTGGCTAAATCACCTCCTGGTACAACAGTTGGTGGTTGGTAGTTGATACCGACTTTGAAACCAGTGGGACACCAGTCAACAAATTGGATGGTTCTCTTGGTCTTGATGGTAGCAATAGCAGCATTTACATCCTTGGGAACGACATCACCTCGGTACAACATACAGCAAGCCATGTATTTACCATGACGAGGATCACATTTGACCATCTGGTTGGCTGGTTCAAAACAAGCATTGGTGATTTCAGCAACAGAGAGTTGCTCATGATAAGCCTTCTCCGCAGAAATAACAGGAGAGTAGGTAGCCAATGGGAAATGGATACGTGGGTATGGTACCAAGTTGGTTTGGAATTCAGTAAGATCGACATTCAAGGCACCATCAAATCGAAGTGAAGCAGTGATGGAGCTGACAATTTGACCAATCAATCGATTCAAGTTGGTGTAAGTGGGTCTTTCAATATCCAAATTTCTTCGGCAGATATCATAGATAGCCTCATTATCAACCATGAAGGCACAGTCAGAGTGTTCCAAGGTAGTATGGGTGGTTAAAATAGAGTTGTATGGTTCAACAACAGCAGTAGATACCTACAAAGACAAAAGTTTAATATAGCTATAAAAAAAATTAATGTGCAAACTATATACCGTATATTTCCGTGTATAATGCACACGTTTTACCCTGCGCATTATATACGGAAATATACGGTATCTCTGCTTTTGTGTGTACACAATGTTGGCAAAGACCTCTCTGCCTAATAAGGTAGTTTTCTTAGTTTGCTCCGACACCTAATTAAAATCCCAAAAAGAATTTGATTTAAACAATTGATGAGTTTTCCTTCCGTTATCTGCTGACAACTTTCAGAACATTGTTTATGTATAAGTTACTCACCTGTGGAGCAGGGTAGATGGCAAATTCCAACTTAGATTTCTTGCCATAATCAACAGATAATCTTTCCATCAACAAGGAAGCAAAACCAGAGCCAGTTCCACCACCAAAACTATGGAAGATAAGGAAACCTTGAAGACCAGTACATTGATCAGCCTGAAAAAATAAGCAACAAATTGTATGATCACAAAAAAAAAAGGAAATTTTTTTTGAGACCATCTGACACTGACAAAATTTTTTGAAGTGTTCACGAACTATTCGACCAAAAAACTTTTAGTCTCAGAATCTGGATTTTTTTTAGTCAATCTTATCTGTAATAATGTTCCAAACTCTACCTCAAAATTTTAACCTTCAAATCCCTGTGTATCTTTAATTATCAGCGTTTGAAAGTCAAAAATACAACTCGTCGTTTAGTAAGACTATGACTATAAAACATATACAGAAAATGAAATATAACTGTAAAGGTATCGTACGGGTATTAAAGGGATTGTGCGATTTTGGGGCAATTCCAGTAAATCTGAAGGCTATTTACAGAAATTCCAAGGCCCAAATCGATCCTTGAAAATGCTAGCTCATAAATGTTTTGTGAAGATTGTCATATCTCTTGCATTTCTTGCATAATTCTTTATCAAGTTTCTTACCAATTTCCTGATTCTGTCTAATACCAGATCAACTATTTCTTTACCAATAGTGTAATGACCTCGAGCATAGTTATTAGCAGCATCTTCCTTACCAGTGATGAGCTGTTCTGGATGGAACAGTTGTCTGTAGGTACCAGTTCGGACCTCATCTAGAATAAGTTACAAATTTGTATTAATTCTTTGGTGATGAGAATTTGGTTCTCGATCAAGGTGTGAAAGTCTGATGACCTTGAATAAGTCATCTTCACTCTTAAAAGTCCACCCAGTTGTAAATGGGTACGGATAATCCGGGAAAGATCAATGCCAAGAGGTATGGCAAAGGACCAGCTGGGAAAAAGGATCCGCAAGGAACCTAAGTTGTTAGGTATCTTTGTAAAATATCTTTCTGAGATAAGTTTCTGCCTGCAAATGGAAAGCTTCATCTCCTCATTATAATGTAATTTAAAAATATCAAATGTTAACCCCCTTGTTGCTTTAATTTATTTATATTTTTCAAATAAAAATATTTACCCACCTACAACTGTTGGTTCCAAATCAACAAAAACAGCTCTTGGAACGTGTTTACCAGCTCCAGTCTCGCTGAAGAAGGTGTTGAAGGAATCATCTCCACCGCCAATAGTTTTATCAGAAGGCATCTGACCATCAGGTTGAATACCATGTTCTAAACAGTACAACTCCCAACAGGCATTACCAATCTGAACACCAGCTTGTCCAACATGAATAGAAATACACTCACGCTGAAAAAAAACAAGTCATACATTGAATCTCAAAAACTTAATTAATGGAAATGGGTACTTTTTCGGCCCTAACCTAACCCCCCCCCCCCCCCTTTCTGAATTAAAAAAAAGGGGAGATGGGGGCATGTCCCAAACACAAACACCATAAATCCACGCCCTTGCAACTAGGCTAGACCAAGGCAAAAAAGTCGAAAAGATTGGCCGGACTAAGTAATAGGAAGTAAGTAACTCAGCAAAGTACTCCAGGGAGTGCCGACTTTAAACAAAACTAGCCCTGCACCATTCTTTTCGATTAAATTGGATCTAGATACAGTCTGTCATACGTACCATTTTGAAGAATAAACGTTGTCTTTGATTTTCTCAAAAGAAAATTAAATTCTGCAGAGAGACGTTGAAACGAGACCGTCAAGGTAGCCTACTTCAACTGGAATGACGAATTTATTTGAATTTTTATGACGTAAAATACAAAATGACGCAAATGAAACGTAATCATTTGCGTTTTTGGCGGGAAAATTATCACAGGGACTTGTCGAGTCTTCTTTCAAATTCTTAGTCCGAAAATGGGTTCAGGTATTGGAGTATAGATTTTGTTCAGAACAGTGCCTCGAATAACACAGTGACTAGGCTAAATCGCTGTCGTCCAGTGAACACAAAAGTCAGTCGAATGCTTTGGGAAAGGCTTTGGATATTTTTCAACGGATAATCCCAGGAGCTTTACGCGAAACGATTCAAACACTGCCAAATTATATGAAATACTGAAACGGTCAACCACTTATAGCTTACTGAGCAAACTGACACAAGCTTACATCGGCACACAGGGAATTTGTGAGGCAGTTCTTTTCGTCAGAACATAATTTCTAAGCTGAACATTTGAGATTTGTGAATGACGGCGATGATGATGTTCTAGTTGTCGTGAATAAATGTTTCGGGATAAACTCCCAAAACAGCGACGTTAACGTCGAATCTAATTTCATTTCAAATATGCATTTTGTAAGCATAATATAAGTACAGATAGGTACGAATAGGCAGATTATTGGTGTGTTCCAGTGCATGACAGTACGTGAAAATGAACGGACAACAATCAGTGTAGTGGTAAGCAAATGTGGAAGCACTGGTAACCTTTCTTTAACTGCAACTCCATCTCATATATTCTAATTTTTGGTCGGTCCAGACAGAATACCGATAATTATTAATAAGTTGAAAGTAGACGGTAGGTCTTATTTTACTATGTACGACGGTGGGTTCGTGTCCTGCACAAAAACAAACTAAAGGTTTCTGATAAAATCCATCATATTCCGTCAAGTTCAATAAAAAAAATTGGTCTTGATTTGCAAGAATTGTGTTCCTCTAGTGTGTGGTTACCCATGTACGTGCTAGAAAAATGGCAAATGAAATTTAATCTTCTCAATAATCAGAATTAGCAAGCGAAGATAAGATTAAAATTCTCGCATAAGAATCGGTTTAGATGTGCCCTATAACTCAGCAGTAGCATTTTTTCAAAATAATCTCAGGTTCGTCTGTGTTTGTCAATTTGTATCTCCAACTGGCAACGGTAGTGCGGAGCCAATCAATCCCAGCTTCTAACTTGTCCACCAGGACACGTTGTTGAGCCACGTCCGAATAATCGGGAAAATCTAATATTTCGAATGGACATTCAACTATTCAAGGTGTTATAAGAAATCGTTGGTAGTCGTTTTTGTGCAATTGGGCACGTTGCAGAAAATTTGGCAGTTTGCGAGATTATATTTATTACACTAAATACGGTATAGAGGGGAACGTTCATCATTTTCGGGAATCAATTTACGGCAGGAACTGCCCAAAAATCGCACAATCCCTTCAATTATATCCATACCGTAACAATTTCTGTAATGTATTTTCTATATAAGGCATTGTCTTACTAAACGGCTAAACGTTTTTTTTTTGTCTTTCAAACGCTTAATTCTTATTATGGATACATGGGGATTTGAAGAGAAAATTTTTTAGGACATTAATATGGATTAGAAAAGTTTTTTTGGTCGAACGGTTAATGAACATATCCTTTGGTAGACAGAAGATGCACTATGAAAAAGTAATTTATTTCATGAATCATTTCAAAGCATTAATCTTTTGTTTCGGAGCCCTGTAAATGCAGCAGTCGACTGCATTTTTACTGGATGATGAAGACTACAAATTTATGAAGTATGTCCGGATAATCTGTCATAAAGATGACGTCACCTCGCAGCGCCATCTACCGTATTTTCAGCCATGTGTAATATTGGGAATTTTGACAGATAAAAACAATGACAATTCTTCCTTTTTAAACGCATAATGAACAAATTCATAATATAGAGGTATGTTTTGCATTTAGCCCACATACTCACAATCTTTACCGTCTATTTTAGAGAATAAAACAGTGCGTAATTTAAGAGAATTCAGCCTGAGGGACCACCTGATTTTATTATTATGATGATGTCTTGTTGTAAATAAACAAAGTCTACTACGATGATGTTCAACTTGGCGACTAGATTAAGGAAATTGTCAACAATTCAACAGCCTTATTGACACTGTAAAAATAAACGAGGAAGCGGAAATTTCATGTTTTCTATCTAAATTGTTTCCACTATTGCTTGCTTAAATGTTCATTAGATTTACAGCATTTGCTCTTTTCTTGAGCAGTGCCAGTGGGCGAGTGGCAATCACCTAACCTAAAATTAAAAGGGAGGCTATAAAAGTTTAAAGTCTGCTAGGGCCTACTAGCTAAGCCTTAATGCTGTTGTAAGCTGAAAAGAGAGCATTTGCTGGGTCTGGAGAATTAATTTACTGGCCTTGTGAGTGTGTTTAATTTTGTGTTTGACCAATGCAATGGACAAATAGTACCGTGTACATTGCAGAGAGATGAAAATTCCAAACAATGAGAAACTTTTTATTTGAGAATTTGATTTCCGTTCTGAAATAAAGATATTTTTTGCTTTGATTTATCCTTTACGGTAGTGTAACATATATTCCTGGACATATAAAAGGATTTATTTCCGAATAACGTTAAAATATAAAAACAGAAACATTCATTTTCTGCCTGAAATAGTTTTTCAGATATTCAATATAATATTAAAATTTTGTTTGTTTCTAATTTCTTTATGGATTCCTTGTTTTAACCAATATTCAAGTGTTAGAAACGCGGCAAAATCTGTTGAATACGTCACATAGGAGACGAATCAAGTTCGATCTATAAAGAACTTAAGAAAAACGTGTTGTATGGAAGTCCAGTCATGACCAAATCAGAAAGATTTATTTTTTAAATGATTAGAAAACACTTTTCCTAAAAATTACCATGACCAGCCACATTTTATCTAGGATTTTTTTTTTCCGCGATTAATCACTTTTTTCATCGGTATACGGTTACGTATAAGCATGATTTTAAAAATCCTTGGTCGATGAACCTGAGGAAACAAAAAGTAAGATTTTTTGTTTGGAATATTAGGGAATTCTGCGGATAAAAATTGTGGAAAATGATATTAACTGAAATGTGTCATTTTTCATATGTTAGAAATGAATAAATACATTTTCATTTTTTGACACTGCTAATTTCATTCTGCAGGTTGACGTAGTTACAGATTAGATTGGCTAAAAAAATTCAGGTTCTGAGATCAAAAGGTTTTGGTCGAAAGTTTAGTGTAGACCCTTGCGCCGATTTATTTTGTAAAAAGTGACTGGCTGGCAGATGAAGCCATTTTTTTTTCGGTTAGCTAATTTCGAAGTGGCTGAATTGGCTAGCAACAAAAATGGGCAGTTTTTCTATGTTTTTACAGACTACATAATAACTGGGTTAACTTAACTGGAGTTATGTGATGGTTAAATTTACAAAGTGGCAGAAATCAGCTGACTTATGTCGGCAGCGCTTTCTTTTCACAACTGGCAAACAATGACTGTACAGAAATCGGCGGCGGCGCAAGGGTCTAGTTTAGTGAACATGTCCCTTTAAATACATCTGATTTTGTTTTGTATTTCAGTGATGAGAACTAAGATGTGTGAATATTGTAGTGATGTATAAGTTAAAATGGAGGACACAATAAGTCGGGAATCTGTTGATTCGTCTTCTACTTCCGATGAATTTGTGGTTGTGAATGCTGACCCGAAGTTTAAATTGACTGGTGATATGAACGATATTGATAAAGAGATTTGTGCTGAACCAGTTTTAATACAAGATAGTAAAATGGATACGAGTATTACTGATAATAATGTGGGACATGCGATGCCTAGTAGTCAATCGGCTGATGTTTTATTACCAGAAGGTACTGTTGAAAATAAAAGTTATCAAGAAAATAATGCTCCCTTGATGTATGGTTCACCTGATTCTTTCTCAAGTAAGTCAAGTTTTTACACGCCTTCATATCTCTATGAGGACGTATATTGTCGGGACCTTTCACAAGTAGTAATATTACATAATATGTTATAATTTAAGAGCCTCTTTCTAACAGATTTGCTGGTTTGTTTTTTTTAGTGTCAAATTAAGCAAGCTATTTGGTAATTTGAATAAATTATTGATTTTTTTTTAATCATGTACAGTAATCTTGATAACATACTTATTGAATACACTGAATTAAAAGTTTTAACAATTTATCATAAATATCAATGGTTGTGCAGTACAGTCTGGATAAACAAAAAATAATTCGTGAGCTTTCTTGATTGGACACTCCATTGGTATTTCTCATCTTCTCAACTGGCTCAACTTTTGTCATTTTGTTTGAGACTACCGTATGTAATGATTCAACCATGATAGGCAGCCATCTTGCCTGGTAATGGGCAGGAAAAGACAACTCTTGTTGTATGATTGATTTTGATTGGCTGTTTTTACCCCGTTAACACTCTCTGAAGAATGATTTTGATTGGCTGAACTATAATTTATTCAGACTACCATATAGTATACAAGTAGTCACTAGTCTAGTTCCGAAGTACATACGAGTGCTTCTTTGGCTAATTATGAGTCGAACTATGTACTCGTGAGCCAAACAGTTATTTCACTGATTATTCAGCCGATTTGCAATTAGATAATTTTCTCACCTTTGTATGTGTATCGAGGACACTGAGGACATCAATTTGCGTCATTCCAATTTCCATTCAGACATCTGTGGTTCTTGCAATTCCACTTAAACTAATGCGTTTTATGACGTCACCGCCACTGATCTGCATATCAATAGTAGCTTCTGGTAGATTAGTGAGGGTGACGTCCACTTAGTTTAAGTGGAATTGCAAGAATCACAGACATCGGAAAGGAAATTTGAATGGCGCTAATTGATATTTTAGTTTAGAAAACCTCTTTACAATCCCTTTAAAGATATGCAACTGAATAATGTACTACGGTATGAATATATATTATTTTTTATCTTCGTTTTTTAGAATGTAATAGATCAGCTTCGATGCCAACTTTCCCTTCTGGAGACTGTACCGTATTTAATGGAGTTACCTACCTTGGTTGTGCTATTGTCAATGCTCCGAGAAGCGAGGTTGAGATTTACCGTAATATGGCTATTATGAATGATCAGACACAGATGGCTATACCTATTGTATTATCTGTTCCTAGTACATCAGAAGGTGTTGTCAGGTAGGTTTACAGTCCATTGAAAGAAAGGAATGATACCCTTTAATATGATCATAACATTGAAATATCCAATCTTGACCAATAATTAGTTTATATTCACAAGTGGATTGACCTGGTGTCTTAAATCACAACAGAATCTCTATGTCCTAAAAACCTTTTAGCATTTTGTTTTTGTCACTCTAACAATTTATTTCTTGATCACCAATATTTTCAGTGCTTGTGCTAGTGTCTGTGGTTCTTGCAATTCCACTAATACTAACACGTTTTATGAAGTCACTGATAGTGATCTACTGGAAGCTACTATTGATATCTGTGCAGATCACTGTCAGTGACGTCATAAAAATCGTTAGTTTTAGTGGAATTGCAACAACCACAGACATCATATTGGAAATTGGAATGGCGCAAATTGATGCTATCAGTGTCCCTGATACACATACAAAGTTTAGAAATACGGGTACGCCTTTATTTCTTTATGTGAGCACTTTCCTAGCAAAATTTCCCTCATTGCACACTTCATGAAGCCCACATAGGTGCAGAAAAACAGGACATTTGTTTAACTCTTCAAACGCCACAGGCGCAGATATACGACACGAGAAGTGGTCTTACTAAAATCGTGTTTGAGAAAAAACGAACGATCGAACGCACCATATCCCGAGAGACCTGACATTCGAGGCTATCTCTAGATGTAAACAAAGGCAGATGTTAGTTTTGTTAAAATTTGAGATATTTTGGTTTGAAAATGACCGAAAATCAAACGTTTTCTGTAATTGACATTGTGAATATTGTTCACAATAGTGATAGCAATACATCATATAATATTGTCATGGACGATTCTGTTTCGGAAATCGATTTATTTACATAAAATCGCCTCTCAGGTTGCACACCTGGATGAATACGGAACTTGTAATCAATGTAGGCCTAAACACAAATATTGATCTTCCCATGACAGTTCTGTGATTGTTTAGTGCAACTATAGGCCTCTGATTTTTTTGTGGAATTATAAAAAATAAAAGGTACCATTTTTATACGCCCACATGAAAATGTGGACGTATATTGCCGTCACCCCTGTCCGTCCGTCCGTCCGTCTGTCAACAATTTCTTGTGTACGCGATAGAAACCAGAGTTTTTATTCGATTTGAATGAAACTTGGTATGTGTATTCATCTTCACAATATCTCGGATAAGTTCGAAAATGGCCCAATTCCAGTCATCAGTTTTTGAGTTATTGCCCTTGACTTACCGGTAGTGAAAAAACGTTAAAATTAACTTGTTAGGCCGTGGACTGTGACCCTCAAATGTGCTTAAAAAAGACTTTCTGTAGCACATTATGGAGACTAATTTTTTCCATCTGGAATCAATTAATATATGTTTTAGAAAGCTAAAAAACGATGTTCCCACTTTCAGAAAGTGCCACAACTAAAAATTTTAGCTTTTTAAGATGCGCATATTTTCAATACCTATCTCGATTTTTAATTGACTGTCAAAAACAATCTTCAAATCAGGGAAGCATGAAATCTTTAGAATTTGTTGAATACATGGTGTACTATACCATGATAGTATAGAAAAATCAAAAATAATTAAAAAAACACAACTTCAATCAATTCAGATTTAATAAGAAAAATTTCTATATTTGTAAAGGGAGATAATTCAATACTACCATTCATTACCAGATTGAAATATGATCTTAAATGCAGCAAACATACACAATTTTTATTCATCTGGAAAGATTTCAAAGGTTTTTCCTGCATCAGTCAGTTTGTTATTTGAGTAGTTCACATAAATCTGTGTATTAGATTTAATATTTCAATTTCTAGGATCCACAATTTACCCTTCACAATATTCTGCTCCGAGGATGGCATCCTGAAAATTAGCCCTTTAACTATGAAGCGACAAAATAATCGGATGGATTGAAAAGTTTGCGCACTGGTGAAACATAAACTAAACATTCATTCCAAGCTTCTTCAATTTATTACTGCTTTGATGATAACCAAACTTTTATCTATGAGGACCTTGTGTTATATCTTCTCTTGTATAAAAAAGTACAAAAATAAAATGACATAGTTTGTCATTTGGAAGAAAATTCTTGATGCTCATTCACAGAGTGATTTTAAATGGTATTTCATAAGGAAAAAGTTTGGTTTGGTTATTCGCGTCCAAGTACCTCACAAAGCACCACAACTGCAAGCCCAAACAGAAGGTCCTCGACCTAGAGAAAAAAAATAGAAAATAACATCAATTGTGTGCATTTTGAAAGATATTTAGGGATTTGAGTTGTCAATAAGACCCCCTACTCTGATTTTCATCTGCCCAATTTTACTTCTTCAAAGCATTTCTCTTCCTAATCCAATTATTTGTGGGGGGGGGGGAGGGGACCGACACCCTTTTGTCCCCCCTTCTGAGTTCAAGTGTGCCCTTGCCAACTACAGGTTTAAGGGTATTAAAACAAGTTGAAAGCCATGGATCTTAGAGGAACACATACCTTTACACATCAAAAGAGACTTTTAAAATAGAGGTCAATTGTCAGCTGATAAATTTTCGAGAAAAGGGGGATGTAAATACCACAGCAAATTTTGGTATTGACAAGTTTGTTGAAAAAATAATGACATGCATACCTTTGATTTGAAATATTTACTTCTCCCAACTAAGTTGTCAGTCTAGAAATTCTGACTATCCTTCCACGAGGTGTTTTACCCATAATCATACAAAATATACCAAATGTTTTCGAACATAACCTGAAAAGAATGGAAAATGACAGAGTACTTCATGAACATGTATACAGAATATTGAATGAAAAACATTTTAAACATAGATAGGTGTCAGTCAGATCATTCAATTTCACATTCTTTATCTTATATTTGCATAGAAGGCTTTTGCTCTTTACCTTGTACATGTAATTGCATATAAATTTCAACTTCTGTGCAACAGATTTTAAAGAATTTTTACAATGTAGACAATGATTTTTTTTTAATCAAACTGTGAATGATGTCATTGACATTATTTGAACACTAACTGATCTTTTTTTAAATGGAAATTGAATCAGAAATAGAAGTCTTGCCTAGACCTCACATCTGTATAGTAATCAAGTAAAATTGGCATAGTCCTAGGCCATAGGCTAATACGGACACCATGAGTGTTATGTTTGTTTTGGTTGGGAACAACACTTTTACAGAGACTATCTGCATTTCTTACAATTTAAATCTATCTGGACATTATCTGTTGGAAAATGTCACCTTTTAATGTATTTCATTATTTCATTTTTTCCAAATCTACCGAAATACCCAACGGGAGTTACCACCAAAATAATGTAAACAAACTGTAGAGTAGAAGAGGCCTGTCTGTATCCACTTTCATTTTCTTACCTGTACATACCGCTTGCTTTACACGTTTCACATAAGCTTCTGTCCTCACCCTCCATGATAATCTGTTGGGCACACGATACGGTTCTTGTACAAATGGTTTCCGAAAGTCAAAAACCGTTTTAAGACCTTCAGGCTTTTGGAACCATGTGAATTAAATAAACACTAAGCGTTGATCGATCGCCATGTTGTCAAAAGCTGAACTAGCCGAACTAGGAAAAGGTCAACCGGCGGAGTAATATATTAAAATAACGCCATTTGATTGGTCGGTATCTAGTAAACAGGTCAATCTCGTCATGAAGCGCGAATATTGAAGTTCCATATTTTTGACAAGTTCTACAAAAAAACTGGCAATATTCCAGCTTGGGAACAGATCATTTCGTATTCAGCAATTAAAAATGAAATGACTCAGCTAAAAATTTGTTAGTCCCGGTAAAATTGAGGTTTTCTAAACGTAAAACGGTCAGAGTCCATCGTCTATGTGTACACGATAGAAGCTAGAGTTTTTATCCGATTTGAATGAAACTTGGTATGTGTATTCATCTTGATAATATCTCGGATAAGTTCGAAAATGGCGCAATTCCAGTCGTTGGTTTCTGAGTTATTGCCCTTGACTTAGTGAAAAAACGTTAAAATTAACTTGTGTACGCGATAGAAGCCAGAGTTTTTATCCGATTTGAATGAAACTTGGTATGTGTATTCATCTTGATAATATCTCGAATGAGTTTAAAAATGGCGCCATTCCAGTCGTCGGTTTATGAGTTATTGCCCTTGACTTAGTGAAAAAAACCTTAAAATTAACTTGTGTACGCGATAGAAGCTTGAGTTTTTATCCGATTTGAATGAAACTTGGTAGGTGTATTCATCCTGATAATATCTTGGATGAGTTCGAAAATGACGCCATTCCAGTCGTCGGTTTATGAGTTATTGCCCTTGACTTAGTGAAAAAACGTTAAAATTAACTTGTGTATGCGATAGAAGCTAGAGTTTTGATCCGATTTGAATGAAACTTGGTATGTGTATTCATCCTGATAGTATCTCGGATGAGTTCGAAAATGGTGCAATTCCATGAGTTATTGCCCTCGATAAAGGCTAGAGTTTTCATTCGAATTGATTCATCCAAATATCAGCTCAAATAAGTGCGATGGTGCAATCAACTTTTTCAAATATTCAAATTTGCTGAAGTGGGCGTATGTTACCTTGCCTGGCAAGCTATCTTGTTTTATTGAGTCCAAGATTAATGATAAATAGAAACATTATTTGAAACAAATTTTGCATTATGAAATTTGCAGGTATTCAGGTAATTTGAGAGGTAAATAATACACCCAGAAATTTTTTGTCACAATTATCAAAAAATTCATCCATTTTGCCACCATTTATATCAGTCATTTTGATGTATCTTGAAAAGGATTATAGAGAGATTCTGTTGTATATGATACCAGGTTAAATTGCTGATGAATATACAATATATTATTCTGTTATTGGCCAAATTTAAGAAATTTTATTCTATGTTCATTTTGAGAGGTAATATTTCTTAAAAACCCCAAGAATGAGCACTGGTGATGGGAAATTTTTATTTGTGTCAGTAAATAAATATTTAATTTTATTAACTTGTTGAGGAAAACTATTTTTATTTATGCTATCTATCACAGTCTTTAGGCTTATATTTTATTTTGTTTCTTATACTGCTAAATATTGGAAGGAATGCTACCCTTTAATATGATCATAACATTGAAATATCCAATCTTGTCTGTCTGTCCATATTCCATAAAAACTCTGAAATACTTTAAAGAATTTGTTGCTTGCGTTTAGGTGATAGGAAAATAAAATTATGATTTAAAGCTCAGGGGCCTTATTCTCGAAAACTTAACTTAAGATGATTTTAGCGTCATCTGATTGGTCAGTTACTAAAATCAGTTTGAAATTGCTGTATTTCTTAAAATCTGGATTTTATCTAAGTTAAGTTTTCGAGAATAAGACCCCAGGTCTGCTATTTTTATAAGCCCACAGGGTCCATACAACCTTGAAAAACCCTTGAATTCTGTCCGGCGTCCGTTGCCTTGAAAAACCTTGTCTTTGAAAACACCATAAAAAACCCATTTTCTCTTGAAAAGTTCTTGAATTTTGAGTTGAGTGAATTTGTCTACCGTATGTTTTTTATCAGACATTTTTGTTTGAGTAAGATTTATCAACAGATCAATGAAATTTGGTTTGTATATATATATATGCATAAAACAAAGATCAAGTTTTGAATTTGAGCTATTTTTTGACCGTTAAAAGCAGAGTTGTTGCCCTTGCCCCAAATCTTGAATATGCTACACTCTCTTAGTTTTCAACCGATTTTGATGAAACTTAAAATGGATGTTATTGGACCTAAATTGAAAGGTTTGAGAAAGTTTAGTTTACTCCTGCTTAAATTTAAGGCTTTTTCAAGATTTAGGCCTCTTTCATCAGTTTTGAGGAGTTATCACCCTTTAACCTCTAAGTGCTTCTATCAACATCAATTGCTTGTAAAAGCTCTAAAAACTAGAATTTTTATGGAATCAAATGAAATTCGGTATGTGTAAGCTTATACATATTCAGAAAATGAAGATCAAGTTTGAATTTGAGCTATTTTTGACCGTAAGAAGCAGAGTTATTGCCCTTTCCCCAAAGTCTTGAATATATGCTATTTAATTACAATCTTATTCTTAGTTTACAACCAATTTTGATAAAACTTAAAATGGATTTTATTGAAAAAGAGAAAGATTAGTTTACTCTTAATTAAATTGAAGGCTTTTTCGTTGGGCGTATATGGCCGTGGTCCACTATCTTTACTTAACACAAGTAAATTACCTATAAATAAATTCAATTGAACTTGTTTGTAAATTTATAACAGGACGGTTCATCGAATTTTGATTTTGAAAAATGTTACAGATAGCTTGATAAAAGGTTCTATCTGGTTTGTGCAATCTGTGGGTTATATTCATCTGAGAATGAAGGGATTTCTAAATTGATTATGAGAATGCATGAAAACTAACATTGGCATGGTATGATAAGGTTTTGCATGAAAATACATGTTTAGACTCACATTTTGAATTAGTGCTCAAATGAATATGGTGAATATATAGACAATAGATGGGAAAGTTCAGTCTTTAATTGAATCCTATACTGACTGACTGTAAATGTTCAATACATTATGAAAATGTTATTGTGAGATCAAAATGTTTGAACTTTTGAAAAGGATGCCTCAGTTGCAGAGTAAGCATGCCTTGACAATTGGTTGTTAAAAATAGTAGTAGACATATTAAAGGGATTGTATATTAAAGAGGTTTTCTAAATTGTTCATGTGTATCAGCCATCTATAGTTCAAGCAATTGCACTTAAACTAAGTGTTTATGTCCTGTGACAGGCATATTTTGCGGGTGTGATGTCATACCTATGACAAGCATATTTTGCAGGTGTGATGTCATACCTATTGCAAGCATATTTTGCGGGTGTGATGTCATACATGTGACAAGCATATTTTGGGGGTGTGATGTCATACCTGTGACAAGCATATTTTGCAGTTGTGACATCATTATTCACTCAGTTTAGGTGAAATTTCTGGAACCTCAGACATCTGAATGAACATTGAATTGGTGAAGATTAAAACTTTGTTCCCAAAACCATCAAATTCTTTAGAAAACCTCTATACAAACCCTTTAAGAATCATCAATTTGATGTTGAACATGTCGAAGCAGGATATCTCCCTGTCAAGAATAGCTGACTACAGAATAAATAATATTTGAGCACTAGATTTAGAAGTAATTTTATTTATAAATGTCTTTTCATTTCCCTTTGTTTTCAGTCAATCTGAAGGAAATGTTGTTAGGTACTGTACCATTAATATCTTTAGTTTCTCTTTCTTATTATGTTTATTTCATTATTATCGGGCTCTCTGCATGCTTTTATGTGGTGGAAGATATATAGATAAAGGAATACAACCCTCTAAAGCCCCTCTCCCACCTACAGGAGTTTCAAACTGAGTACGTCTGGAGTAAAATTCGGATAAAAATCGGGAAACTCCTGATATCCTCCGAAGGATCTCGTAAAGAACTCCTGGTCAACTCGACCCACTCGGTTGCAAATTGGCTGTACTCGTGAACATGTTCCCAAATTTTACACGTACTCAGCTTGCAACTCCTGTAGATGGGAGAGGGGCTTTAGAATGAACAAAAAATCTAAATTTTCAAACTTGGTCAGTAGGAGTATATATTCATCTGGAGACTTACCTGGTGGCATAACTATACAACAGATTACTGAAATAATCTGATAAATCCAAAAAACTTTATATACAATAAATGAAAAACCCTTACCCGGTAAGCGTTTATGAATTATAACCTGTAATTGTATGGAAAATTACTTAGTTTTATAGGTTTATTTGATTCTGTCTGTATACTTTGGACTATACTTTGTTGATGAATATAATATAGTCTTATCGACCGAGTTTGAGAACTTATTTTTTTCGTTTATTTTAAGAGGTTGTATCACTTGTATTTCCTTTCCAAGCTGTTAATGCTCAATATCAGCTATTTTCAATCTGAAAGTATGATTTATCTGTTTTGCCTCATGGAACTAGGGGTTCAAACTAGGAGAACAACTGTCGAGTTTGAAATTCAAAATTTGGAAAGAGCCACATAAGGGATTTCTCCCCAAGAGTACAATTTGACACATTTTGGTACAAAAACTATAACAAAAAAGGAGTTACAGACAAGTTTTCTAGGGAGGGTTAAATGCCTTGCTTGTTCCCCCCACTTTTGCAATTAACAGAAATTGTACACAAAGTTAATACCAATGATTAAAATGGCAATTTATCATTTACTTATTATTCCATGTTATTTTATTTAGGCCATAAGAAATAAAAAAACTCACAAATGTTTGGTTGATTTCTTCTTATTGCTCTATTAGGGAGCTGCGGTGGCTCAGTGAGTTAGACGCTTGCTGGCTAACCTGAAGGTCCAGGGTTCAATCCCAGCATTGGTCGAGATGATACCTTCGGATTTTTCAACCTGGTTTCTCAGTGATGCAGGTTGGAGGGGCTGACATGGAAAAGTGATGGAAAAGTTGTTTGGATGGGACAATAAATGGAGGTCCTGTGTGCTATTGGCTGTGCACGTTAAAGATCCCTTGACAGTAGGCTAATGATCCCTTGTCAGCAGACTAATGCCCCTGTCCTGGCAAAATTTCCCTCATTGCACACTACATGGCAATTGCCTGTCTTCAATTAGCCCATATAGGTGCAGAAAAGCAGGACGTAAAACTCCATTCATTTCATTTCTTATTGCTCTATTGAGAACTTTAATTTTTTTTCAGCATAATATTTCTATATAATATTTGAAAAGGGCATGATTTAACTTTGATGTAAATTGTTTTAAAGTTAACATTAATTTGAAGTTTTCAGTTTATTTTTTGTGTTTTTCATCATTTGTTGTTGCACATTTCTGTTTGTATGCTTTGTTATTAATTATTATATATACCTTGCTTTTTGTGCTTTTTCTGTGGAGGAAACTGAATTTAAAGCGATACCACCTCTAAGAATGATCAAAAAATCAAAATTGGCCAATCAGAGTTTATATTCCTTGTAACAAATTATTGTGGGAAAACTTTCGAATAACGTTGCTGAAGGAACATAAATCCAGAAACTACCTTATATATACTAATAATTAAAAAATGCTAACAAAATATTAAGTGTTTTTCAATTATGAACTATAATTTTTATAGAAAATAACTGTTTGTGAATTTTTGACACATTTGATGAATATATTCTCATGTTGACCAAGTTTGAAAACTTAAATTTTGGTTCATTCAAAGAGGTGGTATAGCTTGAAAGAGACGGTCCAATTAATAAGGCGGAGAATTAGATTTAATTCTTAGGAATTTCTATATATAAAAAAAAAAAATTTTCACATAAAAATTGTTGTTAAACTTCAAACGTGCGCAAAAATATTTGTTGAAACTAGAGACTGGAATATGTGAATCAAACTATTTTTGGAATAAGATATAAATGTCTGTATATTATTATTTTTTAGTTAAAAGAAAAGGCATATTTCTCAACAATTTGGTATTTTTTCAATTAAATCAGTGCATTTGTTCCAACAACATCCAAAAACTTTTAAAATGTTTACGTAAACTTTTAAAATAGTTTTGGCATTAAAAAAATAAGAGCAAGGTATTTTAAATTGATAATGTAAGGGACACAATTCACAATTTCATAAATTCAAGCAAAAACTTCTGGAACACTTCAATTGTGTTCTTTGGAAGCTACCCTACATAGTAGGCCTACATACATTTAAAACTATCATAAAAATAAACGACTTGGTCTATTCAAATCTGATTTCTAGTTTATATGTTGTAAAATATTTATCTAATTATATTTTTAATGTATTAAAGAAAGTTATCTATATAATATATTTCAGACTGTTAGACCCATCAAGTGACAGTGAGATTGCTAGCTATAGAATTCATAGAATATTATTCTGTGCTCGAGGTCCAGCTGACAGCAATGAAAAGAAGTGCTTTGCTTTCACCTTTAGTTACGGTGATACTGCTGAGTCAGCTATATTTCAGTGCCATGTTTTTAGATGTGACCTAGCAGAAGCAGTAAGTTTGATTTATGACATCAGATACCTTGGCTTCTATTTACACCATTGCCATTTTTAATTTGATTTCTAGTTCTTGTTAAGCTAAGATTCCATATACACGTCATGCGTCATCCGTCATGTGTTAAAAATTGAAATGGTTGGTTTTTGACACATGACAGAGACTATTTGACAGATACTGCTTCTGATTATATGGAATCATACCCTCGAAAACCAACCATTTCGATTTTTGACGGATGACACATGACAGATCTGTTTGACGCGTATATGGAATGTTAGCTTAATACCTTAAAATTTTTGTCAAAAACAATTTCACATGTATGGTTAATTTGAGATTGACTCAAATATTCTATATCCACTTATTACATTTGGGCATATTGCAAAAAAAAATTTCATGTTGCTGTTTTTTTTCACATTTGTCATAAATTTTGGAAAAAAAATTTCCCGCCAAAGATGGTTTGCTTAAGCTAGGTGCTAGGTTTCGTTTTCAAGCTGTCATTTGCCGACACGATGGACTTTTGTTTTAAGGGAACATTATTAATGCCGCTTTTTTCAAGTGACTTATAAATCACATGCACTACAATGGGTCATCACTATTTTTTAGTCTTGTAGGCCAAAAGTCTGGACAATAACCTTCTTGAACAAATACAATAAAAACCTGTGTATACTTATTTTGTCAGTTCAGACTGATTTGGTTCTTATAGGGTTATTTATAATCTGCAAACATCATTACTTTGACATAAAATGACTTAGATACGGCTACAGACCCTATCATTGAGAATCAATATTAATTTCGTCCTATAGTGCAGAACCTTTCTTTATTCGATTTGCATAATCTAGAGAATCTACACGAATGTCTTCTTTCTCTAGTGGTCCGCAATATTACTTAGTGCTCACACGAATGGTGATTTTTACCATTCGACTAATCGACAGTATCATTCGATTCGCATTCGAATATTCAACGATATTTTGCATTAAAAAATCGCATTGAAAAAACGGCTATTTACAACTGAAATTTGTCGTATTCTCAGCTGCTATACGGACTTAAAACTGTAAACAACTCGATAGGGATAATAAATGACGTTTTTAAAGAGATTATTTAGATTTTTGTAGCATCTGAGCCATAATTGTCAATGAATAATCCATTAAATTTTTCAATTAAAATTTTATCGTAATGAAACAAAATAAACACAGATAAAAGATCATCGAACGTTCCTTAATCTGACTGGACAATAAAGATAGCTATTTATAACAGCTAATCAATTAGCAGTATTTTTCTACTTTCGTTTTGACATGCTGGAAGAAGATGGTCACATGTCAAAAATGTGTTAAGAATCCGTGTGCAAATCATAACATCCGGCGGTGCCATTTAACATAATTCTACATACCTGGCGGATCTATGTTTCAAATCTTTCGATGATATATCAAAGCATGTTTACATTTTATAATCATCTTTTATGACATTAACAAACTGATTATCTACTATTTTTATAAATGGTATTACGAAATGATAATTAGGCCTATGAAATTTGAGGACAAACAACCGGGTCCGATTTTTCTTGTGTCAACACCGTTCAATTTGATCTATCGGCTTTCTGTCATTTTTCGCCAACCTACCGGGATTTTTTATTGATAATAGTTCAAATCAGCAACTTTGAAGTTGAATTTCTAAACGGAAAATTGTAGTTTGCAGAGATCTTGCAAGTTGTCTTGGTGTTTGGTTCATGTTTAGAACAGTATTTCCAAACTTCTCTGGTTCTCTGTTCTTGTTTTTGCATTAGCCGCCATTTTAGTTTGACATGGGAGTATTTGATAGCGCAATATTATAACTTTAAACAAATTCATCAAGTTAGTTATTGAATATGCGAATAATCGAATGGTAAAATCCGATTCGAATATTCGCCAAAATGGATTCGAATTTTGATATTCGACTATTCGTGTGAGCACTAATATTACTCCACGTTACTAAATGGCGTATATTGATTGGTTAGAGATGGAAAATGTTTCGTAGAAATGTTTTTATTCCATTCACATGATAGACAAAAAGGAATTTTACTCGAAACATTTGTTTAAATACAATGTTTTGCGACAAAAGTCTGTCCTGTACGGCAGGCTTTAGATAAATTCTTATTTTTTATGATCTCAAATTTGATATTTTTCAGGTGCCAAAGATATTGTATTGTTTTGCTACAACGTTTCGTAGAGTCCCACGAAGTTCTCGTACCATTTCAACCAGTAGTCTTCAGGAAGCTGAACAGAACTATATCTTCACTGTGGGTATTGAATTTAAAGAAGATGATGGCAAGGGGAATTATAATGCCTGCCCTAAAGATAAAAATATCTTTAAGTTTAAATCTAATGTTGAGAAACGTATAGCTATAACTGTACAACAAAGTGGTCCTACAGATCTCAGAATTGAAAGGTAAGAATTTAACATTCCCCATATCCATTTCAAAGAAACACGCAACTTAGATAACTTTCTCTTTTAGTCTTATTCTGAACTAAAGATTATTGTAATGTTTTTAACTTATAGAGCTTAATCCTGGTTTCAGAAGCATGTGTCCTGATAAGGATTTATATCTGAAACACATGTAAGATGAGCTAATGTTAAAGGGATTGTAAAGAGGTTTTCTTAACTTTGTATGTGCAATGGGGACACTGACAGCATCAATTTGCGCCATTCCAATTTCCATTCCGACATCTGTGCTTCTTGCACAGTGCAGGTGACGTCATTAAATGCTTTAGTTTTAGTGGAATTGCAAGAACCACAGACATTGGAATGGAAATTGAAAGACGCAAAGTGATGCTATCAGTGTCCCTGATACTTATACAAAGTATCACAGTTTAACCAATAGGGTGACTTGTTTCATCTGAAGACAGTTTTAATTGATATTAAATTAAGATGTATATATTATTTATTTCTAGATGTTTTGGTTTATTAATATCACAAGGAAGAAATGTAAAACATAGTGATATGCAGTTGATTGAATTGGTAAGTTAACTCTAGTGTCCTTTCTTGCTAGGCTAGAATGGAAAGTTTATGTTAACAAAATCCTGGAATCACTCACTAAGCAGCAAAGAATCTATAAAGAAAAAATGCTCATAGGACCAAAAATATAAATTTGAACCCAGTTTTATTACTGTGGCATAACTCATTCCAAATCGGCCTATCAACATTTCAGTAGGGTTGGGTATTGATTAACAAATTGAGATTGATAAACGAAGGCAGGCTACCGATCAATGATAAATTAATAATCGAAATATTTAGTTGAAAAATCTTCTAAACTACTGAAACTGAAGTAATGTCCAGAATTTTTTATGATTAGCATGCTTCAAATGGTTGTGACTTGTCTGATAATCGTGTAACAGATAATGTTAAAAGAAAATTTGACTGTGAATTTTAATTGATTATAAAATTTCATAATCGATAATCGAAATAAAAAATTTGTTGATTATTTCAATTATTTGACCCAGCCCTACTTTTCAGCCTACTGTCATATAGTATAAGTAATACAAATTATGGCTCTTTTCTCCTAGTGGTTTGTTAATGATTGTGTTATGTTTTCTCTCTTACAGGTATCAATGGGATATCAAAATGAAGGTAAAAGTTATTCTATAACAGGACATTGGGATCCTACTGAACAGTGTTTTGCTGTTCTGAATACAGAAACACCAAAAGGTAAGAAACACATCAAATTATTCTAGGCCGTGTATAGTCCGAAACTTGCTGGCCCTATTCCTAGCCTTTGATAGATATTTGGACAGATGTGGCTGGGAGAGAGTCAGAAACTTGCGATTTTCCGCACCTCCGCGGATGTGGGGGTTTTAAACGTATTTATTTACCTCGAATCTAAAAAACTTTGATATATTTGGAAAGATGGATGATTTTGTAATTCAATCATACCATCATTATTCCCCTACACCATACAGGCCATGTATTCGGGTCCATCAAAGTTTTTTTCCTGAGAAATAAAATCTGTCGGTCGTCATTGAATGTTGCTCGCGCAAGATATGGAAAATTGTGATCTAGAATTTCTGACTCTCTCCCAGCTATATCTGTTCAAATATCTATCAGAGGCTGGGGAAAGAGTCAGCAAGTTTCTGATTAGGCAATGTAGATAGTCTTAGTTTATTTTATAATAACTAATGCTCGCTCCCCTCTAAACATGCTACAAAAAAAGTAAGTTCTCAAACTTGGTCAATCAGAGTATATATTCATCAACGATGTCCAAAGTTTATAAACAGAATGCAAAAACCCCATGAAATTTCCATATAATAACATGTTATAATTGATAAACGCCTTCAAATTTGATTAAGGGTTTTTCAATTATTGTATATAAACATTTTTTTCTGGATTTATGAGATTATTTAGGTAATCTGTTGTATAGTTATGCCACCAGGCAAGTCCCTTGATGAATATAAACTCCTATTGACCAAATTTGAAAATTTAAGAGGTTGTATTGCTTTAGGATTAATCATTGCAGTGCTGATAGTGGTGTTGTGATTTATCTATAAAGATGCCTCAGATGATCCCACAATGTCGTATGAAAGCACATTGTCAAACTTGTGACCTATACATACTAGCCAAATATCATATGCATGTAATGAATTGCAATATATAGTGTGTGTTTATATTATATTATAGATACCAGAGTATTTTTAACAGTAGCTGTAGATTTAGTTATATATGGTATACAAGAACCAGTTAGATTTGCTGTAGAAACTAAAGCCAAGATATATTCTCAATCAGAAAGATTCTGGTATTTTTCTACCAAACCACATTATGAACAATACTACGTCAAACTAAAACAGGTAGCTTGTTTTTTCTTATTTCATCTTTATTTTGTGAGATTTTATAGCACTGTTGATTAGAGTGTTGTTCTTTATAAATCATTGATTGGTTCAAAAAAATAGTGGTTGCTGCAGGCCTAAAAATTCACGCGAGTCTTCGAATCTCACTCGCGCCAAGACTCCCGTAAACATTGATTACCCTAGTCTTTTTGAATTCGCGCAAAATCATTGAAAAACAGTCCTGTCCGATGTCCGTATGAGTGAAAGTTTTTTCTTTGTTTATTAGGCTATTATTTTCTATTTAATTTTATTGATATTGCTTGCGGGCTCGACAAAAAGAAATCAACTTCTATGAATTTTATTTTCGTAAGTCGCAAACCATTGTTTTCGATTCACAATGCTTTCATCCATCACGTGTCATGTTCTATCATTGTAATCATAGTGGTGGTGTCTGGAACAAGAAACAGACCCTCTCTTATTGCAGATTGTCGTAAAAAAAAAAAAAACACCGCTCACGCTACATCTAGGCCTATTTGTAAACATTAATAATTTCGGACAATTCCGATCCCTTTACTCAACCATTTTTGGACGGACAGATCACAAAAATAACAATGAATATTGGGCCAGCGTTGTTATTTACGAAAATGATCTACACTAAAAATTATGAACTGTAAAAGTAACATAAAAAGACATAGTATTCTTAGTAAACGTTACTACAGTATTCGGAGGACTCTCGCGGACTGTTTTCGCGAGAATCAATCACGATTCTCCTCGATTTGGGCGAAATTTTAGGCCTGTTGCTGGTCTTTAGATTACATGCTTGTTACATAAATACTTGCGGTTTATTGATATTTCGGATGTCACGTACACAATAGTACATAATAGTAATAGCCACGGTCGAGTAGGGTACGGTAGTACAATGCAATGGACTTTTCTAGAATCCTGTATATTGTTTTATATTATAGATTGAAGGTAATGAAAATGAAGAAGGTTTATATGAGGTAGCCAGTGTTGAAAGTCAGACCGAAGTAGAAAGAAAGACATCAGGAATGACGTTAAGTTTAAATCCTAATAGAAATATACCAGATCCAGTTCAAACACCACAAGATATAGATGAAGAGTCAGGTAGGGATGTTATTCTTCATCAAAATATACATATTGTTATTCTTATTGCCCTTAACAGCATTTCATCATTTCAATTTTCAATCAGATATCTATGGTTCCTGTAATTCCACTTAGTTTAGAGGGATGGTAAAGAGGTTTTTTAAACTTTGTATGTATGTGCGTCCGGGAAACTGATAGCATCAATTTGCGATATTCCAATGTCGTTCTTGCTAATCTTGCAGTTCCATTAAAACTAACGTGTTTTATGACGTCACTAAAATTGATCGGAATAGATATCAATAGTATCTTCCGGTAAATCATTAGTGATGTCATAAAACGCGTTAGTTGCTAACAGTGTCCCTGATACACATACAAAGTTTAGAAAAAACACTTTACAATCCCTTTAATGGCATTTCAGCATTTCACTTTTCAATCAGCAATTCCACTTAAACTGTGTATTTGGTAACATCATACCCATTCAATATGCTTGTATCAAAGAAGACCTTTGGAGGAATTAAAAAATTTAGCATAGTAATAAAAGAGATTTTCTAAACATTTTATGTGTACCAAATCAAGGATAGCATCAATTTGTACATTTGTAATATTTAGTTGGATACAAGTGGTTATCATGGGCTCTAATGTCAGTCAGTTTGTTCAAGACTGTTACAATCTTTCTTCCTTATTCCAGTTTACCCAGTAAATAGTATGATAACAGGGTTGGTGATTTTTTTGATTTTTTAAAAAAAATCAAATAAATCGATTTTTTTGATTTAAATCAGCTTTTTTTGATTTAAATCGGATTTATTTGATTTTTTTAATTATATACTTTGGAACTGTCATAAAATTGCCAAAATGTGTCAATAAGCTCCTCTGCAATGTAATGTTACAGTATAAAATCAAACTAAAAGTTTAAGTCTGTTATTCAAATGAAATTTAAAGTTATAAAAAATCATAATTTATGAAGTCTCTGAGATTGGTAAAGGAGACTCTTGTCTTTGTGGTTCATTGATTACTGTACTTCCTAACTTACCATGAGGTCATGGGTTTAATCCTCTATCAGGGAATTATTATCCAATCTATTTTTTGTTTTATTCTTTATAAGACAATTTAGAATAACTTGATTTAAATCAACGATTTTTTTAAAAAAAAAATTGCCTCATATATACATGGTATATGAATGAATTGACATGTTTTCAAAATAAAAGTGAACTTTTTAATGGGTTTTATAATGCTGGTATTAAATTTCATTACATATATGTTGTCAGTAATTAGTTTCTACAGTAAAGTGTTATTTTTACAGCTTTTAGAATCACTTGATTTCAATGAATGATTTTTTTAAATATTTGATATAGTGATCTAAATTTGGCAGGAATCTATTCATTTCTATGACATCTATTCAATTATAAACTATTACAAATTAGTCTTAATAACTTATATTAACTTTTTGTTCAATATACAGTCAATAATTTCCTTAATTTTTGATACAAATAAAAATTTGATTTTAATCAATGATTTTTTTAAAAAAAATCATGTGATTTAAATCGCGATTTAAATCATGATTTAAATCAACGTGATTTAAATCAGCCAACCCTGATGATAAATCAGGGAAAAGTGTGGCTTGGTAAAAAAAAAGATCCTCACTGGAATCCAAGTTGATATCATTATAAAATATGGTTTTTACTATGTTTTTAATAATGTATTTCAATTCAGATGGTGATGAACCATTATTGAGTGGATCTGGTGTTGTGAGTAAAGAAATAACAGATGAGAATCTACTTGATGCTTGGCATGATGTCTTGACTAAATGGCATCAAAATTTATCTCAGAGACCCAAACAAGTTCATCATTTAGTACGTAAAGGTGTACCTGAGGCTTTACGTGGTGAAGTGTGGCAGTTATTAGCTGGGGTACATGAAGGCAATGACTTATTAGAGACATATAGACTTGTCATTGCAAAGGTAGGAATTTACTATTCTGTTTTTTATACGCCCATTATAATGTGGTCCACAACATCCGTCCAAAATTGGCTTGTGAACCTGATAGAAACTACAGTTTTCACCTGATTTGAATGAAATTTGGTGACATCACTTATAGTGATGAGATCTTGGACTAGTTAAAATTTGACGATTTTCCGATGAACAGATTTTGAGTTATTGCTAGGGCTGGGTCTAATAATTAAAATAATCGATTATCAACGCTACAAATTATTTATTTTGATTATCGATTACCAAATTTCTTAATCGATTAAAATTTATAGTCAAATTTTCAAAGTTATATTATCTGCTACACGCTTATCAGAGAAGTTACACCCAATTTTATCATGATGATCATACAAAATTCTTGACATTACTTCAGTTTCATTTGTCTTCGATACCAGATATGTACTATATATACCACGGTGCTTACGAGTTAACATATTTAAACAAACGAATCCGTTAGGATGAGTTTGTTTAAATATGTTAATGAGTAAGTCACGTGGTATATATTACTTGTAACATAAATATGATTGACAGCTTAAAAGTTATGACAGCATCGATCACGTTACTCTTTAATCCAATGAAGTTGAAGCTCGTGCACGTTTCATTTTCGTCTGCAAAGGGGATGTCTTTCCAAAAAGGGGCGGAGCTACTGCGAGTGCAATAACTTAGTTGGTTATTTCACTCATTTTTTCCTATTAGATTCTATATGGCTTTCATGTCAAATTACCCAAGAATGCAATAACACAAATTTGCTGTTTATACACCACAGTTTTCCTCAAACACACATTTTAAGCAAATTATTTCTCAAAAACATCAAAGGAAAAAACATCATTTATGTTACAATGATAAATAACAAACATTCAGGTACAAAAACGTAAACTAACAGACGAAGATTAGAAGATTTCACAATTAAAATATTTTGATTTAATTGGTAGCCTGCCTTCGATAATCGATCTCAATTTGGTAATCGATACCTAGCCCTAGTTATTGCCCTTGACTTAGTCCGAATGCTTCAAAATTAACAGTTTAAGTCAGATTTTTAGTTAATTTTCTGATCAAAAGATGTAAACAATATTTTTGACAGGAGTACACTGTCACTCTTCTTACTCCGACATATTTATATGGTCCCAATGCATGTCGAATTACACAGAGTACACTGTATAACAAAGTAGTGCATGTAGAAATGTAAATATATTCCTTTAACAAGGTTGTGAAATAACCTGTTTGAAAATTTATTTCTTCCAAATCTTTTACAGGAATCAGACCATGAATCAGTGATTCAAAGAGATATAAATAGAACATTCCCTGCTCATGATTTCTTTAAAGATGCTGGTGGATCAGGACAAGATTCTCTCTATAAAATTAGTAAGGTAGGTATGAATATAAATATTGATAGTTTAAAGGGGAACATTCAGCATTTTCAAGTGTTGAATTTGCTCGTGACTATATGTAAAATAGCCTTCAAAACTACTAATGCTGGAGGAAAATAGCATACTCTCTTAATATTTCAAATTTGAAATTATTTCCCTATTTCTATATACAAGTTTTATTTCTTTCTAAAAACAAGTTGAATTTCACACTGATGTGGATAATTCTTTTTTTTTGTTTCCAACTGATTATAATATCTAGTATTATTATGTGTTATCTGGTGATCTATTCTAGGCCTACGCTGTTTATGATGAAGAGATTAGTTATGTACAAGGATTATCTTTCTTAGCAGCAGCTCTCTTATTACATGTAAATATCATTTTTATACGCCAACATCTCGCCCACATCTCTCTATGTGGACATATATGGTCATCACCCCTGTCCGTCCGTCAGTCCGTCTGTCAGCATTTGTTTGTAAACACCAAAAAAACTATAGAGTTTTTGATGGAATCAAATGAAATTTGATATGTGTATATATATTCAGAAAACGAAGATCAAGTTCGAATTTGAGCTATTTTCGATCCTTACAAGCAGAGTTATTGCCCTTGCCCCAAATCTTAAATATGCTATTTCTCTCTTAGTTTTCAACCGATTTTGATGAAACTTAAAATGGATGTTATTGGACCGAAATCGAAAGGTTTGAGAAAGTTTAGTTTTCTCCTGATTAAATTTTTTCCATCTTCGACTTTTTCGTTAGGCGTATATGGCCGTGGTCCACTATCTTTGCAATTCCAATGAATTTAGCATTTTATGAAGTCACAATCATTAAATTTTTAGATATTATTAGCAGGTTTATCTTTCTGTCATTTTGAATGGTGCAAATCTATGCCATTAAAAGTTTAGAAAATCTCTTTGTAATCTCTTTTACACGGTATAAGCATAGAAAATCAGAAATAAACATGAACTCCTTTGTTATATTATCTTGGATCCAATGTGGCTCAGTGAGTTAAATGCTGGCGCGTTTGACTGATGTACAAAATGGAATGGTGAATGCTGCTGTCCTGGTAAATTTCCCTCATTGCACATAGTTTGGCCTTGCCTGCCCTCATAGCAAAAAAAAAGGCACATAATTGTTGGCCTTTAAACCTTATTTAATTTCATCGTCTTTTCTACATAGATGCCAGAAGAACAAGCGTTCAGTGTACTGGTAAAGATTATGTATGATTATGGATTAAGAGATTTGTTTAAGCCAGGTTTTGAAGAATTACATCTAAAATTCTATCAACTAGAAAGACTCATGCAGGTAAAACAGATTTATTTTGTTTTGTTTTAATGTTTACCCTTTCAATTCTAGGCCCAGTTTCACAAAATTTTAACTAAGATAAAATCCAGATTTTATGAAATATAGTAATCTGATTGGTTTATAAATCAACATTTACAATCGATTTTAGGGATTGACCAATCAGATTATTGGAACACTAAAATTATCTTAAAGAATGATTTTTACATATTTGTGAGGTTGTATAGCACACTCAGTTAGAGCGCCGTTCTTTACAAATATGACATCATATTGTTAAAAGCTAATGGTTGTTGTGGTTATGGGTTTGGATGTCAATCAGGGGTTAAAAGTCAAATGACCTTGAATAAGTCATCTTCTCTCATAATTCCAGTCAGCCCAGCTGTAAATGTGTACGGATAATCCAGGAAAGATCAATGCCAAGAGATTTGGCTAGGGACCAGCTGGGAGAAAAATTCTCTTTTGGAAACTTTGTTATAAAATTTCTTTCTTTTTTTTTTTTGATTAATTATCATGTACCCTTTCTAAATATGGATTTTTTTTTCCAGGATCAAATTCCAGACTTATTCTTTCATTTTGCTGATATGTCATTAGAAATACACATGTTTGCTTCACAATGGTTCCTGACACTGTTTACAGCTAAATTCCCATTAAATGTTGTATTTCATATACTCGACTTATATCTCAGTGAGGTTTGTAATTATATTCTTTTATCCTTTAACCGACATGAGAAATAAAAGTTTCAAATTTCTTTTCAATGAATTTTTTTCTCATATTCTGTGTCTGCGATGCATTTTAGATAAAAAAAATATAATATTTTTTTTTATGTCGGATAAAAATGATATCCCAGTGAATAAATATGGTATTCAATGGGTGGTATTCAATGGGTGGTATTCAATGGGCGAGGTCAAGATTTAATGCATGCGCTTCACTCGTTAGTAACACTCAAAATGCCGTCGGACATGTTTGCCTCTGTTAACCTCGAGGAAATAACTAAAAGCGAACGTAACAAAAACACAGAAAAAAATCTTCCGAGACTTTTTGTATCGAAATTAGACAATTGTCAAGAATTGCCATAGAATAACCTCTATATTATAATGTTACATGGGGTTCTGTTGCATAGGTTTTGTTAGAAAATTGGTTCTTTACAGAATATCTGTGCTTGATAGCTTAAATAAGTTGTTGTTGTTCTTATCTCAATCTGCATGTATATGTGTGATGACATCATCTTCACTCATAATTCCAATTTACCCAGCTATAAATAGTTAGGCTTAGGGATAATTTAGTAAAGATCGATGCCAAAAGGTTTGGCCAAGGACCGATGGTGGGAAGTATTCGTAGCTAAAATCTACCCAGGAGAGTTGGAAATAAAAGACACTACTGAAAACTAAAACGTCCTATTTGGATTGCTTCTTGAAATTGAAAACAACTATGATCTTTGTGTCAGATTGTATGACAAACGTGACGACTTTGATTTTCCTATTGTTAATTTTTCATTCATGTGCAGTAACATACCACAATCACCTAGTTATGGCAAGTACGTTTCACAACTGATCCGCTATGCTAGAGCTTGTTCTCTTTATAAGGACTTTCTTGCAAGGGGTCGAATATTAACCGTGAAATTACTGAAACAGGGTTACATGACACACAAGCTTCAAATTTCTTGTAGAAAATTTTATGGTCGTTATGGAGAACTCCTGAAGTCTGCTTCTTGCATTTTAGCAGATTTGTTTAGTCAGGCATGAATTGATCTCGTTGCACCTCATGATTTTGACCTTAGAAGTAGTTACGGGTGTCGCAAGCAAAGCAGACCATGCTTACTCTTTTCGAAACACCTGATGATACTTCTCCTATAGGAAGTCCACTGCTATATTATTATTGCACCCGATTTTGTCATGCTCTGGACAAGATTTTTGATTAACGGAATTGTTTTGCTTGCACTTGAGCTTAAATTACTATCCTTATAAAATATAGTTGTATCTTTTTCACTTGTGTTTTCAATATTATGTTTATTTACAGGGAAAAGATGTTATTTTTAATGTTGCTCTGGCGTTACTCAAGTGTTCACGTAAAGATTTACTAGCTCTAGATTTTGAAGGTGTACTCAAATATTTCCGTGTTCAACTACCAAAAAAATTCCGTACAGAAGAAGCTGAATTGGAACTTATCAGAACAGCCATCTTGACTAAGGTATTTGAATATTTCTCGAAATTTTTCAATTTGTGCAGATTTTTTTTTTTAGATATAAGAGAGCAATTGCATGTTTTGGAAAAAGTCTAATTTCCAATCCAGAACTTTCTTGAAACTAAAAGAATAAATCCTTTGTAGTAGAGATTTCATTATTGACAAGGGCATGGATTTAAAAATATTGTGGAGAACAAACCACAATATTTAAATTTCTATTATCACTTCCTTCTGTTAACGTAATGAATATTGATATTGTGCATGTCATGTCATCTGTAATACTCACCTGGAGTCAGTCTAGAGCTTGCGTCCGACATGTAAACATGTATGTCTAATAAATATCATATAATATAATGGTGTGGTTAATGGGTGTTACAATGGCGTTAACACCTTCAATGAACCAGTTAAGAAAACTGGCGTTTATTTTTCGATGAACGCTAGTTTGTCAAGTGACACTATGACGTCGTCATTTATTCAGTTTGTCACATGATATATTGCGTTTACACACCAATAATGCTAATGAGACCAACGTTTAATTCTTAAATGATTCTGATGCCCTACAGGTGCCAATCAATATTTGGGAGGTCCATAATCCTTTCGTCCCCCATTCTAAGTTTGTGGGGGGACACATCCCCAACATCCTCCTTAATCCACGCCTTTCATTAGATACACCCATTATTGAAACTGGGGAAGCTTTCAAAATATTAATGCTTTTATTTTGCAAAAATTATTCCAGGAATTTTAGCCATTTGAATTTTGACCAGTTTCAAAATATGGTTTAATAGTCATTTTTTGCAAGAATCACTTTACTTGGAGCCCATTTATGTTTGGACCGGTTTAAAAATATGGTTTTAATAGACATATTTTCAAGCTACCACTGCAATTTGGAACACACTAAGCGAGATAAAAACAAACATGGCTGACAGTGTCCTAATCATTAGAGTTCAAAGATTAAATTAACAAATTCAATATTGATGTGATGCATTATATGGACCTGTATCTGTGTATATATATATAAAGTTATTATTACCCAGTAATAAGATATCGTGGTTGGTTTTGTAGATAAATGCACGTAAATTAAAGAAATATGAAAAGGAGTATAATATAATGAGAGAACAAGAAGAAGATCCTAGAGAAAGATATGAGGTAATCTTCTATTTTTAACATCATATTATATACTGAACAGACGCAGAACGTCGCAAACTGTTGCAAACGAGTAAATAGTGAAAAAAAAGTACAGAATTATAAGAACGCAACTTGTATTGTCAGTGGAATTTCATACACTGGATGTTTAAAAGTATAAAAATAATATTTATGTAGAAAAATAACAATTTTGATCATGCACGACTTTGCCCAAAAGATCTAAAAATGCGACGTTTCTTTATCTGTTCAGTATATATATATAAAGTCTTGATATTAAAGGGCCATTCTGCTTTTTTGAAAAAAGTTTCCATTATCAAAAAAATCGCAAATGCTACCTAAGAGTATTTTTAAAGTATACTTATTGTAGTGTTATTTTGATAATATTACAGACAGTTTTCACAAATTTGAGCAAAAAAACTTTTTGACCTAAAAAAAAATTCAGACTGTCCCTTTAACTTTTAACCTTAAGGGGGAAGGTTGGTCCAAAATCTATTTTCCTTATTTAATATCAATGAAAATAATTGAAAGGCAATTAGAATGCTATTTGTATAAACAGATAATTTCATGTAGAATGTTGGTCCACTGTTGCCATGGTTACCCAATTAGAAATTAGTTAAACCAATTTAATTTTAAGAGGAAAGATAGTTTCCCCTTTAAATTTTGAATTGAAATGACAAAAAGAGAGAGCAAAATAAAAGCTATCTAAAAAAAAAACCCACTCATATGTTTTCCTGTACACTTGTCACTTACTTTTATATAGGAACTATCTAATCTAACTTCCCTATTCCTTATTGTTAGTGAATGTATTTTATATTGAAAACACTGGGTCTACTTGACTGTTTTTATTTAGTTTAATATTTATTTGTTTATCACTATGACTTGTTGTTTTTCTCCTAAACATTTTATACAACATGGATATAATTCTGTTAAATTGGTATGTCTTTATCTTTCTGTTGGGAGCCGCGGTGGCTTAGTGAGTTAGACGCTTGCTTGCTAACCTGAAGGTCCAGGGTTCAATCCCAGCATGGGTCGAGAGGATACATTCAGATTTTTCAGCCCGGTTTCCCCCTGTCAGTGATGCAGGTCGCAGGGGCTGACATGGAAAAAGCGTTTAGTCGTTTGGATGGGACAATAAACCTAGGTCCTGTATGTACGTTAAAGATCCCTCGAAGGTTGGAAATCAAAAAGAAGAGCAGGCTTATGCCGCTGTCATGGCGAAATTTCCCTCATTGCACATTGCATGGCATTTGCCATTAGCCCATATCGATACAGAAAAGCAGTACGTAAAACTCAATTCATTGTATTGTATATATATTGAGATTTGATATATTTGTATAATTTCAGCGTGAGAATAAGAGATTATTAGAAGCTAATATGAGATTAGAACAAGAGAATGATGATTTAGCACATGAATTAGTTGAAAGTAAACTAGTATTACGTAGTGAATTAGACAGTGTAAGTATAATAAAACCCAAACACGAACGATCCCAACCGTAAAACAAATCTCGAAATCATTGTGAACACATTGGCAATACATTGGCAGCAGTTAAAGAACTTAATGAAGTATATTATCAATAAATGAGTAAATATGTCATAATGAAAAGTGGTATCAGGTGTTTAGAAGAGTTAGCATACCTTGCGTGGCGCCACATATTGTTAACAAAGATTTACAGCTAGATTAATTTGAAGAATGAGAACTTGTAAAAGGTCAAAAAACTTTCACCACTAGTACGAAACTTGCTGACTCTTTCCCCAGCCTCTGATAGCTTTTTGGACGGATATGGCTGGGAAAGAGTCTGAAAAACAAGGCCCCAAAAATTTGTAATTTTCTTGGGGTTTTAAACGTATTTCTTTCCAAATATCTATCAAAGGCTGGGAATGGAGTCAGCAAGTTTCGGACTACCGCTACCACAAGTTATTTTACTTAAGGATTTTGGATCAAATAGTCAATTGAATCAAGCGATAAATTGCTCAAAGATACATTGGAACTGCCATCGAGTGTGATTTTATTCGTTGCTGAAACAAATCAGATACTTAGCAAATGGCTTCCTTCCGAGAAGACAATGTATCATCCATGGCATGTTCCTTTCAGCAACGGCTATCATTTCATTTCATAACATTAATCCGTTGCTATCATGATAAGACATTCTCGTCATTAAATTTGATGGTCGAACGATTATTATTCGACCAGTTATATTCCTTGTAACATATTATTGCGGGAAAACTTTCAAATGACCAGGCGCCAGATTTCTTGTAGCAAATATAACTTGTGACAATCGAGTCTCAAAGGTCAAGGCCGTATTGCTACCGAAATAGAGGATCGTATAAGATTTTGTCGGCTTTACAACGGAGTAAAGCTTCTTTCAATCTTAAATAATTTTTTAGTGTTGAGGTTGCGTGAATTTTCCCGATTACGGAATGGATAAATTAAATCTTTCGTTTAGTCGAATTTGCTTTGCAAATCATTCTGACCTACACTCAAAATGTAACGAGATCGCTTATTGGATAAATAAAATGTGACGTAGTGTTTTTTAAACGAAGTTATTAGTTGTTAATGATGAGAAAACTCCGTCAATCCAGCAACGGTAGATAATGCCAATGTCTAACGTTGCTGAAGGAACATGCATCCATGGAGGCTGCCTAAGTGTAAATGTAGTAACTGACGCGCTTATGGGAAGAAACTCTATCTGAAATATCTTGCAACACACAAGCCCAGTCAAATCCGCAACAATTCAATGCAACCTCCTTAACCAAGCTAATGACATCATTAAAAGATTCAACACTGTAACTGACTATGCTACAGCTGGTCCTCATAAACAATGTCTTATTATTAAATCTAATTTGTATTTATATTGAAATTACAGGTAGAAGATATCAATGAATTATTAACTCAAGATTTAGTTAAAACTAAGAAAGCGTTAAAAGAAACAGAAGAAGAAAAGAAAAGATTAGAATATGAATCATCACAGGTAAACGTTGTTATGCTATAACAGGCTATTCTGGTCTACTGTCTGTCATGTTCCTTTTAGCAACGGCTATCATTTCATTTCATTTCATTACATTAATCCGTTGCTATCATGATAAGACTTTCTCATCATTAATTTTTATTGGTCGAACGAATATTGTTCGACCAGTTATATTCCTTGTAACAAATTATTGCGGGAAAACTTTCGAATGACCAGTCGTCAAATTTCTTGTAGCAAATTTACCTTGTGATAATCGAGTCTCAACGGTCATAAATTGAATGTGACGTATAGTGTTTTTTAAATGAGGTTATTAGTTGTTAATGACGAGAAAACTGCGTCAATCCAGCAACGGTAGATAATGCAAATGTCTAACGTTGCTGAAGGAACATGACTGTCTGTGTAAGTTGAAGTTTTTTTAATTTTTGCCATTATTTTATTGTGAACTGGAATAGAAGCTTCAAATTAGTATTGTTAGTCTTAGAGTGTCTTTGTTTTGATGAAAATATAAATAGGAACATAATTTATGTCTTCAAAATTTGTTTTTACAGAGGACATTTTCAGTCGAAATTAGTGACCTTTTTGAAATTTCTAGTAGAGAAATGTATTTCCATTTAATGTAAACTTACAATTATAATTTTTTTATGAAAGCAAAGACTCTCTCAGACTAACAGTAGCATTGTCAGGCTGATATTCCAATTCTCATAAAAATAATCGCAAAATTAAAAAAACTTTTTAACTTGTACGAACAGTAGAAAGTTAATTATTTAATGAATGTATGTGGTTCTTGTTTATCCAAATAACTGAATGCCTATAATTCAGTAAGCTTATAATCTGAATAGCAAATTAGGGTCATGTTGGGCTTAATGCAAGGGCAGAAACCAGCATGGGTCGAGATGATACATTTTGACTTTCCCCCCTATAGGGGATAAAAAAGAATTTAGTTGTTTGGATGGGACAATAAACCGAGGCCAAAGGCCTTGTGTGGATACAGAGATGCATGCTAAAGATCCCTCAAAAGTTGGACAATAAGTGATGGTTAATGCCAGTGTATCGACAAATTCCCCTCATTGCACACTGCATGGCGACCATTATCATTAGTCAATACATTTAATGAAAAGTAGGATGTAAAACTCAATTTCATTTATCTCTTATTTTTTCATTTTCATTGTTCTATCTTTTCCTCTTAAAACGAATAATTTCTTTTAACTAACTAGTTAGTTATTATAACTAACGTTGTTTTTGATAGTGACTAGGACAATTAAGACTAGGAAATTGATATTAATAATGTATATATCTATTACAGTTAAAAGAAATGTGTAGAAGAGAATTAGATAGAGCTGAAAGTGAAAGTAGTAGAAATACTCTAATTATAGCTGACTATAAACAGTTTAATATTAATAATGTCTATATTATTACAGTTAAAAGAAATGTGTAGAAGAGAGTTAGATAGAGCTGAAAGTGAAAGTAGTAGAAATACTCTAATTATAGCTGACTATAAACAGGTTTGTTATTTATAGTAATATTCATGCTAGGGCTTGTCTGGTATTTCTAGACTCAATATGTTGATTTTCCGAAAAAAATTTTATGTGCAACAGAGACACTGATAGCATTTATAAGCGTTGTTTCGAAGCGAAGGTCTAGGGTTCAATCTCGGCATGGGTCGAGATGATACCTTCAGATTTTTCAACTCGGTTTCCCCCTGTGATGCAGGTCGGAGGGGCTGACATGGAAAAAGCGTCTAGTTGTTCGGATGGGACAATAAACAGAGGTCCTGTGTGCTAGAGGCTGTGCATGTTAAAGATCGCTCGACAGTTGGAAATCGAAAATAAGAGCTGACTATTAGTAGTTATAGAGCTTATAGATCTGAAGCAAGTTTCCCCCATTCCATTTTTCATTTCATGGGGAAAAACTTGCTTCAGATCTATAAGCTCATCCCCACCCACACCCACACCCACACCCCTTCATATCCAACAATATTTTTGTGTTTTTGAGATAATTGATGCTTCCAATCTATAGACACAAAAACAGTCCACCCACCCCCCTTCATATCCAACATATCCAACATAACCAACATCCCCCTATATTTTGGAATATTTATAAATATACATAAAAACCCTTATTTAAAAATAGGATGAGTTTAATTTTAAAACACGACCAACACAGATTCGAAGATTATTCAGGCGACGGTATCTTTTCATCTATATTTTCTCTAGGTTCAAAAATAATTCCAAAAGTAGCTAGCTTTGTTTCAAACAACAAATCCCTAATTTCCTCCGGAGCTCAAGCAGTTGGGTCCGTGGCAAAAGCAGGAATTAGAATAAACGACGCCGTGAAAAAATCCGACGAACTGAAAGAATTACAGCAAATAAGAGAACTACGAAACAAGAGAATAGAACAGCAGGTAAAAGAGGGAAAAGGGTTTAAAGTTATAGGATAAAAATGATAGTCGCTCACGCTCCAAAAACCTATTTTGGTTCCGATATTCAAAAATCATTAGGATATCTTCCTGGATTTCCATGGGCCAAATACTCTGGCGAGAAACATCTTCCAGGTCATAATTACACCGGTCCAGGTACTAGATTAGATCTGCGATTAGACGAAAACGATAAACCAAAACCAGGTGAAGAACCTGTCAATAGAGTTGACGCTGCTGCGCTTAAACATGATATTTTATACAGAAATAAAGATATTAATTTCAGACACGAGGCAGACAAACAAATGATAATCGAACTCGAAAATATTCCAAATCCAACATTCAAAGAGAAAATGCAAAGAGCGATAATCATAAAACTGTTAAAAGCAAAGATGAAATTGGGTATGGGATTGGCAGATGAAATTCATAAAGAATTTAGAAAAAACAAACATTATTTAAAAGTTAAAGTATTTGATAAAGATGAAATATGGTCAGCAGATTTAATTAATATGCCAGTTGAAAGGGGATATAAATATTGTTTAACAGTTATTGATTTATATACACGTTATGCTTGGGTTATTCCTCTCAAAAACAAAACTGGAATATCAGTCAAACACGCATTTGAAACCATAATGAAACAATCTGACAGACGGCCCCAAAAGTTATGGGTAGATAAAGGGAGCGAATTTTATAACAAAAATATGAAATCTGTGGGGTTTGAAATTTACAGTATTCACAACGAAGGTAAAGCTGTAGTAATAGAAAGATTTAATAGAACTCTAAAAAATAAACTATTCAAAAAGTTCACGGAATTAAAATCTCAAAAATGGCTAAAAATATTACCAGAGGTCGTAGACGAATACAATAACAAAATACATTCATCTATAGGAGTGTCACCAGCACAAGCCTCAAAAAATCCAAATATTATAAGATCAATTAACGCGCAACATAACTACGAAAATGAAATAAAGAATCAAAATGTCAAACCCAAATTTAAAGTTGGAGATCGAGTTCGTATTTTCAAATATAAAAGTAAATTCGAAAAAGGATATGTTGGTTATTGGACAAACGAAATATTTATCGTAGATAAAGTAAATAGCACATCCCCTCCAACATATGAATTAATCGATCAAGAAAAAGAACAAATTATAGGTAGGTTTTATCAAAATGAACTTCAAAAAACCGACTTTTAAAAATGAATGAATTTCTCGATAAATATGGAACCGATACAACCACAAACTTCCAACTTATGAGATGGGCGAATGAGTTAAACATATCACCGTTTTATTATTGTATGAGAGATGAAATAAATAATCTCAAAAGTAAGAAAGGTAAATTCTACGCTATAACAAATATACACACTTCCGATCAAAAAGGTGTTCATCATTCTGCTTTGTACAAAGACTCTAACTTTTATTTTTTCGACTCTTTTGGATTAGATCCCACTGAAGAGATAATGAATATAACTAATCAACCAATTAAATCTTCTACATTTCAAATACAAAAGCCGGGTCAAAAGTTTTGTGGACAACTTTCACTTTGGGTTTTATATCAGTTGAGTTTAGGGAAACAGTTCGAAGAAATTGTAATAAATTTAACTCAATAAAAATGGCAAATAAATTTGGTTTAGGTGCTTTACCTTTAGATACTAAAAAACCAAACACTACATTTTCAATCAATAAAATCAAACCATATTTTGTGGATCAAATCGGAGACATTCTTCAGGGTGATATTGATATGAATAATTTTGGTATAACTAATTTAAAATCTCTGAAAAACGATAATGATGCCGTTCATAAGAAATATTTAATGGATCAAATAAATTTAATTGAAGTAGATAAAGCCCATTTAAAAGATCGAATAGCTGATGTGAAAAGATTTTTCAAACGACAAATAAATAATAAAGATTTTATAAATGAATCTAAATTGAAAGAATTAGATTATATTGATGATAGTAAATTACAACAAGAAGTAACAAGTTTAAAAAGTTATATTCAACAACAATTAGTCAATACAGTAGATAAAAATCAATTACAAAATTTAAGGTCATTAATATCTAAATTAGATGACAAGATTACAAAGCAAAAAGTAGATCTTAAACAATTAATATCCAATATTAATCCAGGCATAAGTGAAGACAAATTAACCGCATTAGAAAGTAAACTTAGTGATGATAGCGAAATACAAAAACAAATAGAATCTATTCAACAAAAATTAATAAATGTAGTAGATAAAAATCAATTACAAAATTTAAGGTCATCAATATCTAATTTAGATGATAAACTATCAAAACAAAAAGTAGATTTTGAACAACTAATATCCAACATTAATCCAGGCATAAGTAAAGATAAATTACAACAAGAATTAACTGCTCTGGAAACTAAATTTAAAACTGAATTACAAAACGAACTAAAAACTATTGATGATAGTGAAATTAAAACTTATATTCAACAACAGATAGAAAATATTGATGATAGTGAAATTAAAACTTATATTCAACAACAAATACAAAATATTGATTATAGTGAGATTCAACAACGGATAACTACTATTAATAATGAAGTTTTAAAACAGGAAACAAATATAAGCACATTACAAAATAATCTCAATGAACTAGAATATATTAAACCCTATTATTTCTTTCTTCCATCTTTTAAAGAGGACAAAGAACATATAAAGGTGGATGACCGTGAAAGAATCTATTCTAATTATAAATATGGGTTTAAAATAATTATGAGATTTGATATTGATCTTCCTACAAGGGTTGGTAATAATGATATTGATATTCCTACAAGGATTTTTGATAGTCTGAGTCAGAGTAGCGTATGGGGGAGAACTATAATTGAAATTGTTTTTCCTATAAAGGTAAAAGTCGATTTTTCAATTCGTGATCGATTCACTAATTGTAAATCTCTTTTATTTTTTCACTTTATCAAAAATGATAACATCGTAGATACTAAAGAATTTAAACTTCGGGAGGTATTTTTACCTTTTAATATTTCGTCAAATCAGTTCTATGTAGATAAGCTTAGAATCTCAATCGAACCGGAAGATGATGTGGTGAGATATTGCGCATTTGATTTATTTGATGACATGATATTGGAAACGGAAACTCCACCATCAGTAAGCATAGTTAGAAATCCAGAACCACGAGAAGAAGAAACACAGATTTATGATTTTTTACGAACAACAGACTTTGAATATGTGAAACTATATTTTGTTCATAATGATCTTTACTTCTCTGTTGATGTTAATAAAAATCAACAATTTAAACATTTTCCAATAGCATTAACAGAAAATATAGATGTATCATATTTTTTCATAGAAATCTCTATTGAAAAAAAAACAAATTTTCTTGTTTATCGGGATAAGAAGAACAAGGAGTCAAAACAAGAAGCATTCTTAGTACATGTACATGTCACTATTGTACAAATCCCTAAGGATAAACGTAGAGCATTATCGGAAGTTCACTTAATTTAACGTTTAAAAATGGAACAAGAAAGTAGACAAAAATACCTGATAGACAAACAAAACAAACTAAAAGTAAAACTAGAACAATATAATAAATGTAAGAAAAGATGGAGTAGAATTGATTCTGCTTTCAAAGCACTAAGTGTAGTTTTAACAGTAGGAACAACAATTGCAACGGCAGTAACTGGCGGATTGATGGTGCCAATACTTATTCCAACTGTATTAGCCGCAATTACTGCTATTCAAACCTCATCTTGTGGATTGATTGCTATGGGTTTTACATCCAAACAGAAATCTTATTTTAAAAAGAAAACAGATATCTTAAATACATATCTTAATAAGTTGTATATTTTCTTCGAAAGATCAAGAGAAGATAAGATCATTAGCGTTGAAGAGTTGGAAGAATTTAATGAAATTTTGGATAAATTTAATATACAAATATCAGCAATAAAAGATAATAAAAAGAACTCCAAAAATTAAGTAATTAAAAAAAACATATAAAAAATATGAATAACATTGAAATTATAGACGATGAAACATTCATAGAAAACGTACTATTTACCGATCTTATCAGGGCTATTACTCATAAATTTTCAACATTTAAGGGTCAAATTGAAATAGATGGTAGGATAATCGAGAATGGAAATCACAAACAATTCATGAAACTTCTTGGTTTCAATTCCAAAACTTTTAAGACCATTTTGTCTAATATGGATTCAAAATCTGACTGCTCGGATTGGTATTTTACAGGGAAAATAATTTTACGTAGAGACAATTTTAATGAAATAAGAAGATCAAACGCTGGTAGAGGAACTGAACTACTTAAAAAGATAAATGAATATAAAGGTAGAAATTGTTATATACCAACAGATGGTAACTGTTTTATCAAATGCGTAAATCATGTTTTGAAAAAAGATTTAACAAATAAATTTCAAACATTCATTAATACATTTCCAAAAGCGAATAGAAAAGGAGTAATGACAGCTGCTAGAATTAATAAATTCAATGAGAAATGTAATACTTCATTTCAAATTTACACTCCCAAAAATAGAAATGTACGCCCCACCCTCACAGATGTAAACAAGGACAAGGCATTAGATTGGGTTTTATATTTACATAACTCACATTTCTGTCTTATAAGAAGAAATCAAAAAATTTTAGGGATTAAAGAAATAGAAGATAATTATGAACAGGTATGGAAAACATGTAGAGATGATAATGCTGTAAAAGAAGTATCACCTTTGAAACTAAACGTATTTTCAAATATGAGTGATGATACTTTATTCGCTTGGGACTGTGAAACGTATTCAGATAGTGAAACGCGTAAAGCAATTCCTTATTCATGTACGTTAATTAATTTAGAAAAGCTAAGAAAAAAGTTAGAGATGATACCTCCCACTGATAATATTCCAGAAGCATTTTATAACAAACTAATGAAAATAGTAGAAATATTTGTAGGCACAGATTGTATAGATCAAATGTTGAAATATTTAGGTAAATATGATAAAAAAAGATTAACATTGATTTCTCATAACGGTAGTGGTTTTGATAACTGGATCGTAACTAAAAACGTAAAGAAACTAACACAATGTCCACTAATAACAGCCAGAGGAATTCTTTCTTTACCATTATCTAATCCATACACTGATGAAGATTTACAGAAAAGATGGAAACGACAGAAAGATATAAAAAGTAAATCCAATTATTTACAGCATATTAATTTCACATGTTCCTATCAACACGAAGCATCTAGTTTAGCAACATGGGGAAAGTCGTCTAATCTACCAATGAATTTGAGAAAGATCGTTGATGTAGACATTGCAAAATATACCAAAGATAACTGGGAAATTTTAAGACACGAATGGGAACCATATGCAAAGCGAGACACCCTATGTCTTGGAGCATGCTTGATAAAATATAACAAAGTTATGAAAGACGTTGTATTCCAGAGCGTTTCTAATAATCTAACGGCTCCATCTCTATCTTTAAAGGGGTGGTATTATTTGTATCATTACGATAAAGAAATGGTTGAAGAACCATATTACGAAAGTACAAGACTCGTACCAAAACATACTGAAAAACAAAATATAGAAAAGGTTTACTCACACACTCACCCTTTTATAAGACATTTTATAAGACGCTCTATTAAAGGAGGAAGGGTTTCTGCAAATCGAAAAATATTTACAACTGATAAAATCAATGAAATTTGTGATGTATTAAAGGAATATACACAAACAAATGACGACAACATAATTGATTTATTTAAAGAATATAGTAAAAGTGATAAAGATAAAACAGAGGTTAATTCAAAACTTAAAAATATAACATGTTCTAGACTGATGGCATTTGATGCTAACGGTTTGTATGCTTCTGCTATGTCAGATTTAGATAGTGAATATCCCAAAGCAGAAAGTGGTAGACCGTTTTTACCAGAAGAAGAAGAAGAATTTGTAAGACTCTTCAATGAACAAAACTTTAGACCCAAAACTGCTATTTTAACAGTTTGGTTTGAGTATCCCAAAAACATGTTCTTCCAACCGATACCAGCTAAAGATAAAATTAGTTTTACGAACAAAGAAGGAAAAAAGGAAACTGGCACTAAAATAAGATTCAGAAATGGTTTCTGTTATGACGTTTTAACATCGGTCGATATTCAAGAAATAGTAAAAGCTGGTGGACGAATTATTAGAATATTAGATGGTATAGTATACGAAGAAAACTTTAGAACTCCTCCCTATAGAGACTATATTTTAATTTTGAGAGATCTAAGAAATCAATTCAAAAGGGATGGCAATATCGTTGGTAGTAATTGCATGAAATTATTAGGTAATGCCCTGTATGGGAAATCTATTCAGAAGGATATATCTTCATCAAAACATCTTTGGAATGACGTAACTTTAATGGCTAACTTTGATTCACATGTTAAACACTATGAAAAAATAAATGAGACTCAATACATTGTTGATATAGAAGAAGAAGAAAAAGAAATTGACGATGTAAATAGTAAATCTACACGACTTACACCCAGTCATTTGGGATCATTCGTATTATCGCACAGTAAGAAAATAATGAACAATTTTATTCATGTAATAGATGGGTTTTATCAACCGGAAATATACTATACCGATACTGATAGTTTATACATTTCATCTAGCAATTGGAATAAATTAAATGAAGCTGGATTAGTATCCGAAAATGAATACTGTAAAGGAAAGAATGATTACGGTGATGGTGGAATTATATTCGGTTTATATTTAGCGCCGAAAGTCAAATACAATATCATACTAACTTCAGATGGTGTTTTAAAAGAAAAGAAAACATTTAAAGGTTATTCTAATGATAAGATAACTGTAGACGATTATATTCGGTTGGCTAGTGGATATGATATATCAAATGAATTTAAGAGAAATTGGGAAAAAAGTTTCACAAATGGAGTAGTTATTCCAAGGGATGATGATAAACAAAAGAAAGTTTTTAGAAGTTATTTAAATCTTGTAAAGAGAAAGGCTCCAAATAGTGAAGGAATCATGTATCCTTATTGTAATAAAGATGAATTGAGTTTGGATGAAAACTATGAATTTGATGATTTCGATTATCTAACTATTCAAGAAGAGAATGAAGAGTTACTTAATTCTTTTTAAATGAAGTTGAATAACAATTTCTTCGTTTCCAAAGTCTATAAACCTATTTTTACCATCTTTGATTTCCAGATTTATATCTTTGATCATAAAGGAATTAAGTGGTAAATATGTTGTTTGAAATGGTTTTTCTATAATTCTATATCCAATCGGAACAGTGAATGTTGGAAGACTGTAAATAATCTGACGTTTGTATTTATTGAAAAATCCACCGTTTATTAAATTGCAATGTATATTGATCACATCGACATCATTCTCGATATTAGCTTTATGTGGTGCTATAGTAAATTGGGTGTATACTCGTTTATCAAATCCTAGTAACGTATTCAATGAATTTTCTACGTTGAAATCAACTTGACTATTATTTCTTAATATCAATTTCATTTTGTTCAGATTTAAATTACCTTCGAATTCAATATTGTTTTTACCATTGACACTTCCTGCGTATTCAGATAGGTATTCGTTAATGGCTATGTATTCGTAGCTTCCTGGTAGTAAACTTATGGTTTTGAATGTAGCTCCGTTATCCGTCGATATTTTTATTTTGTTATTATCTTCGTTGATATTTCTAATGGAATTGTAAACAGAGAAATACTTTAATCCCAATTCATATTCTTGATTTCGATCGAGTTCATACTCATAATCTAGAGATAATTTAATGTCTGATTTATTTGAGGTGATGACGAATAGTTGACTCATTTTTAATAACACTTTTATAATCATTTTTATCTATGATACCTTTTTCTAGGAGTCTTTTTAATATACAATTTAATTCATTATATTGTCTGTGTGATTGGTGTCCTTCCTTCATTGCCGCTAATATTATTTGCAATCTATTAAGCAATTCTTCGTTGTTGTCTGGTAGAAAAATTACACCATCTCCTGTATGTCCCAAAAAGTCATCGATTTCTTCTATAATATCATCACTGTAGTTATCATCACTAGCATCGGTGTTATCATCTAATTCTTTTTCCAGTCTTCTTAATCTTAAAGTTTTTGGTCCTCCTGTCCTTGTCGATGTAAGAATTTCCACGTATGAATTTAAATCTTTGAAACTATAATCTTTATCATACCCATTCAAAAGATTTATCATACCGGGTGTTAAATCATATATAGCGTCTATTCTGTCAATCTTAAATGTTGGGTTGAGTTGATTGAAACGTATCCTAAAACCGTTAAGAATCAATCCATCCTGATCAATTGTTGGTTTTATTGTTTTGGCTAGGGTTGGATTTGGATTTGAAAAATAACGTTTTATATCATCTAATGTCCTGATTACGATTCCATCATCTTCAATGGGGTATTCTATTTGTGGAGGAGATTGTTGAATTTGTTGTTTAGGAGCTTCTAATTTATTCTTGATATCCTCTTGACTTTTTAATATTGGTTTAAATAAAGTTTGTAGATTTTCCGTTAATCCGAGTTGTTGTAATCTGTTATTTTCAACTTGGGTCTTTATTTTATTCTTAGCTTTGATATATTCTCTATTTCTTTTTAAAATATTATTCCATTCCATTTTTAAAAAAATAAATTAACATATGTTGATCATTACTCTTTCGCCCGCAGGTTTTCTGGTATTAACGAATACATATCCATGTTCCTCTGGATTTCTCCATTGAGCTTTACAAACCTTTTTAAATGAATCTCTGTCCATTCCGTGATTTATCGACTGTATGATTTGAGATAAATCTTTATCGTTTAATTCAAATAATAAAAAACAATTAGCATTTTTTCTAATAAACATAGAATCCATCCCGTAAAAAGATTGGGATTGGTATAAGCAGTGACAGTTGTGATGTCTTCCCTTCGTGAAGAATTCTTGTTGAACAGATTGATTTTTTTGCGCTACGCAGTCGTCAAACAATATTAAGTTCTTTCGTTTACTATCAATATTAGACAAGTCCAGATCATTTACATTTTTTGTCAGAAACACTTTTATGTCAGTTGGATTGAAAGATGGATTCTTTTCTTTTATGAAGTTATCTAAGATATCTTTTATTTCTATCTCATTGTTGTCCTCGTAATATTGAAATAATTCTTGAACATATTTCTTTGGTAAATATTCTAAAGCGTTGAGAAATTGATAATACGATTGTTCTGGTGTCGTTGTGTAGATATACAAAGAATCGAAATCTAAAAGGTTGGGTGTTGTCAACATGTTAAAAGTGAGATGAGTTTTCCCAGAACCGGAACTACCGCATATACACATGAGCATTGGATTATTAGGAAATATTTCTGAATGATTAAATTTCTTTCCCATTTTTATGTACCAAAAATTACACCTTCTCCTTTATACTTTGAAAGATATATTCCTTCTCCAGTGTGTATATTTTTAAAAAATATTCCATTACCCTTATGTTTGACTTTGATTTCCCCTGTGTCAAAACTATCCACTAATTTAGTTAATCCTTGTTTGACAGTTTTCTTAGTTTCTTCACTAAATCGATTTCCAAATTCTTTAACTGTACCTAATATGTCTGCTACTCCCGACCCTTTTGCTAACTTTTCCATTTCCAAATTATGTCTACGTTTTTCACTTTTTTCAGCTTCGGCTGCTTTCTTGGCATTGACGGCTTGAACTATTCCTGCCGTTCCGCCGGCCGTGGCACCGGCTGCGGCCAAACCTGCAAAGATCAAGGGTAGGAAAGGTAAAAATCCACCTTCCTTTATGTTCTTGTCAATTCTTTCTAAATCTATATCATCTCGTACTTTACAGTGTTTATATTTATCAATAAGTTTTTTAGTTATGCTGATTCTTTTACCATTGTAAGTAATTGTAGTTGGCTTTTCTGTTTCGATAGCGTCTATTATTCTTTTTACTAAAGTTTCGGGTTTCATTTTTAAGGGATTAATTTATTCTATTCGAATCATCCGTCTGTCGGATATTTTTATTATATGTTTTGCTTCTTCCAATAATAAACAATAACCGGTTACATCTCCTTGTGTTTTTTCGATATGAATATTTATGTTTACTCCAGTTTTGAAAAGATCTTCTTGGTGAGCTGATAGATCAAAACAGAAGATTGGGTGATTAATTGCAAAATCTACATATCCAAACTGAGGTGGATTTCCAAATAATTCACACATATTTTTATAATTTCTATACAATTCATTATAATCCTTTGTGGATGGATTAATAGTTAAAGGTTGGTTAGGATAATTATCGTTGTTTAATCTTACTTGAACTTTACGGATTATAGGATCTTCAGTTTGGTTCTTTGCCACTCTAAAGATATTGTTGTTATTTGTCTGAGAATCTGGTAAGTTCTTGAAACCAACTATTAAATATCTTGCTGGTTTAATGCTGTTAGTGATTGGCCATGTTGTGGATTCTCCAGTTAAAGTCATACTCCCTACAGTGTTGCGACGAAGAAAAGCTATTTCAATGTCTTTAGTTAACGAGTTGAATATTCTCGTTTCTACTTCAATTGATGGTGTTATTACGGGTATGAAAAGTTGGAGATTTGTTATTTCTAATTTTGCATTTGAATTAGCTTCTCCAAAGAATATCTTATCGTCATTAATTTCTCTTTGTAAATGAATTTTAAATGGTAAACCTATAGAAACTTTTCGATGTTCTAAAAGACCGAATAAAGGATATAATTTCCAATTTACGTAATTACCCCATCTATTATCCTCAACAACATTATTGTACTGATTTACTCGTTTGTCAAACCCATGGTTTACTGCTCTACCGATTCTCTCAATGCTATTTCTGGCAATGACTCTCATTCTAGCCTCATCAGCATCGTTAGCTACAGTTCTTACTGGTTCTTTTAAAACATTTCCATCACCAACATCGGGTATCCAACCCGAGACTGAATCGTAGTTTTTGGGGTAAAGGACTGTTTTCAACATTGTGTCAAATTCTCCAGGGTGTTTGATGGTTTCTATGGGGTTTGATCCCGCTTCCAAAACCATTTCGCTAAATAAAGAAGGAAAGAAATTGTTTTCTAAAGTTGTATTAGTCTGTGGGACTCTATTTTCATTTGCGGTTCCGTCCTTGATTTTGAAATCGCATCTGAAATAGGCATCAGACAGTAGCAACCAATTTGACAGTGAATTGATCTCGAAAGTGACCCTCCCACCATCATTCAATTGTGATTTAGACCCCACAGATGGAGCAATCACTACGTAATCTTCTTTCTTACGATTAAATGAATATCTTATTGGTTCGTATAATCTAAAAATCGGATCAAGAATTTTATTTGCCATTTTTAGAGGGGCAATTTTAGGTTTTCTAAAACTATAATTTGTAGTGTGCCGGCTTTGCTGTAAGCACGTCAGTGATATTTACATTCACTATTGTCTTCTGTAGCATTGCACATGTAGGTATGACTTGCTGTTGAGGAAGTTTTAAGACCTCACAACTCATAGAACCTTGTTAGGGTGTAGGGTTTGTGTTTTGAATACGTTTGTGTTTATTTTCTTATGTCATTACAGTAGTCTGAACCTGGAACGTACAGAATCGTCGCCCCCCCCCCCCCCCCCCCCCCCCTTACCCTCCTGCTATAATAAATAATATTTTAAAAAAGTCATCTTTATTACAACAAAATAACAATTCAAAAGGACATAATACATATAAATAAGTTCAACAATGTATTAAAGGGAGGTAACAACTTTTACTGTATCACTCACAATGTTAATACAGGTCTTACAGGGCCGGTTATCGTGACATTACACACATCTATTTTTAGTTAATGTCCCTAGCAACTCACAAATAACACGCGGTATATGTCTACTTAAGACCGGTCATGATGACATTACACACTATAAATCTACTGAAGACAAACTATCGATTGCGTGAAGCTTGAGTTATTTTTAGAGCGGTCCTACAGGGCCGGTCATGATGACATTACACGCTATAACACTATACTATATAAATACACCATAACAAAGATATCCGCGTTATAAGCCGTGACAAACTATGAATTAAATAAACCCTTTAAATCGACAAAAACTCATTATCCTGTTGAATGCCAAACTTAAATGATATTAAACTAGAAACGCATAAAAAATCATTTCCAAAATATTTGCTCATGAGGATTGGTTTCTAAACTTCGATTGATTTTCGTAATGTTTGAAACTAATTCGAAAATTGGCATGGATAAATTTCTAAATTTTGTGTAGTGTTTACACAGATTTGCTAGAGATCTCAATTTTCTAGCCCAACGCACCGAAATTGACAATTTGTCTGCCACAAAAGTGTCGAAGTTCCCAACATTCAATTTGAATAGTTTTTGTAGCCAACATCCAAATGTTACGTAATGTTGGATGGAGTGTTTCTTATTTTTGATGTACTTGTCACAATTTATAAGTATTTCTTGAACATTTTCATTGTCATTAATTTTGTCGTCAAAATCTTTTATTTGTGTGTTTGTAATTGCATTGTCTCGAAGTCGAGTTTTTAGATATTCCAAATATTCGTTGGAGGATTTAGTTTGTTTGCTAGTCCGCGTTTCTTTATTAAAATCAATTTTTTCTGGTGTTTTGGACAGGGTTTTGAAAGTCGATTTGTGGTAATCGGCTGCACTTTGAACACTCTGTTTTTCAAGTTTGTCTTGTAATGTTGTATAATATTGTAAATATTCCTCATGGTATCTGATATGGCTTCTTATCGCTTTAGAAATATCCAAATCACGTATATCAAAATCCATGTCTTCTAATCCATCGGCTATTTCACTTTGTTGACCTGAAAAAAAATATAATACATATATAATATACTCTTTGATAAATGTTTTATATTTTTTAACATGTTTATAGAAAGATTTATATTACATACTTGACAGATTCATGGATCTCAGATTTAAACTACCAGTTGAACTTTCTGTAGTTTGTGATTGGTTTATCAGTTGGTCATCATCAGTTTTATCGGTTCTTTTATCATCCATGATCAACAGTTATGTGTGTTAGTATCGTTTGCTAAAATGAAAATCAGACATGTCGTATTAGTCACTAAACAATATCAGTTTGGTTTGGTATACTTGAAATTTGTTGCCTTGAAAGAACACACAAAGATACAAAATAAAATATTACATACCTGAGTTCAAAACTATCAAATTTGTCCAAATTAGAGAGAGAATACAATGTTATACTTCATTCGACCTCGCCCTGTTGACTGTTACAATGTGAATTCCAAAACCGGTTTTAGTAAGTTACTATTAATAACTTTTATGGCTTCCTTGAATGTAATTATAGAACGCGGTTAAAGGGAAGTAAATCTTTTAATCTTGATAAAACCAGACCACAACAAGTTTCTAAAAAATAAATAAATTATTTTAAAATAAAGGAGATGTATGTATTCCAAAATATAGGGGGATGTTGGTTATGTTGGATATGTTGGATATGAAGGGGGGTGGGTGGACTGTTTTTGTGTCTATAGATTGGAAGCATCAATTATCTCAAAAATATTGTTGGATATGAAGGGGTGTGGGTGTGGGTGGGGATGAGCTTATAGATCTGAAGCAAGTTTTTCCCCATGAAATGAAAAATGGAATGGGGGAAACTTGCTTCAGATCTATAAGCTCTATAACTACTACTATTGTCCTGGCAAAAATTCCCTCATTGCACACTGCATGGCGTTTGTTCGTCCTCAATTAGTTCATAAATGTCCCGAAATGTAAATAACAAGTTTATAGATTGATGTTTTATAATTTATTATTTCTACAGATCTGTTCTCAATTGAGTGAAAGATTAGAAAAACAACAAACAGCATCTAAAGAAGAATTATTCAGAATAAAGGTGAGAATATTAAAAAATATACAACAAATATTCACTGGATTTAATAATCACATTCTAGAAAAGTTAACATAATAATATATATTATCTGGATTAAGTTCAGTAAATTTGCTTATTGCAAGTCGTATATGATGAGGATAATATATCCGAAACGCATGAGATGACTTCTACTTGATTTCAAAGATTGAGTGACAAACTCCACTAGTAAGATCATGGTGTTGAAAAAACTGCAATTACATTTAAAGTTTCCTATACCGTATAATTCCGAATATAATGCGCACCCCTTCCTTGCCCCATCAAAATCGGGAAAAATTCATTTACCCATGTATAGTGTGCACCCCTTGTTGACGAAAAAATTGAAGTTGGCATAACACAGCCACCAAAATAGTGAGTGATAAAAAATCAAATTTCTACCTTCTTTGACTAAAATGGATTTTTATTAAAAATACAGGCTTCATTTTTGCTCTTTATAATTTTATAAATTACCGTATTTTGAAAGTCGAAGTTGAATCATTTTGTATAGTTTCAATTAATTTGTTACAAAATATAAGGTATGAAATATAACTTGGATATTTGCTTCATTAACCCTTTGAGCAGTGAGTTTAATTATGATGTCATACTGTATGTAGAGAGTGACTTAATTTGATGTTATAGCATGGTTATAGCATGCATCACATTAGCAACATATTATGTCGCTCTGCTCCTTTCATCTGTGAAGTCATATGTGTCGCTTATCAAATGGATTAACTGACAAAGTATATTTCATGGAATAAATTTTTTTGATTGCCTGACATGAGGCCTTACATGCTATAAGCCTCAAAATTTATATATTTTCCTTGTAGTCCACTTTTTCCCCTGTCAGTGATGCAGGTTGGAGGGGCTGACATGGAAAAGCATCTAGTCGTTTGGATGGGACAATGAGCAGGCTAATGCCGCTGTCCTGGCAAAATTTCCTTCATTGCACACTGCATGGCGTTTGCCCGTCCTCAATTAGCTCATATAGGTGCAGAAAAGTAGGACATAAAATTCCATTCATTTCATTTCATTTAGTTGTCCACTGTATTATTTTGCTATTTATTTTATATTGTAGAACGTAGTAAAAGATTGTAATGATTGTTCGAAACTGTTTGATAAAGATGGCAATGTCAAGTTACCAGACCCTGTTATCAATCCTGCTGATCAAAATCCCATTATCATTGATTTAAAACGTCAAGTTAGAGAATTGGAATTAGAATTAGCCCAAACCAAATTAGCTCTAGTCGAATCTGAATGTAAAACCCAGGACCTTACACATCAACTCAACTCCGCCATCACCGAAATCCAAGCATCCAAAAACACCTGGTTTAATAAGACAATCAACTCTATTCGTGAAGTTGCTCAAACTAAAAAAGACTTGAAAGATATCAAGGAAGGATAGTGTCTTGTGATGTGATAAACTTTTTAACGACAAAACTCATTGTCAATATTTCAATGTGTAGCAATGTACTGACTTATATATCACACTGCTTGATGACTTTATTATGGCTTCTGATAATCTGAAACTTTCTGACTCTATTCTCAGCAGAGTCAGAAAAACTAGGCCATAAAAATTGGGGATTTCAATGGCGATGACAATTTAATTTCTTGAGAAAAAACTTTGTTGGAACCGCAGGCGTGTCATGAATGGTGTAGAAGGATAATGATGGAACTACAAAATCATCCATCTTTCCAAATATATCAAAGTTTTGTGGATTCGAGGTATACAAATATGTTTAAAATTCCCACACCCTCGAAGGTATGGAAAATACCCAATTTTTGGGGACTAGTTTTTCTGACTCTCTCCCAGCCATATCTGTCCAAATAGCTATCGAAACTGGGCATAGAGTCAGACTAGGCTTTTGATAGCTGTAATTGACTATATCACTATAATATAAAATCAAAATACTTGTAACCTCTGAAGTTAGATGGAGATTTTGAGGTTGTTTTGTTTTGAAACGGCACATTCACTAACTGTTTAACCACTCATACTTTTATCTCAGAGATAGAATTTGTTTTAGCTAAGCTTTTTAATAATTGTTTCTAAACTATCGAAAATCGAACCTTAAATCCATGTGTTCTTACAATAATTATATGTGTTTGAAAGCTTAAAATGCGACTATTTTTCCTTGAGGTATATTTAGAAATACAGAAAAAGTTAAATTTCTAAGTGTCATTGAAGGAAATAAACGGTTTTTGTACAGTTCTAGTACTTCTGTAGACTATTTGGTGACCAAAAAATAAAGACTTTCCCTATAACCACCAGTTTGAAGTACAAATTTGTGTGGATTATCTAGAATCCAATTTAAAATCTAACAGGTTAATAATAATAATAATAAACTCTTTATTTTACATTGGTCAGAATTAGGCCCAATACCACAAGTGATACGGTCCTGTCTTACACTCAGCCCATGGGAAATGATGGTTGTTTCGTATTGGAACGTATGTCAACAAAATTTTACCATAATATTCTCTAGCATATTACCAGTTTTTGTTTAATGTTTAGGTTGTTAACTAGCCTATATGGGTGATCTTGATTCGCAAAAAATAACTTCAGCACATAATTACAAGACTCTCTCTCAGCTTATTCCTAGTTCTTTTTATAGCCTTTTCAACATCACAGTTATTTTGGCCTTTATTGTGTCTAAATCTGACAATGATAGCTTCTATTTGCACCATTCTAAATTTCTGTCTGACATCCATGGCTATTGCTAAAAAGAATTTAAGATTCGCTGAAATATTGCTTCAAATTCTGGTCTGTGAATCTAAAATTACAGGGACAACAGATGTCAGATCAGAAATCATTATATGATACAATTAGAAACTATCAAAGCCCTAGATATATGTTCAAAGGCTTGGAAATGATTACACACATGGAAAGGAAATTTCTGATTTCAATGTTTATCATTGCTTTTGTCTTTTCTGATAATAGAAAAATTAGGCTGTACATTGTATTTGATGACAATATTTGCCTGAGGGATAATATATATGCCTGTTATTCATTCCATTTGTTATCTTGCTATTGTATATCATACTAGAAGGCTGAAATCATGATTGTAATACTCAGTTGTATGATCATCTTTATACACAAACTTAACTATTAAAGATATACTACCTGTTAGGTTGATCAATTAGATTGGTTGTTTAATCTTGGCCATTTATTTATAAGGGCTTGCTTGTAGGTAGGTTCACAAATAAATATACGTTGTGTGTTCTTATTCACCAAGTCTGAGAAATTAAATTTTATTTTTATTCTAAGAGGTAGTATTCCTTTAAAGCGATACTACGTCTTAGAATGAACAACAAATCTAAATGTTCAAACTTGGTCAATAGGAGTATATATTCATCAGGGGACTTACCAGGTGGCATAACTGTACAACAGATTACCTAAATAATCTGATAAATCCAGAAAACTATGTTTATATACAACAATTTAAAAATGCTTAATCAAATTTTAAGCGTTTTTCAATTATATAAAATTTGCATAGTTTTATGGGTTTATTTGAATCTGTTTCTACTGTAGACACCGTTGATGAATATATACTCTTATTGACCAAGTTTAAGGACTTAATTTTTTTGTTCATGCTAAGAGGTAGTATCGCTTTAAGAGGTTTGGAAAACCTTGTGTGGCTTGTATATGTATTTTGGACACTGATAGCATCAATGTGCACTGTTGATATCAATGTGTGACTAATATGAATAGTTTTATTACGTCACTAAAACATAAGCTTCTAATATCCAAAAAATATTATTGTAAAACTTATTACAATGGGTAAGGTCAAATTCTGTGTTAGTGTTAACACTGGTGTTAGTACAGAATTTGGACTGGGTCACATGCAAATATTTCCTTATTTGATTGATATTTAAAAACTTCACCTATGTAAAAGATATACTGGTTTCGCGTGTTCACACCCTATAGTACTAAATTAACACAATAAATGAGTTCAAATGTTGTGTTATGTGTTGGTGTTAACACAAACACAAACACGAGATTTGACCTCACCCAATGCCTTTAATTAAAAGGTAATCGATAGCTGAAAAGAATATGTTATAATAATATTGTATAAGTTAATCATACTGTTTAAAGGAATACAACCTCTTAGAATGAAAAAAACTTGGTCAAAAGTAGTACCGGTAAATATTCATCAGGGGATTTACCTGGTGGCATAACTATAAAACAGATTACCTAAATAATCTGATAAATTCAGAAAACTATACAATAATTGAAAAACGCTTAATCAAATAAAGGCTTTTTTCAATAATAACCTGTAATTGTATAGAAAATTACATAGTTTTATGGGTTTATTTGATTCTGTTTGATAATTTGGATACTGTTGATGAATATATACTCTTATTGACCAAGTTTGAGAACTTATTTTTTTTGTTAATTCTAAGAGGTGGTATCGCTTTATGAACAGCTTGTATAAATGAAATGTGAATATCAGTTTTTAGTTGTATATGGCTTAGTGCAATGTGTATAACGTATATATGTATATAATGTATACCGTTCTGCTAATGTACTGTGGTGAGAATTTTAAGTTATGTTTCAAAGTAATGGTTATTATTCTTTTTTTTAAGTCTTATGGTAAATACTGTTGGGTATTCGTAATTATAAGATAATTTCACCATAGAAAAAAACTTTCCTTTTTCCTTTAGCCATGGAATGTGACGTTAACACATATATCTGTTGCTCCCATAACACGATTTTCTCCTCATGGCATTTTTCATTCTCGACCAATGATATTCTTTCAAACAAATTATTGCGGAAAATCCCCTCCTTATATATTGGCCATTATGAAGAAAAAAAATCCCATGTAAAGGAGCTCTAGAATCAAAGTGAAATTAAAGTGAATATTTAGGACACATAGTGGTATATTTCTGTCTCATTATTTACAAGAATTTCTTTGTTGTGGTAGTAACAGGTAGAAGTGGTAAACGATGTATTCCATATTTCCATTACTAAAGGAACATGGCAGTTTACAGAATGGAATATTTAGTGGCATCATATATTAGCATAATGTTAATCATTGTCCCAAGTTTATTGTGAATGAAATAATATTATTACATAATATTAATACTAATAACTAATACAAATACATTGTTATTGTTATATTACAACTAATAACTAATACAAATACCACTGTTATTATTGTTATATTAAGTATTAAATAATTTGTTTTAGTTATTAATCACTGGATTGTTTTTATGTATCTTGTTACTATAAATAGAGGTGTTATCACAAAATACAAGTTGACTATTTAAAGGGATTGTAAAGAGGTTTTCTAAACTTTGTATGTGTATGGGGGACGCTGATAGCATCAATTTGCGTCATTCCAATTTCCATTTTGACTTCTGTGGTTCTTGCTATTCCACTAAAACTAAGGTGTTTTACGATGCTATCAGTGTCCCCGATACACATACAAAGTTTAGAAAACCTCTTTACAAATCTCATTAGGTTATAGGTCTAATTTTAAATACATGTTGCTCTGTAAGTGGAGAAAACTTTAAAGCAACTTATGTCAATTTTGTATTTTAAAGAGATTTCTCCGAACCGTTCAGTGACATAATGTATCCATAATAAAACTTTGTGAATATTTATATTCAAATATTTATTTCATTTTGTACATTATATAATTTATCAAACATATCTCCACTAGTTCAACAATTTCAGTCCCTTAATTTCATAACAGTTTAGAAGTTGATTAGATTTTTTTATTTGAAATTTTTGTTTTCTTATTTTTATCTAAGTAATATTGAAAGGAAAGGGAATGGTGATATATATTATGAAATAAGGAAAATGCTAGTATTTTGACTAATAAAGTAATATTTAGCTGTATGTATATAAAATTGAAAAATTTACTTTTTCTCTGGGGTGAATTATAATGAAAATCAGTTCAGTTCATATTAACCGCGTTTCCACTGAGAATTGTGAAGGAAAGCTAGCTCTAAGCTAGCCTAGAGCTAGCTTTATTGCCGAACACGTTGCGTTTACACTGAGTTTTTCTGGTTCCCGAACGACTTTAGTCTCGATCATAAAGTCACACATTATAGACAGCACGTGATCTACAAGACTTACCATTTACTCTACTAGTTAATTAAGAGCGCGCGCCCCCTATTGCCGAACGAGATAAGGCCGGCTTTTTTGTGTTTCCACTGAGCCGGCTTTCATTTGGCCCCCGATAAATTGCCGAACGCGAAAAGCTTCAATTGCCGAACCGTTACGGTTCGGGAACCGTAACGGTTCGGCAATTTGTCAGTGGAAACACAAAAAAGCTAGCTTAAAGCCGGCTTTTTATGTCAGTGGAAACACAGTTATTGTAAAGTGAAAAATCTTTTTTAAAAATCTTTTTTTTTAAAGAGGATGTTAAACCACAATCAAATAAAACTGTCACCACCGACATAGAAACTCATGCTCTGATATAGTCAAGCAAAGAGATTTGCTTTTGTTCAAGCATAAAACCTTAACAAAAGCAGTTTATTCTGGTTTGAAGTGATTACTTATGATTTGAATAATACCTAAAGGGATTGTAAAGTTATTTTCTAAACTTTGTATGTGTATCGGGGACACTAATAGCATCAATTTGCACCATTCCAATTTCCATTCTGACGTCTGTGGTCCTTGCTATTCCACTTAAACTAACATGTTTTATGACGTCACCCCCACTGATCTACACAGATATCAATAGTAGCTTCCGGTATAGATCAGTGTTCCCGATACACATAAAAAGTTTAGAAAACCTTTTTACAATCCCTTTAAATCTTATGAAGATGTAAACTGATATGTTTACTTGACTATAATCAGAGAAGTTTGAAACTGTGAAATGCTTGGAAGATAGTCTAGTTGTATATTTTGTATAAAAACAATGATAATTGTACTTGATATAATAGTAATGTATTTATTCTGCTCCCTTATGTTTACTGCATAGTTAATAATTATGAAAGTTTACGCAAAATCTTTTGTTGTCATAAACTGTGAAAATTAAAAAAACAATATTCATGCAAAAATTTGTTTATTCAATGTTCATTTTCTCCTAACTAACTCCAATTTTTGGTTTGTTTGCTTTTCCTTGTTCCATACTCAATGTATAATGATATGAACCATAAAATCACTGCCGCATATAGACCTTATTCACAGCTCACTTTGAAACCGAGGTTCAAAACGCAAATGACATCATCCATTCATAAGATGCGATATCAAATGAAAGAAAAGGAATGTGAAGTCACTAATCATGAACAGCAAGAAAACGATAAAAAAAAAACTGCCTTTTCAGCCCTTTTATCAGAATATGTGAAGAAACAATTCATCTGAAACAAACAATGGAGTCGTCATTTTTTTTTTTAATCATCTGCTTTAATCTAATGGAGACTCGGGACTTTTAATGATGGCAAGATCGAAGGTAATGGTTACAGAATACGGTTTTAACTGAATTACTTACATCGTGGTGATAATACGTATGCAATTCACAATAAACATTGATGTTCTTTTGGGTTGAACTTGTTTTAAAGTGTATACTGTCAGTTACAATTAAACCGAAATCGTCGTACAATATTTCTTAAAATGACACGTCCAAAATCCAATAAAGGCAAGGAGAATAACAAGCGAGCCAGGACCGATGAATCCCAATCATCACTTGATTCATCTGTAGAATTTTTGGATAAACTGCTTAAAGATGATAATTCCTTGAAAATGTTCATAACGAATCTACTTCAGAATGAAAATGCCAAATCCAAAATCCTCACCCAGCTCCAACCAGAGATAAAATTGCTGCAGTCAATGACAACCAAAATTACTCTTTTGGAAGATAAGATTGATGATCTTGAACAATATTCAAGGCGTACATGCTTGAAATTTTGTGGAGTACCGGAGGAAGCCAATGAAAATACTGATGATATCATTTTAAGTATTGTAAACAATGAAATCCTATACAGTTTAAATTCTCACATTACCATTTATGATATCGGACGTAGTCACAGAGTTGGTCCCCGTAGAAATAATCAACCCCGTGATATTATAGTTCGTGTTCTGAGTTATAGATGCCGGGCATTAGTGTTTGCAAATAAATCCAACTTAAAGAACTACAACTCCAAACGGAACTTTAGAATATTTGTGAACGAAGCATTGACTAAAACTAGGGCCAATATCTTTAGACGAGTCCGTGACCTTTATAAACAAAGATCTATCGATAGTTGTTGGACGTACGATGGTCGTATATGTTTAAAAACTTTACAGAATAAAATTGTCTCTATCCAATCTGAGGACGAATTTGTACAATTTGTTGAAACCTTATCCTCAAACCTCACCAATTCTGTGTTAGTGTTAACACTAGTGTTTGTACAGAATTTGGACTGGGTCACATGCAAATATTTCCTTATTTGATTGATATTTAAAAACTTCACCTATGTAAAAGATATACTGGTTTCGCGTGTTCACTAAATTAACACGAAAAATGAGTTCAAATGTTGTGTTATGTGTTGGTGTTAACACAAACACAGACGCTAACACGAGATTTGACCTCACCCAATGCCTTTATTTAAAGGTAATCGGTAGCTGAAAAGGAATATGTTATAATAATATTGTATAAGTTAATCATACTGTTTAAAAACAGCTTGTATAAATTAGATGTGAATATCAGTTTTTAGTTGTATATGGCTTAGTGCAATGTGTATAACGTATATATGTATATAATGTATACCGTGCTGCTAATGTACTGTGGTGAGAATTTTATGTTATGTTTCAAAGTAATGGTTATTATTCTTTTTTTTAAGTCTTATGGTAAATACTGTTGGGTATTCGTAATTATAAGATAATTTCACCATAGAAAAAAACTTTCCTTTTTCCTTTTTAAATGAAATGGAATAACACATATATATGTTGCTCCCACAACATGATTTTCTCCTCCTGGCACTTTTTGTTCTCGTCCAATGATATTCCTTCAAACAAATTATTGCGGAAAATCCCCTCCTTATATTTGACCATTATGCAAAAAAACAAATCCCTGAAATTGGAGCGAATATTTAGTGGTACATAGTGGTAATTTCTGTGGTATCTTTCTGTCTCATTATTTATAAGAATTTCTTGTTGTGGAAGTAACAGGTAGATGTGGTAAATGATGTATTCCATTGCTAAAGAAACTTGAGAGCTTACAGAATGGAATATTTTAGTGGCATCATATATAAGCATAATGTTAATTATTGTCCCAAGTTTATTGTGAATGAAATAATATTACTTCATAATAATAATATAGCTAATAACTAATACAAATACAACTGTTATTATTGTTATATTACAACTAATAACTAATACAAATACCACTGTTATTATTGTTATATAACAACTAATAACTAATACAAATACATTGTTATTGTTATATTACAACTAATAACTAATACAAATACCACTGTTATTGTTATATTAAGTATTAAATAATTTGTTTTAGTTATTAATCACTGGATTGTTTTTATGTATCTTGTTACTATAAATAGAGGTGTTATCACAAAATACATGTTGACTGTTAAAGGGATTGTAAAGAGGTTTTCTAAACTTTGTATGTGTATCAGGGACACTGATAGCATCAATTTGTGCCATTCAAATTTCCATTTCGACGTCTGTGGTTCTTGCTATTCCACTAAAACTATCGCATTTTATGATGCTATCAGTGTCCCCGATATACATACAAAGTTTAGAAAACCTCTTTACAATCCCATAAAGTTATAGGTCTAATTTTAAATACATGTTGCTCTGTAAGTGGAGAAAACTTTAAAGCAACTTATGTCAATTTTGTATTTTAAAGATATTTCTCCGAACCGTTCAGTGACATAATGTATCCATAATAAAACTTTGTGAATATTTATATTCAAATATTTATTTCATTTTGTACATTATATTATTTATCAAACATATCTCCACTAGTTTAACAATTTCAGTCCCTTAATTTCATAACAGTTTAGAAGTTGATTAATTTTTTTATTTGAAATTTTTGTTTTCTTATTTTTATCAAGTAATATTGAAAGAAAAGGGAATGGTGATATATATAATAAACTGAAATAAGGAAAATGCTGGTATTTTGACTAATAAAGTAATATTTAGCTGTATATATATAAAATTGAAAAATTTAATTTTTCCCTGGGGTGAATTCTAATAAAAATCGGTTCAGTTCATATTTTAAAATAAAAACATCTTTATTTAAAAAAAAAAAGTTTTTTTGGGAAAATAAAGAGGATGTTAAACCACAATCAAATAATACTGTCACCACCGACATAGAAACTCATGCTCTGGTATAGTCAAGCGAAGAGATTTGCTCTTGTTCAAGCATAAAGCAGTTTATTCTGTTTTGAGGTAGATTTGAAGTGAACCACTTCAAAATATAGTGGACACATATGATATGAATAGAACCTGAATGCATTAAAGGGATCCTACAGAGGTTTTTTACACTTTTCATGTGTATTAGGGACACAGATTCCATCTACTGGCACCATTCCAATTTTCAATCAGATGTCTGTGTTTCTTGCAATTCCACTAAATTTAACAGTTTTTATACGCCCACATCTCTTTAAGTGGACATATATTGTCGGCTGTCCTGTAGATTTTTTGATGGAATCCAATGAAATTTGGTATGTGTATACATATTCTTAAAACAAAGATCAAGTTCATGAAATTTGAATAAAACTGACGCAATTTATGATGTCACTAATAGTGATCTACCGGAAGCTTCTATTGATATACATGTATATATCTATGCAGATAAATATTAGTGACGTCATAAAACACATTACTTTTAGTGGAATTGCAAGAACCACAGACATCGGAATTGAAATAGGAAGTGACCCCGATACACATACAAAGTTTAGAAAACCTCTTTACAATCCCTTTGAATCTTATGAAGATGTAAACTGATATATTTACTTGACTAAAATCAGAGAAGTTTGAAACTGTGAAATGCTAGGAAGATAGTCTAGTTGTATATTTTGTATAAAAACAATGATAATTGTACTTGATATAATAGTAATGTATTTATTCTGCTCCCTTATGTTTACAGCATAGTTAATAATTATGAAAGTTTACGCAAAATCTTTTGTTGTCATAAACTGTGAAAAATAAAAAACAATATTCATGCAAAAATGTGTTTATTCAATGTTCATTTTCTCCTAACTAACTCCAATTTTTGGTTTGTTCGCTTTTCCTTGTTCCATACTCAATGTATAATGATATGAACCATAAAATCACTGCCGCATATAGACCTTATTCACAGCTCACTTTGAAACCGAGGTTCAAAACGCAAATGACATCATCCATTCATAAGATGCGATATCAAATGAAAGAAAAGGAATGTGAAGTCACTAATCATGAACAGCAAGAAAACGATAAAAAAAAACTGCCTTTTCAGCCCTTTTATTATACGCCCACACATTAATGTGGGCGTATATTGTAGTCGCCCCTGTCTGTCTGTCCGTCTGTCTGTCTGTCCGTCTGTCTGTCTGCCTGTCCACAATTGTTGTGGACACGATAGAGAGCTGGTTTCTTGATGGATTTTGATTAAACTTGCTGTGAGTGTTTGTTATCACCCAAGGATGAACCCTATTGAAAATCAGACGAATCGAAAAATATTTCATGGGTTATTGCCCTTGCTTTGGAAAATATCTTGTGGACACCATAGAGAGCTGGTTTCTTGATGGATTTTGATGAAACTTGGTATGAGTATTTGTATTGACATTAGGATAAACCCTATTGAATATCAGAAACATCGAAAAAATATTTTATGAGTTATTGCCCTTGTTTTTTAAAACGCGTCAATTTTTCAGCCGTTACACTCTCAAAGTTGTGCACACGTTAGAGAGCTGATTTCTTGGTGGATTTTTATGAAACTTGCAGTGAGTGTTTGTAATCACCCAAGGATGAACCCTATTGAAAATCAGACGAATTGAAAAATATTTCCTGGGTTATTGCCCTTGCTTTGGAAAATATCTTGTGGACACCATAGAGAGCTGGTTTCTTGATGGATTTTGATGAAACTTGGTATGAGTGTTTGTATTGACATTAGGATAAACCCTATTGAAAATCAGAAACATCGAAAAAATATTTTATGAGTTATTGCCCTTGTTCTTTAAAACGCGTTAATTTTTCAGCCGTTATACTCTCAAAGTTGTGGACACGTTAGAGAGCTGATTTCTTGGTGGATTTTTATGAAACTTGCTGTGAGTGTTTGTAATCACCCAAGGATGAACCCTATTGAAAATGAGATGAATCGAAAAATATTTCCTGGGTTATTGCCCTTGCTTTTGAAAATATGTTGTGGACACCATAGAGAGCTGGTTTCTTGATGGATTTTGATGAAACTTGGTATGAGTGTTTGTATTGACATTAGGATAAACCCTATTTAAAATCAGAAACATCGAAAAATATTTGATGAGTTATTGCCCTTGTTCTTTAAAACACATTAATTTTTCAGCCGTTACACTCTCAAAGTTGTGGACACGTTAGAGAGCTGGTTTCTTGGTGGATTTTTATGAAACTTGCTGTGAATGGTTGTAATCACCCAAGGATGAACCCTATTGAAAATCAGATGAATCGAAAAATATTTCCTGGGTTATTGCCCTTGCTTTTGAAAATATGTTGTGGACATCATAGAGAGCTGGCTTCTTGATGGATTTTGATGAAACTTGGTATGAGTGTTTGTATTGACATTAGGATAAACCCTATTGAAAATCAGAAACATCGAAAAATATTTTATGAGTTATTGCCCTTGTTCTTTAAAACACGTTATTTTTCAGCCGTTACACTCTCAAAGTTGTGGACACGTTAGAGAGCTGGTTTCTTGGTGGATTTTTATGAAACTTGCTGTGAGTGTTTGTAATCACCCAAGGATGAACCCTATTGAAAATCAGATGAATCGAAAATATTTCATGGGTTATTGCCCTTGCTTTTGAAAATATGTTGTGGACACCACAGAGAGCTGATTTCTTGATGGATTTTGATGAAACTTGGTATGAGTGTTTGTATTGACATTAGGATAAACCCTATTGAATATCAGAAACCTTGAAAAAAACCTTGTTCTTTAAAACACGTTAATTTTTCAGCACGTTACTCACTCAAAGTTGTGGACACGTTAGAGAGCTGGTTTCTTGGTGGATTTTTATGAAACTTGCTGTGAGTGTTTGTAATCACCCAAGAATGAACCCTATTGAAAATCAGATGAATTGAAAACAATTTCATGGGTTATTGCCATTGTTAACTTGTAGTTATAAACACTCAAAAATCGTTCAATTTTGTAAACATTCTTGATGGCACGGTTTTCGACAGATGTTTCATTTACTGATAGTTCTTGTCGACCTCCGGGACGACTTGGCTGCCATTACAAAAATGGGCGTATTACGATGGGGCATCGCTATTTTCAGAATATGTGAAGAAACAATTCATCTGAAAGTATTTATAAATAGCGTAATTAATTTGGATGTAGAATTTGATTAGCTTTGAAGTAGTTGGTTTGGAGAAGGAGGCGTTTTTAATCCAGTAAAAGTCGCTGCTTTTGATTGTTTGCGTTATGAGGCTCGGTATGGATCCAAGATGGCAAACGTGTGAATAAGGTCTATAAAGTCTTTTTAGTCTATAGAAAGATACAACTATATTGACATTCATACTGTATATTTCTATGGACGACTATACATCTTAGAATGACCATAAAATGTAAATTCTCAAACTTGTAACTTGCATTTGATGAATTAAGTTTTGGTTGTCATGCTGGATATTTAGACGGTTAGATATGACTGTGCGTAGTTAGTCTATCCAGAAACTTTACTTTGCAATCGCTTGGTTTTTTGGTTTTATTGATATACTTTTTCTATAGGCATAACAAGAAGATCTTTAACGGAATGATTGGTTAATTTAAATGATTCGCAATTGTTCTATCTCTCTTGTGGAATTAAGGCACTATTTTATGGAATACAATTACCATCTTTATTACAAGCGAACTTTCATCTAGGTTTCCCGGCCACCCCTTTTTAATCCTGGTGATTTCCACCCAAATTTCAAGTGTTTTCCTCCCCTAATTAACTAATCATCATTGAAATTGATTCCTGTGATATTCTTAGTCCAAGATTAAGTAATCTATTTGTAAGCATTATTATAGCATATAAATATACATGCTCAAACCATTACATTTCGAATTCTACAACATGGCAACATTGCTTAGGATAAATTAAAGAATTAAAATCTTTTGTTACAGGACGTTACAGAAAATCAAGGAAATGGCCCATATATATTTTTTTATGTCAATATTTAATTCTATGTTCAGTCTAATATACAATTCCCAAATGCAACTGTATAATAAATAGTGACACATACAAATAGGCAGTAAGAAATAAACATATATACAAATACAACAATAGATGGTAATATTGAAATAGGAATAGAAATGCATAGATAGATATGAAACTATAAATGAAATGAGCCTATGAATCTAATAAATGTGCTATGAAACTATTAAAGTGCTTCTGAATCTGATAAATGTACTATGAAATCAAAATGTTATTAGTTTAATAATTGTTTCCTGAATAATATATATATTATTAAACCAAGCCTATACATTCTTTACAATTACATTCAAAAGATACTACTATCTACAATATATAGGGAGGAAATTACTGGGGTTGAAAATGAAAATGGGGTGAAAAGACAGGGTGGAGTTTAAAAAGGGGGGAAACCACTGTAAGCCGGTTTCCCTATAGTCTTCTTCAGACAATGATACAGACATTCAGAGAAATACTTATATAATAGTTAACAATAACAACAATCTATTTATCCAGGATCTCTATTATCTGTCGGTTGGAATCTTTTATGTTGATGCCTTCAAATAATTTCTTTCTTTTTGTTGTGTTTATTGGTGGTCAACGTTTTCACTGAATTACATTGTATCATATTTTGACCGTTATTTGAAGCATGTTCCGCAATGGCTGATTGGTTGTTGCTGGCTTTTCGGATGGCTCTGGTCTGCCTTTTGTTTGAAGTATAGTCTTCAATGTTTGGTTGGAGGTGAATGTTACATCTATTCCATTTTTTACAAGCAGTCGGATCTTGTAATTGGAGGTACCATTAAACAGTTGATATAATTCTTATAATATTTATATCCTGCATGTTTATGTAGATTGTTGTTAGTTTTAACCATTTAGTATATATATGTAACCCTTTGGATATCTGTATCATTGCCTGATGAGGACTAGTGAAACCTAGTTGAAACATTGCTTGTAATAAAGATAGTAATGGCATTCCATAAAATAGTGCCTTATTTATAACATCATTTCTATGTTCATAAAGAACGACATTTTCGAACCATTTATTTCAAACAACATAAGTTCAATTATTCCTTAACACATGCATGAACAAATGGATACATTAGACCGCTCTAAAATGGGAATACCTGTGTCAGGAAAATTAAATGTTATGCTTCTGAAGCAAATATTTTGTTATATTCTGAAAAATATAATGACTATTCAGAGAATTTAAAATTTGACAAAGAATGGTTTCGCCATAATCTTTATTCAATCCTGAAATCATGCTTATCTTTTACGCAAAATAAATATATCAAACGAAAACTGCTCGGAAGCTGACAGATCTGTGTCGAACAGGTCTAGTTTTATATTGTAGTCTTTTAGCCCCTACTATACAAGGGAGTTTGTATAAAAGAATATCTAATCAAGGACTTTTGGATTTTAATTTGGGACTTCGGCTTTGGGACAATTACAGTCATCAGGATTTAGCTGTTTTCAGTTAGTGGTTACGTCCCATTTAGGAATATATTAACATAGCTACTTACTGGAAGATTGTGCTGGAATATGACTCACATATTGGATTAGTGACGTTATGGCAATCAAATGTTGGGTGAGTGTTTAGATTTATGGCTACGGTGGATTTAAATATTGGTCTCTGCTTTCTGAATTGATCTCTGTTGTTGAGCAAGGTTGAGGTGAGAATGCAACGTATTAGCTCCAGATATGTCAGGATATAATCAGGTCATCATCTGGGGCGCTTGATTGATTTTTTTTGTTTTACCTTTGAAATTAATCTGGGTCATTGTCCCCGTCTATGAAAATTATTCAACAACTTGGATTTGGTCTTGGAATTCTTACCCATATTTTGTGTTTTTTTCTGCTAAATTTATACATCTTTAATAACAAGCAGCTTTTATGCAAAATTTCAAAGCAAAATTCGTCTGTGCCAAAGCGTTAAACCAAAATCTGTCTTTCAATTTTCTATTTGGAGCATACTGGCTAATATTGATTAAAAATTTTCAAATATCTATTTCAATGACATGTGTGTGTCATCAAGTATACAGCTATACGCCCGACATAAACAAATTAGTAACTATGTGTGAAATGATTGATAATGTGATTGTTTTAACATATATAGGCAAATATTTTACTTGCATGATATTCTAAAAATTCTATAGTAAAGTAGGTTGACTGTCATCTAGGCACAAACATTTTCACTTCAAGTCAATTAATTACTCCAAATTAGTTACTCTGGATTAATTACTCCAAATTAGTTACTCTAGATTAATTACTACAAATTAGTTACTCTAGATTAATTACTCCAAATTAGTTACTCTGGATTAATTACTCCAAATTAGTTACTCTAGATTAATTACTCCAAATTAGTTACACTGGATTAATTACTCCAAATTAGTTACTCTAGATTAATTACTCCAAATTAGTTACTCTAGATTAATCCAAATTAGTTACTCTAGATTAATTACTCCAAATTAGTTACTCTAGATTAATTACTCCAAATTAGTTACTCTTTATTAATCCAAATTAGTTACTCTAGATTAATCCAAATTAGTTACTCTAGATTAATTACTCCAAATTAGTTACTCTAGATTAATCCAAATTAGTTACTCTAGATTAATTACTCCAAATTAGTTACTCTAGATTAATTACTCCAAATTAGTTACTCTAGATTAATTAATCCAAATTAGTTACTCTAGATTAATTAATCCAAATTAGTTACTCTAGATTAATTACTCCAAATTAGTTACTCTAGATTAATTACTCCAAATTAGTTACTCTAGATTAATTACTCCAAATTAGTTACTCTAGATTACTCCAAATTAGTTATTCTAGATTAATTACTCCAAATTAGTTACTCTAGATTAATTACTCCAAATTAGTTACTCTAGATTAATTACTCCAAATTAGTTACTCTAGATTAATTACTCCAAATTAGTTACTCTAGATTAATTACTCCAAATTAGTTACTCTAGATTAATTACTCCAAATTAGTTACTCTAGATTAATTACTCCAAATTAGTTACTCTATATTAATTACTCCAAATTAGTTACTCTAGATTAATCCAAATTAGTCTCTAGATTAATCCAAATTAGTTACTCTAGATTAATTACTCCAAATTAGTTACTCTATATTAATTACTCCAAATTAGTTACTCTAGATTAATTACTCCAAATTAGTAACTCTAGATTAATCCAAATTAGTTACTCTAGATTAATTACTCCAAATTAGTTACTCTAGATTAATTACTACAAATTAGTTACTCTAGATTAATTACTCCAAATTAGTTACTCTAGAATTAGTTACTCTAGATTAATTACTCCAAATTAGTTACTCTAGATTAATTACTCCAAATTAGTTACTCTAGATTAATTACTCCAAATTAGTAACTCTAGATTAATTACTCCAAATTAGTTACTCTAGATTAATTACTCCAAATTAATTACTCTAGATTAATTACTCCAAATTAGTTACTCTAGATTAATTACTCCAAATTAGTTACTCTAGATTAATTACTCCAAATTAGTTACTCTAGATTAATTACTCCAAATTAGTTACTCTAGAATAATTACTCCAAATTAGTTACTCTAGATTAATTACTCCAAATTAGTTACTCTAGATTAATTACTCCAAATTAGTTACTCTAGATTAATTACTCCAAATTAGTTACTCTAGATTAATTACTCCAAATTAGTTACTCTAGATTAATTACTCCAAATTAGTAACTCTAGATTAATTACTCCAAATTAGTTACTCTAGATTAATTACTCCAAATTAGTTACTCTAGATTAATTACTCCAAATTAGTTACTCTAGATTAATTACTCCAAATTAGTTACTCTAGATTAATTACTCCAAATTAGTTACTCTAGATTAATTACTCCAAATTAGTTACTCTAGATTAATTACTACAAATTAGTAACTCTAGATTAATTACTCCAAATTAGTTACTCTAGATTAATTACTCCAAATTAGTTACTCTAGATTAATTACTTTACTCCAAATTAGTTACTCTAGATTAATTACTCCAAATTAGTTACTCTAGATTAATTACTCCAAATTAGTTACTCTAGATTAATTACTCCAAATTAGTTACTCTAGATTAATTACTCCAAATTAGTTACTCTAGATTAATTACTACAAATTAGTTACTCTAGATTAATTACTACAAATTAGTTACTCTAGATTAATTACTACAAATTAGTTACTCTAGATTAATTACTCCAAATTAGTTACTCTAGGTTAATTACTCCAAATTAGTTACTCTAGATTAATTACTCCAAATTAGTAACTCTAGATTAATTACTCCAAATTAGTTACTCTATATTAATTACTCCAAATTAGTTACTCTATATTAATTACTCCAAATTAGTTACTCTAAATTAATTACTCCAAATTAGTAACTCTAGATTAATTACTCCAAATTAGTTACTCTAGATTAATTACTCCAAATTAGTTACTCTAGATTAATTACTCCAAATTAGTTACTCTAGATTAATTACTCCAAATTAGTTACTCTAGATTAATTACTCCAAATTAGTTACTCTAGATTAATTACTACAAATTAGTTACTCTAGATTAATTACTCCAAATTAGTAACTCTAGATTAATTACTCCAAATTAGTTACTCTAGATTAATTACTCCAAATTAGTTACTCTAGATTAATTACTTTACTCCAAATTAGTTACTCTAGATTAATTACTCCAAATTAGTTACTCTAGATTAATTACTCCAAATTAGTTACTCTAGATTAATTACTCCAAATTAGTTACTCTAGATTAATTACTACAAATTAGTTACTCTAGATTAATTACTACAAATTAGTTACTCTAGATTAATTACTACAAATTAGTTACTCTAGATTAATTACTCCAAATTAGTTACTCTAGGTTAATTACTCCAAATTAGTTACTCTAGATTAATTACTCCAAATTAGTAACTCTATATTAATTACTCCAAATTAGTTACTCTATATTAATTACTCCAAATTAGTTACTCTAAATTAATTACTCCAAATTAGTTACTCTAGATTAATTACTCCAAATTAGTAACTCTAGATTAATTACTCCAAATTAGTTACTCTAGATTAATTACTCCAAATTAGTTACTCTAGATTAATTACTACAAATTAGTTACTCTAGATTAATTACTCCAAATTAGTTACTCTAGATTAATTACTCCAAATTAGTTACTCTAGATTAATTACTACAAATTAGTTACTCTAGATTAATTACTTCAAATTAGTTACTCTAGATTAATTACTCCAAATTAGTTACTCTGGATTAATTACTCCAAATTAGTTACTCTAGATTAATTACTCCAAATTAGTTACTCTAGATTAATTACTCCAAATTAGTTACTCTAGATTAATTACTCCAAATTAGTTACTCTAGATTAATTACTCCAAATTAGTTACTCTAGATTAATTACTCCAAATTAGTAACTAGATTAATTACTCCAAATTAGTTACTCTATATTAATTACTCCAAATTAGTTACTCTAGATTAATTACTTCAAATTAGTTACTCTAGATTAATTACTTCAAATTAGTTACTCAAGATTAATTACTCCAAATTAGTTACTCCAAATTAGTTACTCTAGGTTAATTACTCCAAATTAGTTACTCTAGATTAATTACTCCAAATTAGTTACTCTAGATTAATTACTCCAAATTAGTTACTCCAAATTAGTTACTCTAGATTAATTACTCCAAATTAGTTATACTCCAAATTAGTTACTCTAGATTAATTACTCCAAATTAGTTACTCTAGATTAATTACTCCAAATTAGTAACTCTAGATTAATTACTCCAAATTAGTTACTCTAGATTAATTACTACAAATTAGTTACTCTAGATTAATTACTCCAAATTAGTTACTCTAGATTAATTACTCCAAATTAGTTACTCTAGATTAATTACTCCAAATTAGTTACTCTAGATTAATTACTCCAAAGTAGTTACTCTAGATCAATTACTCCAAATTAGTTATACTCCAAATTAGTTACTCTAGATTAATCCAAATTAGTTACTCTAGATTAATTACTCCAAATTAGTTACTCTAGATTAATTACTCCAAATTAGTAACTCTAGATTAATTACTCCAAATTAATCATCATAAAATAATCTATTCAAAACAAAAAAAAAAGCCTTTGTTTGTTAGTCATAATAAATATCAAATTGCAACAATTTATTAAAAGTTTTATTTCGTAGAAATATATGTTATCGTTTCAGGATAAGGACAAATTATAAAATTTAAAAACCTTCTCCGTGAAAAATAGATAAATCTACATTTCAAAGGTTTTATTTGTTTGACCAGCAACTTGTAGGCGACGTGGTAAATAGTTTTAAGAATGTTTCAGGACTGTACGTCACGTAGTGGTAAATAGCCCCAGCCATAATAAAACCTGAAAGAATATTGAGCATGACATTGTTTCTCTTATCAAAGTGCTAATGTTTCTAGGTAGATTTGAGATTATAACCGCGTTTCCACTGAGAAATGTGAAGGAAAGCTAGCTCTAAGCTAGCCTAAAGTTTGTTTGGTTCCCGAACGACTTTAGTCTCGATCATAAAGTCACACATTGTAGACAGCACGCGATCTACAAGACTTATCATTTACTCTACTACAGTAGTTAATGTAGTTAATTAAGAGCGCGCACCCCATATTGCCGAACGAGATAAGGCCGGCTTTTTTGCGTTTCCACTGAGTAACTGAAAGCCGGCTTTCATTTGGCCCCCGATAAATTGCCGAACGCGAAAATCTTCAATTGCCGAACCGTTACGGTTCCCGAACCGTAACGGTTCGACAATTTGTCAGTGGAAACACAAAAAAGCTAGCTTAAAGCCGGCTTTAAACACTGGAAACACAGTTTATAACTAAATGTCTTTCAATGTTTTATTTGGAGCATACTGGCTAATATTGATTAAAATATTTCAAATATCTATTTCAATGACATGTGTGTGTCATCAAGTATACAGCTATACATAAACAAATTAGTAACTATGTGTGAAATGATATTTATATTGATAATGATGACCAAATACTAATTTATGGGTCATAGATCGAGCCATTTTCAAATTGGTCGCTAAAATGATAATTTATGGGAAGTTCAGCATTTGTTTGTTGTTATTATGTCTTGTTTTTTGCAGGGGTGATTAATTCAAAAATTGTAGGAGAAGGCATAAGATAAGATAAGATTTATTACATATACGTCCTATGTGGACAGCATACAATTACAAACAGTATAAAGATGTACAATGAAAATGGACAAAATGAAATAAAGTACAATAACAAAATATTTGCAATTTAAAAAAATGCTTCATACAAAGGGTGATATAGAAATAACTCTGTTCAAATAGTTTTCAATACAATAAATGTAAAAAACGATATGCAAATATCACTGTTGAAATAGTGCTCAATACATTAAATGTGAAGCAATGTAGAAATACCACTGCTGAAATGGTGCTAAATATATTAATGTAGTGATATAAAAAATACCACTGTTAAAATAGTGCTCAATATATCAATAGTAGAGTGATATAGAAATACCACTGTTAAAAAACCTGTATTATTATAAGCACATAAAACAAAACAAGTTATATTATACTTTACAATAAAGAAGCCTCATAGATCATGGATCTTTTTCCGCTCCTCAAATGCAAAAAACACAAAACATGATATATCCTTAGCCACAAGAGAAGGTGGGTCTAATAGGAAATTTAAGGATAAATAAGAATGTGTAAAATTGGGAAAAATTGGGGTCAAATATTTTTCTCTAAGCTGGCTGTATTTAGGACATACAAGGAGAAAATGATGTTCGTCTTCAACCTGATCAAGATGACAGTGCTGGCATATTGTATCATTTACAGGGACCTGTCTGTACCGACCTCTCTCTATTTCTAAAGGATGGACACTTAATCGAATATTTGTTAAAGCTTTTTTATATTTTGGATTCTTTATAGAGAAAAGGTATTGAGCGGGGGTAGAAATAAAAGGTTTAACTATAGCGTATGTTCGTAGTTTACTATGTTCAGCATGAATGGATGCAGTGTAAAACGTTTCGAAATATTTTTCAATAGCTGATCTTATACAGTTAGAAGATTGATTGATGTCGATATTGAATATATCAATGAGATATAGGACAGTTTGCGTCCACGAATTTTGAATTGACAGATCATCAATCATGGCAGAGTATAGAAGTTGGGTTTCAGGGTTAAGTAATCTTTTTAAATACAAGATCATACGGAGATAGATATCAGTTTGGATTGGAAAAAGTGAAAGTTCAGACAAAGCTCCAATATTTGATGACTTTTTAGATACATGTAGTTCTAATATTGATTTTGCAATTTTTATAGTAACTTTGTTGGACTCTAACTTATCCCAATTTTCAAAGCGGGCCTTTTTGATTTAGCAACATCCCATCCCCAAACATCGGCACCGTAAAAAGCAATTTGCTTAACAACACTTTTATACAGTCTCAAGAGGACTTTAGTTGGAAGATTGTCAGTCGTACAAATGTTGATTTTTATACAGAACCATGCACGCCTGGTTTTCTTGCTTAGTTCCGAAATTGCACATTTGAAAGATCCGTTATTAGTAAAGCATATACCTAGATATGCATAATTGGTAACTATAGAAAGGTTTTTGCTGAAAAATTGAAATTTATTGGGAGACTTTTTATTAAAAACCATAATTTTAGATTTTTCAATATTGAGGATTAGTTGCCAATCAGTACAGAAATTTTCCAGATTTTTTATAGCATCTTTTAATCCATTCGGAGTTTTTGAAAAAATTATCAGGTCATCGGCAAATAATAAATGGGAGACGTGTTTATCATTTAATATTGGTGAGGAGGAAGAAGATTTAGCTAAATATTTTTGTAAGTCATTCATATATATATTAAATAAAGTAGGACTTAGTACACACCCCTGTTTCACTCCTGTGTTAGAAAGGATTAGATTACTGAGCCCTTCGGAGATTTTGACTTTATATTTGGTTGAGGAGTAAAGGGATGATATTAAATTTAATGTATTCCCATTTATATTATGTTTCAGCAATTTAAATAACAAGCCCTTTCTCCAAATGGTGTCGAATGCTTTCGCATAGTCTACAAAAAATATGTACAGAGGTTCTTTTTTGTTTTTATATTTATTTATGATGGTTTTAAGAATAAATATGTTGTCTACTATCCGTCTGTCCTGTCTGAAGCCGTGTCTAATAAATCGTCTGCTTCCAGGTGGTTTACCAGCCTTTTATTAATGATTGACAGAAATGCCTTTGACAGACAACTTCCTAACGCTATACCTCGATAATTACCGAGGTCTGATTTATTGCCCCTCTTATGGATTGGTACCAGTAATGATTCCGACCAAGTTTCAGGGAAAATACCAGACTCTAGAACCTGGGTTTTCAACCTGGTGGACGCGTCCCACCCGTGAGACGTTTGACGATTTTGAGTGGGACGTGGGCTTGTCCCAAGTCCCTTAGAAAATTTTTCTTTCTTTTTGTATGATTTTCCTAGAAAACATGACATTCTCTTTCAGAAACAGACCCTGGCATCACACAACTAGCCGATAAAAAGCAAGCCCAGCCTTCTCAAAAGAGAACACGATATTTGAAAGTTGTGAACTTGGTGAAAATAAATTTGTTTTAAACTGCATAAATATAACATTTTTATTTCATTAATCTTTGTCGACGAGACAACTGAAGGTTGTCGACTAATCGACTCTTCGTATATCTCTGCTGTAGGTGAATTTGAAAATAGATAGGGACGCGTGTCCGAACCAAATCAAAATAAGGGACGCCACCCAAAAAAGGTTGAAAACCCAGGCTCTAGAATCAGATTAAACAATTTATGATAGTGTCCAATCATCGTGTCGAAAGAGGCAAGTAACATGCCGTTGAGGATCATGTCGGGTCCTGGAGATTTGTTTTTCTTTAATAATTTAAAAGTGTTTTTAATTTCGGAAGGAGAGATCGCTCCGTTAAGGGTGTTATTCGATGTACTACTATTCGTTAGTAGACTTTCAATTTTCATCATTGTCACCATCTGTATTTTCATCTTGAATAAGAGAGTTTAATATATTCCAATACTCCTTGGGATTATTCGAGGAAAGTTGTTCGAGTTTAGCTAACATTTCATTCTTTTTCTTATATTTGTTGACCTTTTTGTTGATACAACTTGGCAGGCCCGTAGCCAAGGGGGAACCAGGGGAGAGGGGGTGCTTTCACCCCCCCTCCCCCCCCCCCCTAATTACAATCTTGCCCCCCCCCCTAAATAAAATGTCAATTGTTATATTTTTTTAATGCAGTAATTTATTTTACTGAGACGAGGGGAGTCTTTTTTATAAAACAAATAATTCTGAGCCTTGAATTCGACGTTGCAAATAGCGTTTACGGGAGTCTTATTCTCAAAATTTTCTAAGAGACAAATTATTTTGCATCTTAAATTAGCTGGGAAATGTCGGAAAATTGTGTTTCCAGGCACCTAACTCTCAAAATTTTCTAGATGAGATATAACAGATCCTACACAAATAATCTTAAACCTTAACAGTGGGAAATGTCAGGAATTTGTGTTTTCCAGGCGTCTAATTCTTCTAGCAGTCCTTACGTAAATAAACTTTAAGTTCGTTAGGATATTGCAATTGTGGGCATCTATTTCTCAAAACTTCTAGGCTATGATGATGGCCCTGAATTCCTGTTACAAATATACCTTATATTCGTCAGAACATGTCAGGAAATTGCGTTTACATGCGTTTATAGTTCTCAAAATTTTCTATGCTCAGACACTACTTTACAAAAAATCTTCAAACCTCAAATTTGCTGGGAAATGTCAGGAATTTTCGTTTCCAGGCGTCTCATTCTCAAAATTTTCTTCTCGTGTTCGCATAGTCCCTACACAAAATTATCTGAAGTTTAGAAAATTGCATTTGTGGGCATCTATTTCTCACAATATGTCTCCGACACTATTCAATTAATCTTGAACCATAATTTCGGAGAAATATGTCCGGAATTTGCGTTTTCAGGCGTAAAATTTTCTTCTGGTGGCCCTGAAGTCCCTATACAAATAAAACTTCTTCTTGAGGTCCTGCATTTCCTACACAACAAATCATTTAATTCAACCGAATATAACGTTTCAGTTTTCTGAATTTTTTAGAGGAGGTCCCCAGACTATAGAAGATCATATATAGAGGATCTTAAACGAGTGCTTATGTCATATCAAATTTATGAAATGAGTTGCCGGTTTTAATATTCCCCGAGCCTTGGCGAGGGAAATATTTAATTCGGCAACGAATTTCATAAATTTTATATGACATAAGCACGAGTTTAAGATTCTATTTATCACACAACTATCGATACACGCATGTTTTCATAAAATTCAATGCATTTTTCGCCAATTTTCAGTTTAATCTTTTTGTAAACTAAACTGTCATAGAGTTAGTAACTAGGTTAGGCGCGTTCACGTATGCTTAAATGTCCTTGCGCTAACAAATAACATCAAGAAAATACTTTCATGTGCTAACTGGCGCATGAATACATGACCTAAATTCTACCTAATTTGCATTAACCTGGCTACTGTGTAATATCTCTAATATTAACTCGCGTTATGAACCCGATAACAGTACTGTTGTGTGATAAATCCATATTCGAAAGCAAAGCTTGACAATTCACATATTTTCAAGGAGGGAAGTGGGGGGGGGGGGGGGGCTAACTGCCCCCCTTGAATGGACGTTTTCCCCCCTAGAAGTACTTGGCTGGCTTATACGGGCCTGCAATTTGGGGATATGGCATTCTTCGTGATCTCTTTGACTTAGGTCTTAGAGTAAGATTGCCATCCTTTATCTCCAATTTCCTACATGGTAGGACGTTTAAGGTACGACTTGGCTCTTTTTTTCAGATCCTTTTCCTCAGGATAATGGAGTTCCACAGGGTAGCATATTATCTGTTACCCTGTTTTCCATTAAAATAAATTCCATCGCGTCGTGCCTTAGGCGGGGGGTTGATGGCTCTCTGTATGTTGATGACTTTCAGATGTGTTATGGTTCCACTAACGTGCTCCAGTTGAAAGTCTGTACGTCTAGGATAACGAGCCCTCACTGTACGACAGACGTGACAGACTTTCTCTGCAATATGCTATTAAAATGGCATCCTTACCCAATCATCCTGCTTACCGCCCCGTATTTAGACCTTTCTTCGAACGAGGCAAAGCCATTTCTTCTTTTGGAGTCCGCATTCAACCTCTTATGTCTGCGACTGGTATCAGCCATGACAGTATTGCGGACTTCACCATGACCACAACTCCACCGTGGTCAATTGCTCCTTTTCAGGTAGACTTTTAGTCTATCTAGCAATAAGAAGACACAAACACGTTCTTTAGTATTTCAATCTAAGGCCACATAAAAAAAAACAATTGGTGATCGTCCCCGCCCGTGCCTGAAAACGGCCCCGTCCCTATTTTTTTTTTATTTTTTATTTAAAAAAAACCCGTAAACAATCCGCTCAATAGCAAAAATTCAATTTTTCGCGGACATTTAACGCAGAATAACTGTAATATAATAGGAAATACCACCAGTAGGTCCATCTAGCGACCATAGTAGGAACTACAACACCCATCCGCGCATGCGCTGCCATCGTATCATGTGGGCTTTAGTGTTTTAGGGTCCTATAAAAAAATAAAAAATAAAAAAAAAAACCTCCCCCCCTCCCCTGATTTCGGAAATTGAAAGGACGATCACCAATTTTTTTTTTTTATGTGGCCTAAATATGGGGAATACTCATCTTTCTATACAGATGGATCTAAGGATGGTGATAAGGTAGCAGCCGCTACAGTTACACCAGCCGCAGCCTCAATTTTCACAGCAGAGCTCATTGCCATTTTATAGTCATATGGATATACGGGTGAATGACAAGGCAGATGCGGTGGCTAAGGCTGCTTTGTCACTGCCTGTCTCCCCCTTTTCTTTACCTTACACCGACTTCAAGGCGGTTGTAAGGGCATTTATTCTTCAACGTTGGCAACAGCGATGAGATGCTGCAGACACAAACAAACTTCATGCCATCAAGCCTCTCTTAGGAGATTGGCCCAACTCCTATTGTGCTAATAGGAGGAATGAAGTTCTTTTGTGTCGCTCTCGACTTGGTCATACTCACCTTACTAACTGTTACCTTCTCAAGCGAGAGCCTTAACCATTCTGTGAGCACTGCCAGGTACGCCTGACAGTGAAACACATTCTGATTGAGTGCAGGCATCTCAAACCTTTGCGATTATAGCACTATCGTGCTGGATCACTCCATCATTTGTTTGCACAACCTTCTCTTTATGAGAAGATTGTTGCATTTTTAAAAGATTTAAATCTCTATTTTAAGTGTTGTTCTGTGATATGGTTTTTAATTTTATTCGTTCTGTGATATTGTTTTTTGTTTATCTATTTTATGTTTGTTTTATTGTTTTAGTTTCGTTTTGACATTAGCCCATTAGTTGCTGGTGCTCCTTAATACATTTCATTTCATTTCAAACCTTTGAGATCACAGCACTACCGTGCTGGATCACTCCATCATTTGTTTGCACAACCTTCTCTTTATGAGAAGGTTGGAAGAAGGTTGTTGTATTTTTAAAAGATGCAAATCTCTATTTTAAATTTTAAATGCTTCATCATTGTTTTAATATATATTTTTTGGTTTTAATACCACTTTGTGGTGTTATACTGTGATATAATTTTTAATTTTGTTTTTTCCGTGATATTATTTTTGTTTACCTATTTTATGTTTGTTTTACTGTTTTAGTTTTGTTTTCTTGACGTGTTTTTTTTTTATCGTGTTCTGGAGCTATGTAGCCCATTAGGTGCTGATGCTCCTTAATAGATTTCTTTTTTATGTCGACATGATAATAATATATCTCAAATGCCAGTACATGTCGACATGATAATAATATATCTCAAATGCCACTACATGTCGACATGATAATAATATATCTCAAATGCCACTACATGTCGACATGATAACAATATATCTTAAATGCCAGTACATGTCGACATGATAACAATATATCTTAAATGCCAGTACATGTCGACATGATAATAATATATCTTAAATACCAGTACATGTCGACATGATAATAATATATCTTAAATGCCAGTACATGTCGACATGATAATAATATATCTTAAATGCCAGTACATGTCGACATGATAATAATATATCTTAAATGCCAGTACATGTCGATATGATAATAATATATCTTAAATGCCAGTACATGTCGAAATGATAATAATATATCTTAAATGCCAGTACATGTCGACATGATAATAATATATCTTAAATGCCAGTACATGTCGACATGATAATAATATATCTTAAATGCCAGTACATGTCGACATGATAATAATATATCTTAAATGCCAGTACATGTCGACATGATAATAATATATCTTAAATGCCAGTACATGTCGACATGATAATAATATATCTTAAAATTTGGGTATGTTGACATGATAAATATTAATTTATCTAAAAATATGTCGACCTGATTATGGTACACAAATTCTATAGTATATTGACATGATGATACCTTATACCATTTATACATATTTCAGATTCTTAAAGTTGGATTATTATCATATGGACATTATTCCAGAGACTTGGATATATATTATTATCAGGTCGACATACTACAGCCTTAGAGATGTATTATCTAGTAGACATATTCCACAGACTTAGAGATGTATTATTATCATATGGACATATTCCAGAAACTTAGATATATATTATTATCAGGTCGACATACCACAGACTTAGAGATGTATTATCTAGTCGACATATTCCAGAAACTTAGATATGTATTATTATCATGTGGACATATTACAGAGACTTAAAGATGTATTATTATTATGTTGACATATTCCACAGACTTAGAGATGTATTATTATCATATGGACATTCCAGAGACTTCGAAATTTTGTATTATCATGTCGACATATTCCCGAGACTAAGAGATGTATTATTAATCGTGTGGACATATTCCAGAGACTTAGAAATTTTGTATTATCATGTAGACATATTCCACAGACTTAAAGATGTATTTTTATCATGTGGACATATTTCAGATTTAGAGATGTATTATTATCACGCGGACATACCAATGGACATATTATAGATTTTGAGATGTATTATAATCAAGTTGACATGCCAATGATTTAGAGGTGTTTTTGTCTTGATATAATCTAGACTAGGAGATGTATTTGTGTTGATATAATCTAGACTAGGAGATGTATTTGTGTTGATATAATCTAGACTAGGAGATGTATTTGTGTTGATATAATCTAGACTAGGAGATGTATTTGTGTTGATATAATCTAGACTAGGAGATGTATTTGTGTTGATATAATCTAGACTAGGAGATGTATTTGTGTTGATATAATTCAGACTAGGAGATGTATTTGTCTTGATATAATCTAGACTAGGAGATGTATTTGTCTTGATATAATCTAGACTAGGAGATGTATTTGTGTTGATATAATCTAGACTAGGAGATGTATTTGTGTTGATATAATCTAGACTAGGAGATGTATTTGTGTTGATATAATCTAGACTAGAAGATGTATTTGTCTTGATATAATCTAGACTAGGAGATGTATTTGTGTTGATATAATCTAGACTAGGAGATGTATTTGTGTTGATATAATCTAGACTAGGAGATGTATTTGTGTTGATATAATCTAGACTAGGAGATGTATTTGTGTTGATATAATCTAGACTAGGAGATGTATTTGTGTTGATATAATCTAGACTAGGAGATGTATTTGTGTTGATATAATCTAGACTAGGAGATGTATTTGTCTTGATATAATCTAGACTAGGAGATGTATTTGTCTTGATATAATCTAGACTAGGAGATGTATTTGTCTTGATATAATCTAGACTAGGAGATGTATTTGTGTTGATATAATCTAGACTAGGGTAGTGTTTGTGTTGATATAATCTAGACTAGGAGATGTATTTGTGTTGATATAATCTAGACTAGGAGATGTATTTGTGTTGATATAATCTAGACTAGGAGATGTATTTGTGTTGATATAATCTAGACTAGGAGATGTTTTTGTCTTGATATAATCTAGACTAGGAGATGTATTTGTGTTGATATAATCTAGACTAGGAGATGTATTTGTGTTGATATAATCTAGACTAGGAGATGTATTTGTCTTGATATAATCTAGACTAGGAGATGTATTTGTGTTGATATAATACCAGACTAGGGTAGTGTTTGTGTTGATATAATCTAGACTAGGAGATGTATTTGTGTTGATATAATCTAGACTAGGAGATGTTTTTGTCTTGATATAATCTAGACTAGGAGATGTTTTTGTCTTGATATAATCTAGACTAGGAGATGTATTTGTGTTGATATAATCTAGACTAGGAGATGTATTTGTGTTGATATAATCTAGACTAGAAGATGTATTTGTCTTGATATAATCTAGACTAGGAGATGTATTTGTCTTGATATAATCTAGACTAGGAGATGTATTTGTGTTGATATAATCTAGACTAGGAGATGTATTTGTGTTGATATAATCTAGACTAGGAGATGTATTTGTGTTGATATAATCTAGACTAGGAGATGTATTTGTGTTGATATAATCTAGACTAGGAGATGTATTTGTGTTGATATAATCTAGACTAGGAGATGTATTTGTCTTGATATAATCTAGACTAGGAGATGTATTTGTCTTGATATAATCTAGACTAGGAGATGTATTTGTCTTGATATAATCTAGACTAGGAGATGTATTTGTGTTGATATAATCTAGACTAGGGTAGTGTTTGTGTTGATATAATCTAGACTAGGAGATGTATTTGTGTTGATATAATCTAGACTAGGAGATGTATTTGTGTTGATATAATCTAGACTAGGAGATGTATTTGTGTTGATATAATCTAGACTAGGAGATGTATTTGTGTTGATATAATCTAGACTAGGAGATGTATTTGTGTTGATATAATCTAGACTAGGAGATGTATTTGTCTTGATATAATCTAGACTAGGGTAGTGTTTGTGTTGATATAATCTAGACTAGGAGATGTATTTGTGTTGATATAATCTAGACTAGGGTAGTGTTTGTGTTGATATAATCTAGACTAGGAGATGTTTTTGTCTTGATATAATCTAGACTAGGAGATGTATTTGTGTTGATATAATCTAGACTAGGAGATGTATTTGTCTTGATATAATCTAGACTAGGAGATGTATTTGTGTTGATATAAACCAGACTAGGGTAGTGTTTGTGTTGATATAATCTAGACTAGGAGATGTATTTGTGTTGATATAATCTAGACTAGGAGATGTATTTGTGTTGATATAATCTAGACTAGGAGATGTTTTTGTCTTGATATAATCTAGACTAGGAGATGTATTTGTGTTGATATAATCTAGACTAGGAGATGTATTTGTGTTGATATAATCTAGACTAGGAGATGTTTTTGTCTTGATATAATCTAGACTAGGAGATGTATTTGTGTTGATATAATCTAGACTAGGAGATGTATTTGTGTTGATATAATCTAGACTAGGAGATGTATTTGTGTTGATATAATCTAGACTAGGGTAGTGTTTGTGTTGATATAATCTAGACTAGGAGATGTATTTGTGTTGATATAATCTAGACTAGGAGAGGTATTTGTGTTGATATAATCTAGACTAGGATATGTATTTGTGTTGATATAATCTAGACTAGGAGATGTATTTGTGTTGATATAATCTAGACTAGGAGATGTATTTGTGTTGATATAATCTAGACTAGGAGATGTATTTGTGTTGATATAATCTAGACTAGGAGATGTATTTGTCTTGATATAATCTAGACTTGGAGATGTATTTGTCTTGATATAATCTAGACTAGGAGATGTATTTGTGTTGATATAATCTAGACTAGGAGATGTATTTGTGTTGATATAATCTAGACTAGGAGATGTATTTGTGTTGATATAATCTAGACTAGGAGATGTATTTGTGTTGATATAATCTAGACTAGGAGATGTATTTGTGTTGATATAATCTAGACTAGGGTAGTGTTTGTGTTGATATAATCTAGACTAGGAGATGTATTTGTGTTGATATAATCTAGACTAGGAGATGTATTTGTGTTGATATAATCTAGACTAGGAGATGTATTTGTCTTGATATAATCTAGACTAGGAGATGTATTTGTCTTGATATAATCTAGACTAGGAGATGTATTTGTGTTGATATAATCTAGACTAGGAGATGTATTTGTGTTGATATAATCTAGACTAGGGTAGTGTTTGTGTTGATATAATCTAGACTAGGAGATGTATTTGTGTTGATATAATCTAGACTAGGAGATGTATTTGTGTTGATATAATCTAGACTAGGAGATGTATTTGTGTTGATATAATCTAGACTAGGAGATGTATTTGTCTTGATATAATCTAGACTAGGAGATGTATTTGTATTGATATAATCTAGACTAGGAGATGTATTTGTGTTGATATAATCTAGACTAGGAGATGTATTTGTGTTGATATAATCTAGACTAGGAGATGTATTTGTCTTGATATAATCTAGACTAGGAGATGTATTTGTGTTGATATAATCTAGACTAGGAGATGTATTTGTGTTGATATAATCTAGACTAGGAGATGTATTTGTCTTGATATAATCTAGACTAGGAGATGTATTTGTCTTGATATAATCTAGACTAGGAGATGTATTTGTCTTGATATAATCTAGACTAGGAGATGTATTTGTCTTGATATAATCTAGACTAGGAGATGTATTTGTGTTGATATAATCTAGACTAGGAGATGTATTTGTCTTGATATAATCTAGACTAGGAGATGTATTTGTCTTGATATAATCTAGACTAGGAGATGTATTTGTCTTGATATAATCTAGACTAGGAGATGTATTTGTGTTGATATAATCTAGACTAGGGTAGTGTTTGTGTTGATATAATCTAGACTAGGAGATGTATTTGTGTTGATATAATCTAGACTAGGAGATGTATTTGTGTTGATATAATCTAGACTAGGAGATGTATTTGTCTTGATATAATCTAGACTAGGAGATGTATTTGTCTTGATATAATCTAGACTAGGAGATGTATTTGTGTTGATATAATCTAGACTAGGAGATGTATTTGTGTTGATATAATCTAGACTAGGAGATGTATTTGTCTTGATATAATCTAGACTAGGAGATGTATTTGTCTTGATATAATCTAGACTAGGAGATGTATTTGTGTTGATATAATCTAGACTAGGAATTGTATTTGTGTTGATATAATCTAGACTAGGAGATGTATTTGTCTTGATATAATCTAGACTAGGAGATGTATTTGTCTTGATATAATCTAGACTAGGAAATGTATTTGTCTTGATATAAACCAGACTAGGGTAGTGTTTGTGTTGATATAATCTAGACTAGGAGATGTATTTGTGTTGATATAATCTAGACTAGGAGATGTATTTGTGTTGATATAATCTAGACTAGGAGATGTATTTGTGTTGATATAAACCAGACTAGGGTAGTGTTTGTGTTGATATAATCTAGACTAGGAGATGTATTTGTGTTGATATAATCTAGACTAGGAGATGTATTTGTGTTGATATAATCTAGACTAGGAGATGTATTTGTCTTGATATAATCTAGACTTGGAGATGTATTTGTCTTGATATAATCTAGACTAGGAGATGTATTTGTGTTGATATAATCTAGACTAGGAGATGTATTTGTGTTGATATAATCTAGACTAGGAGATGTATTTGTGTTGATATAATCTAGACTAGGAGATGTATTTGTGTTGATATAATCTAGACTAGGAGATGTATTTGTGTTGATATAATACCAGACTAGGGTAGTGTTTGTGTTGATATAATCTAGACTAGGAGATGTATTTGTGTTGATATAATCTAGACTAGGAGATGTATTTGTGTTGATATAATCTAGACTAGGAGATGTATTTGTGTTGATATCATCTAGACTAGGAGATGTTTTTGTCTTGATATAATCTAGACTAGGAGATGTATTTGTGTTGATATAATCTAGACTAGGAGATGTATTTGTGTTGATATAATCTAGACTAGGAGATGTTTTTGTCTTGATATAATCTAGACTAGGAGATGTATTTGTGTTGATATAATCTAGACTAGGAGATGTATTTGTGTTGATATAATCTAGACTAGGAGATGTATTTGTGTTGATATAATCTAGACTAGGAGATGTATTTGTGTTGATATAATCTAGACTAGGAGATGTATTTGTGTTGATATAATCTAGACTAGGAGATGTATTTGTCTTGATATAATCTAGACTAGGAGATGTATTTGTGTTGATATAATCTAGACTAGGGTAGTGTTTGTGTTGATATAATCTAGACTAGGAGATGTATTTGTGTTGATATAATCTAGACTAGGAGATGTATTTGTGTTGATATAATCTAGACTAGGAGATGTATTTGTCTTGATATAATCTAGACTAGGAGATGTATTTGTCTTGATATAATCTAGACTAGGAGATGTATTTGTATTGATATAATCTAGACTAGGAGATGTATTTGTGTTGATATAATCTAGACTAGGAGATGTATTTGTGTTGATATAATCTAGACTAGGAGATGTATTTGTCTTGATATAATCTAGACTAGGAGATGTATTTGTGTTGATATAATCTAGACTAGGAGATGTATTTGTGTTGATATAATCTAGAATAGGAGATGTATTTGTGTTGATATAATCTAGACTAGGAGATGTATTTGTGTTGATATAATCTAGACTAGGAGATGTATTTGTCTTGATATAATCTAGACTAGGAGATGTATTTGTCTTGATATAATCTAGACTAGGGTAGTGTTTGTGTTGATATAATCTAGACTAGGAGATGTATTTGTGTTGATATAATCTAGACTAGGAGATGTATTTGTGTTGATATAATCTAGACTAGGAGATGTATTTGTGTTGATATAATCTAGACTAGGAGATGTTTTTGTCTTGATATAATCTAGACTAGGAGATGTATTTGTGTTGATATAATCTAGACTAGGAGATGTATTTGTCTTGATATAATCTAGACTAGGAGATGTATTTGTGTTGATATAATCTAGACTAGGAGATGTATTTGTCTTGATATAATCTAGACTAGGAGATGTATTTGTGTTGATATAAACCAGACTAGGGTAGTGTTTGTGTTGATATAATCTAGACTAGGAGATGTATTTGTGTTGATATAATCTAGACTAGGAGATGTATTTGTGTTGATATAATCTAGACTAGGAGATGTTTTTGTCTTGATATAATCTAGACTAGGAGATGTATTTGTCTTGATATAATCTAGACTAGGAGATGTATTTGTGTTGATATAATCTAGACTAGGAGATGTATTTGTGTTGATATAATCTAGACTAGGAGATGTATTTGTCTTGATATAATCTAGACTAGGAGATGTATTTGTGTTGATATAAACCAGACTAGGAGATGTATTTGTGTTGATATAATCTAGACTAGGAGATGTATTTGTGTTGATATAATCTAGACTAGGAGATGTATTTGTGTTGATATAATCTAGACTAGGAGATGTTTTTGTCTTGATATAATCTAGACTAGGAGATGTTTTTGTCTTGATATAATCTAGACTAGGAGATGTATTTGTGTTGATATAATCTAGACTAGGAGATGTATTTGTCTTGATATAATCTAGACTACGAGATGTATTTGTCTTGATATAATCTAGACTAGGAGATGTATTTGTGTTGATATAATCTAGACTAGGGTAGTGTTTGTGTTGATATAATCTAGACTAGGAGATGTATTTGTGTTGATATAATCTAGACTAGGAGAGGTATTTGTGTTGATATAATCTAGACTAGGATATGTATTTGTGTTGATATAATCTAGACTAGGAGATGTATTTGTGTTGATATAATCTAGACTAGGAGATGTATTTGTGTTGATATAATCTAGACTAGGAGATGTATTTGTCTTGATATAATCTAGACTAGGAGATGTATTTGTCTTGATATAATCTAGACTAGGAGATGTTTTTGTCTTGATATAATCTAGACTAGGAGATGTATTTGTGTTGATATAATCTAGACTAGGAGATGTATTTGTGTTGATATAATCTAGATTAGGAGATGTATTTGTCTTGATATAATCTAGACTAGGAGATGTATTTGTCTTGATATAATCTAGACTAGGAGATGTATTTGTCTTGATATAATCTAGACTAGGGTAGTGTTTGTGTTGATATAATCTAGACTAGGAGATGTATTTGTGTTGATATAATCTAGACTAGGAGATGTATTTGTGTTGATATAATCTAGACTAGGAGATGTATTTGTCTTGATATAATCTAGACTAGGAGATGTATTTGTCTTGATATAATCTAGACTACGAGATGTATTTGTCTTGATATAATCTAGACTAGGAGATGTATTTGTGTTGATATAATCTAGACTAGGAATTGTATTTGTGTTGATATAATCTAGACTAGGAGATGTATTTGTCTTGATATAATCTAGACTAGGAGATATATTTGTCTTGATATAATCTAGACTAGGAGATGTATTTGTGTTGATATAATCTAGACTAGGAGATGTATTTGTGTTGATATAATCTAGACTAGGAGATGTATTTGTGTTGATATAATCTAGACTAGGAGATGTATTTGTGTTGATATAAACCAGACTAGGGTAGTGTTTGTGTTGATATAATCTAGACTAGGAGATGTATTTGTGTTGATATAATCTAGACTAGGAGATGTATTTGTGTTGATATAATCTAGACTAGGAGATGTATTTGTGTTGATATAATCTAGACTAGGAGATGTATTTGTGTTGATATAATCTAGACTAGGAGATGTATTTGTGTTGATATAATCTAGACTAGGAGATGTATTTGTGTTGATATAATCTAGACTAGGAGATGTATTTGTCTTGATATAATCTAGACTAGGAGATGTATTTGTCTTGATATAATCTAGACTAGGAGATGTATTTGTCTTGATATAATCTAGACTAGGAGATGTATTTGTGTTGATATAATCTAGACTAGGGTAGTGTTTGTGTTGATATAATCTAGACTAGGAGATGTATTTGTGTTGATATAATCTAGACTAGGAGATGTATTTGTGTTGATATAATCTAGACTAGGAGATGTATTTGTGTTGATATAATCTAGACTAGGAGATGTTTTTGTCTTGATATAATCTAGACTAGGAGATGTATTTGTGTTGATATAATCTAGACTAGGAGATGTATTTGTGTTGATATAATCTAGACTAGGAGATGTATTTGTCTTGATATAATCTAGACTAGGAGATGTATTTGTGTTGATATAATACCAGACTAGGGTAGTGTTTGTGTTGATATAATCTAGACTAGGAGATGTATTTGTGTTGATATAATCTAGACTAGGAGATGTTTTTGTCTTGATATAATCTAGACTAGGAGATGTTTTTGTCTTGATATAATCTAGACTAGGAGATGTATTTGTGTTGATATAATCTAGACTAGGAGATGTATTTGTGTTGATATAATCTAGACTAGAAGATGTATTTGTCTTGATATAATCTAGACTAGGAGATGTATTTGTCTTGATATAATCTAGACTAGGAGATGTATTTGTGTTGATATAATCTAGACTAGGAGATGTATTTGTGTTGATATAATCTAGACTAGGAGATGTATTTGTGTTGATATAATCTAGACTAGGAGATGTATTTGTGTTGATATAATCTAGACTAGGAGATGTATTTGTGTTGATATAATCTAGACTAGGAGATGTATTTGTCTTGATATAATCTAGACTAGGAGATGTATTTGTCTTGATATAATCTAGACTAGGAGATGTATTTGTCTTGATATAATCTAGACTAGGAGATGTATTTGTGTTGATATAATCTAGACTAGGGTAGTGTTTGTGTTGATATAATCTAGACTAGGAGATGTATTTGTGTTGATATAATCTAGACTAGGAGATGTATTTGTGTTGATATAATCTAGACTAGGAGATGTATTTGTGTTGATATAATCTAGACTAGGAGATGTATTTGTGTTGATATAATCTAGACTAGGAGATGTATTTGTGTTGATATAATCTAGACTAGGAGATGTATTTGTCTTGATATAATCTAGACTAGGGTAGTGTTTGTGTTGATATAATCTAGACTAGGAGATGTATTTGTGTTGATATAATCTAGACTAGGGTAGTGTTTGTGTTGATATAATCTAGACTAGGAGATGTTTTTGTCTTGATATAATCTAGACTAGGAGATGTATTTGTGTTGATATAATCTAGACTAGGAGATGTATTTGTCTTGATATAATCTAGACTAGGAGATGTATTTGTGTTGATATAAACCAGACTAGGGTAGTGTTTGTGTTGATATAATCTAGACTAGGAGATGTATTTGTGTTGATATAATCTAGACTAGGAGATGTATTTGTGTTGATATAATCTAGACTAGGAGATGTTTTTGTCTTGATATAATCTAGACTAGGAGATGTATTTGTGTTGATATAATCTAGACTAGGAGATGTATTTGTGTTGATATAATCTAGACTAGGAGATGTTTTTGTCTTGATATAATCTAGACTAGGAGATGTATTTGTGTTGATATAATCTAGACTAGGAGATGTATTTGTGTTGATATAATCTAGACTAGGAGATGTATTTGTGTTGATATAATCTAGACTAGGGTAGTGTTTGTGTTGATATAATCTAGACTAGGAGATGTATTTGTGTTGATATAATCTAGACTAGGAGAGGTATTTGTGTTGATATAATCTAGACTAGGATATGTATTTGTGTTGATATAATCTAGACTAGGAGATGTATTTGTGTTGATATAATCTAGACTAGGAGATGTATTTGTGTTGATATAATCTAGACTAGGAGATGTATTTGTGTTGATATAATCTAGACTAGGAGATGTATTTGTCTTGATATAATCTAGACTTGGAGATGTATTTGTCTTGATATAATCTAGACTAGGAGATGTATTTGTGTTGATATAATCTAGACTAGGAGATGTATTTGTGTTGATATAATCTAGACTAGGAGATGTATTTGTGTTGATATAATCTAGACTAGGAGATGTATTTGTGTTGATATAATCTAGACTAGGAGATGTATTTGTGTTGATATAATCTAGACTAGGGTAGTGTTTGTGTTGATATAATCTAGACTAGGAGATGTATTTGTGTTGATATAATCTAGACTAGGAGATGTATTTGTGTTGATATAATCTAGACTAGGAGATGTATTTGTCTTGATATAATCTAGACTAGGAGATGTATTTGTCTTGATATAATCTAGACTAGGAGATGTATTTGTGTTGATATAATCTAGACTAGGAGATGTATTTGTGTTGATATAATCTAGACTAGGGTAGTGTTTGTGTTGATATAATCTAGACTAGGAGATGTATTTGTGTTGATATAATCTAGACTAGGAGATGTATTTGTGTTGATATAATCTAGACTAGGAGATGTATTTGTGTTGATATAATCTAGACTAGGAGATGTATTTGTCTTGATATAATCTAGACTAGGAGATGTATTTGTATTGATATAATCTAGACTAGGAGATGTATTTGTGTTGATATAATCTAGACTAGGAGATGTATTTGTGTTGATATAATCTAGACTAGGAGATGTATTTGTCTTGATATAATCTAGACTAGGAGATGTATTTGTGTTGATATAATCTAGACTAGGAGATGTATTTGTGTTGATATAATCTAGACTAGGAGATGTATTTGTCTTGATATAATCTAGACTAGGAGATGTATTTGTCTTGATATAATCTAGACTAGGAGATGTATTTGTCTTGATATAATCTAGACTAGGAGATGTATTTGTCTTGATATAATCTAGACTAGGAGATGTATTTGTGTTGATATAATCTAGACTAGGAGATGTATTTGTCTTGATATAATCTAGACTAGGAGATGTATTTGTCTTGATATAATCTAGACTAGGAGATGTATTTGTCTTGATATAATCTAGACTAGGAGATGTATTTGTGTTGATATAATCTAGACTAGGGTAGTGTTTGTGTTGATATAATCTAGACTAGGAGATGTATTTGTGTTGATATAATCTAGACTAGGAGATGTATTTGTGTTGATATAATCTAGACTAGGAGATGTATTTGTCTTGATATAATCTAGACTAGGAGATGTATTTGTCTTGATATAATCTAGACTAGGAGATGTATTTGTGTTGATATAATCTAGACTAGGAGATGTATTTGTGTTGATATAATCTAGACTAGGAGATGTATTTGTCTTGATATAATCTAGACTAGGAGATGTATTTGTCTTGATATAATCTAGACTAGGAGATGTATTTGTGTTGATATAATCTAGACTAGGAATTGTATTTGTGTTGATATAATCTAGACTAGGAGATGTATTTGTCTTGATATAATCTAGACTAGGAGATGTATTTGTCTTGATATAATCTAGACTAGGAAATGTATTTGTCTTGATATAAACCAGACTAGGGTAGTGTTTGTGTTGATATAATCTAGACTAGGAGATGTATTTGTGTTGATATAATCTAGACTAGGAGATGTATTTGTGTTGATATAATCTAGACTAGGAGATGTATTTGTGTTGATATAAACCAGACTAGGGTAGTGTTTGTGTTGATATAATCTAGACTAGGAGATGTATTTGTGTTGATATAATCTAGACTAGGAGATGTATTTGTGTTGATATAATCTAGACTAGGAGATGTATTTGTCTTGATATAATCTAGACTTGGAGATGTATTTGTCTTGATATAATCTAGACTAGGAGATGTATTTGTGTTGATATAATCTAGACTAGGAGATGTATTTGTGTTGATATAATCTAGACTAGGAGATGTATTTGTGTTGATATAATCTAGACTAGGAGATGTATTTGTGTTGATATAATCTAGACTAGGAGATGTATTTGTGTTGATATAATACCAGACTAGGGTAGTGTTTGTGTTGATATAATCTAGACTAGGAGATGTATTTGTGTTGATATAATCTAGACTAGGAGATGTATTTGTGTTGATATAATCTAGACTAGGAGATGTATTTGTGTTGATATCATCTAGACTAGGAGATGTTTTTGTCTTGATATAATCTAGACTAGGAGATGTATTTGTGTTGATATAATCTAGACTAGGAGATGTATTTGTGTTGATATAATCTAGACTAGGAGATGTTTTTGTCTTGATATAATCTAGACTAGGAGATGTATTTGTGTTGATATAATCTAGACTAGGAGATGTATTTGTGTTGATATAATCTAGACTAGGAGATGTATTTGTGTTGATATAATCTAGACTAGGAGATGTATTTGTGTTGATATAATCTAGACTAGGAGATGTATTTGTGTTGATATAATCTAGACTAGGAGATGTATTTGTCTTGATATAATCTAGACTAGGAGATGTATTTGTGTTGATATAATCTAGACTAGGGTAGTGTTTGTGTTGATATAATCTAGACTAGGAGATGTATTTGTGTTGATATAATCTAGACTAGGAGATGTATTTGTGTTGATATAATCTAGACTAGGAGATGTATTTGTCTTGATATAATCTAGACTAGGAGATGTATTTGTCTTGATATAATCTAGACTAGGAGATGTATTTGTATTGATATAATCTAGACTAGGAGATGTATTTGTGTTGATATAATCTAGACTAGGAGATGTATTTGTGTTGATATAATCTAGACTAGGAGATGTATTTGTCTTGATATAATCTAGACTAGGAGATGTATTTGTGTTGATATAATCTAGACTAGGAGATGTATTTGTGTTGATATAATCTAGAATAGGAGATGTATTTGTGTTGATATAATCTAGACTAGGAGATGTATTTGTGTTGATATAATCTAGACTAGGAGATGTATTTGTCTTGATATAATCTAGACTAGGAGATGTATTTGTCTTGATATAATCTAGACTAGGGTAGTGTTTGTGTTGATATAATCTAGACTAGGAGATGTATTTGTGTTGATATAATCTAGACTAGGAGATGTATTTGTGTTGATATAATCTAGACTAGGAGATGTATTTGTGTTGATATAATCTAGACTAGGAGATGTTTTTGTCTTGATATAATCTAGACTAGGAGATGTATTTGTGTTGATATAATCTAGACTAGGAGATGTATTTGTCTTGATATAATCTAGACTAGGAGATGTATTTGTGTTGATATAATCTAGACTAGGAGATGTATTTGTCTTGATATAATCTAGACTAGGAGATGTATTTGTGTTGATATAAACCAGACTAGGGTAGTGTTTGTGTTGATATAATCTAGACTAGGAGATGTATTTGTGTTGATATAATCTAGACTAGGAGATGTATTTGTGTTGATATAATCTAGACTAGGAGATGTTTTTGTCTTGATATAATCTAGACTAGGAGATGTATTTGTCTTGATATAATCTAGACTAGGAGATGTATTTGTGTTGATATAATCTAGACTAGGAGATGTATTTGTGTTGATATAATCTAGACTAGGAGATGTATTTGTCTTGATATAATCTAGACTAGGAGATGTATTTGTGTTGATATAAACCAGACTAGGAGATGTATTTGTGTTGATATAATCTAGACTAGGAGATGTATTTGTGTTGATATAATCTAGACTAGGAGATGTATTTGTGTTGATATAATCTAGACTAGGAGATGTTTTTGTCTTGATATAATCTAGACTAGGAGATGTTTTTGTCTTGATATAATCTAGACTAGGAGATGTATTTGTGTTGATATAATCTAGACTAGGAGATGTATTTGTCTTGATATAATCTAGACTACGAGATGTATTTGTCTTGATATAATCTAGACTAGGAGATGTATTTGTGTTGATATAATCTAGACTAGGGTAGTGTTTGTGTTGATATAATCTAGACTAGGAGATGTATTTGTGTTGATATAATCTAGACTAGGAGAGGTATTTGTGTTGATATAATCTAGACTAGGATATGTATTTGTGTTGATATAATCTAGACTAGGAGATGTATTTGTGTTGATATAATCTAGACTAGGAGATGTATTTGTGTTGATATAATCTAGACTAGGAGATGTATTTGTCTTGATATAATCTAGACTAGGAGATGTATTTGTCTTGATATAATCTAGACTAGGAGATGTTTTTGTCTTGATATAATCTAGACTAGGAGATGTATTTGTGTTGATATAATCTAGACTAGGAGATGTATTTGTGTTGATATAATCTAGATTAGGAGATGTATTTGTCTTGATATAATCTAGACTAGGAGATGTATTTGTCTTGATATAATCTAGACTAGGAGATGTATTTGTCTTGATATAATCTAGACTAGGGTAGTGTTTGTGTTGATATAATCTAGACTAGGAGATGTATTTGTGTTGATATAATCTAGACTAGGAGATGTATTTGTGTTGATATAATCTAGACTAGGAGATGTATTTGTCTTGATATAATCTAGACTAGGAGATGTATTTGTCTTGATATAATCTAGACTACGAGATGTATTTGTCTTGATATAATCTAGACTAGGAGATGTATTTGTGTTGATATAATCTAGACTAGGAATTGTATTTGTGTTGATATAATCTAGACTAGGAGATGTATTTGTCTTGATATAATCTAGACTAGGAGATATATTTGTCTTGATATAATCTAGACTAGGAGATGTATTTGTGTTGATATAATCTAGACTAGGAGATGTATTTGTGTTGATATAATCTAGACTAGGAGATGTATTTGTGTTGATATAATCTAGACTAGGAGATGTATTTGTGTTGATATAAACCAGACTAGGGTAGTGTTTGTGTTGATATAATCTAGACTAGGAGATGTATTTGTGTTGATATAATCTAGACTAGGAGATGTATTTGTGTTGATATAATCTAGACTAGGAGATGTATTTGTCTTGATATAATCTAGACTTGGAGATGTATTTGTCTTGATATAATCTAGACTAGGAGATGTATTTGTGTTGATATAATCTAGACTAGGAGATGTATTTGTGTTGATATAATCTAGACTAGGAGATGTATTTGTGTTGATATAATCTAGACTAGGAGATGTATTTGTCTTGATATAATCTAGACTAGGAGATGTATTTGTGTTGATATAATCTAGACTAGGAGATGTATTTGTGTTGATATAATCTAGACTAGGAGATGTATTTGTGTTGATATAATCTAGACTAGGAGATGTATTTGTGTTGATATAATCTAGACTAGGAGATGTATTTGTCTTGATATAATCTAGACTAGGAGATGTATTTGTCTTGATATAATCTAGACTAGGAGATGTATTTGTGTTGATATAATCTAGACTAGGAGATGTATTTGTGTTGATATAATCTAGACTAGGAGATGTATTTGTGTTGATATAATCTAGACTAGGAGATGTATTTGTCTTGATATAATCTAGACTAGGAGATGTATTTGTCTTGATATAATCTAGACTAGGAGATGTATTTGTGTTGATATAATCTAGACTAGGAGATGTATTTGTGTTGATATAATCTAGACTAGGAGATGTATTTGTCTTGATATAATCTAGACTAGGAGATGTATTTGTCTTGATATAATCTAGACTAGGAGATGTATTTGTGTTGATATAATCTAGACTAGGAATTGTATTTGTGTTGATATAATCTAGACTAGGAGATGTATTTGTCTTGATATAATCTAGACTAGGAGATGTATTTGTCTTGATATAATCTAGACTAGGAGATGTATTTGTCTTGATATAAACCAGACTAGGGTAGTGTTTGTGTTGATATAATCTAGACTAGGAGATGTATTTGTGTTGATATAATCTAGACTAGGAGATGTATTTGTGTTGATATAATCTAGACTAGGAGATGTATTTGTGTTGATATAAACCAGACTAGGGTAGTGTTTGTGTTGATATAATCTAGACTAGGAGATGTATTTGTGTTGATATAATCTAGACTAGGAGATGTATTTGTGTTGATATAATCTAGACTAGGAGATGTATTTGTCTTGATATAATCTAGACTTGGAGATGTATTTGTCTTGATATAATCTAGACTAGGAGATGTATTTGTGTTGATATAATCTAGACTAGGAGATGTATTTGTGTTGATATAATCTAGACTAGGAGATGTATTTGTGTTGATATAATCTAGACTAGGAGATGTATTTGTGTTGATATAATCTAGACTAGGAGATGTATTTGTGTTGATATAATCTAGACTAGGAGATGTATTTGTGTTGATATAATCTAGACTAGGAGATGTATTTGTGTTGATATAATCTAGAATAGGAGATGTTTTTGTCTTGATATAATCTAGACTAGGAGATGTATTTGTGTTGATATAATCTAGACTAGGAGATGTATTTGTGTTGATATAATCTAGACTAGGAGATGTATTTGTGTTGATATAATCTATACTAGGAGATGTATTTGTGTTGATATAATCTAGACTAGGAGATGTATTTGTGTTGATATAATCTAGACTAGGAGATGTATTTGTCTTGATATAATCTAGACTAGGAGATGTATTTGTGTTGATATAATCTAGACTAGGGTAGTGTTTGTGTTGATATAATCTAGACTAGGAGATGTATTTGTGTTGATATAATCTAGACTAGGAGATGTATTTGTGTTGATATAATCTAGACTAGGAGATGTATTTGTCTTGATATAATCTAGACTAGGAGATGTATTTGTCTTGATATAATCTAGACTAGGAGATGTATTTGTATTGATATAATCTAGACTAGGAGATGTATTTGTGTTGATATAATCTAGACTAGGAGATGTATTTGTGTTGATATAATCTAGACTAGGAGATGTATTTGTCTTGATATAATCTAGACTAGGAGATGTATTTGTGTTGATATAATCTAGACTAGGAGATGTATTTGTGTTGATATAATCTAGACTAGGAGATGTATTTGTGTTGATATAATCTAGACTAGGAGATGTATTTGTGTTGATATAATCTAGACTAGGAGATGTATTTGTGTTGATATAATCTAGACTAGGAGATGTATTTGTCTTGATATAATCTAGACTAGGAGATGTATTTGTCTTCATATAATCTAGACTAGGAGATGTATTTGTGTTGATATAATCTAGACTAGGAGATGTATTTGTGTTGATATCATCTAGACTAGGAGATGTATTTGTGTTGATATAATCTAGACTAGGAGATGTATTTGTATTGATATAATCTAGACTAAGAGATGTATTTGTGTTGATATAATCTAGACTAGGAGATGTATTTGTCTTGATATAATCTAGACTAGGAGATGTATTTGTGTTGATATAATCTAGACTAGGAGATATATTTGTCTTGATATAATCTAGACTAGGAGATGTATTTGTGTTGATATAATCTAGACTAGGAGATGTATTTGTGTTGATATAATCTAGACTAGGAGATGTATTTGTCTTGATATAATCTAGACTTGGAGATGTATTTGTCTTGATATAATCTAGACTAGGAGATGTATTTGTCTTGATATAATCTAGACTAGGAGATGTATTTGTGTTGATATAATCTAGACTAGGAGATGTATTTGTGTTGATATAATCTAGACTAGGAGATGTATTTGTCTTGATATAATCTAGACTAGGAGATGTATTTGTGTTGATATAATCTAGACTAGGAGATGTATTTGTGTTGATATAATCTAGACTAGGAGATGTATTTGTCTTGATATAATCTAGACTAGGAGATGTATTTGTCTTGATATAATCTAGACTAGGAGATGTATTTGTCTTGATATCATCTAGACTAGGAGATGTATTTGTCTTGATATAATCTAGACTAGGAGATGTATTTGTCTTGATATCATCTAGACTAGGAGATGTATTTGTGTTGATATAATCTAGACTAGGAGATGTATTTGTGTTGATATAATCTAGACTAGGAGATGTATTTGTCTTGATATAATCTAGACTAGGAGATGTATTTGTGTTGATATAATCTAGACTAGGAGATGTATTTGTGTTGATATAATCTAGACTAGGAGATGTATTTGCGTTGATATAATCTAGACTAGGAGATGTTTTTGTCTTGATATAATCTAGACTAGGAGATGTATTTGTGTTGATATAATCTAGACTAGGAGATGTATTTGTGTTGATATAATCTAGACTAGGAGATGTATTTGTGTTGATGTAAATGTAGACTACAAGCTCATTATAATAATAATATATGTACGTATGGTATATTTTTGTGAAATATTGAAACCAATGGTAACTTTGCTTTAAAAGTTCCTGTGGTATAAAATATTGATTGACAGTTGAGTTAGCAACATCTGTCCAGTAGGAGTCTTTACATTTAGTAGAAATTATTGACGAAATCTATCATTCGACAGTGTATCAACAAGTATCAAAAGTATCAACAAGTCTGATTATTGCTACCGTTAGAACCATGAATAACCTGTTGTGTACCATACTATTGATGTCAACAATATGGAATCTGATTGATGCCGGTAAATATTCATATTTATTATTTTACTATGGTAGTAAATTTATTACATATTTTCTGTTGAGTGTAAAGTATTCTAGCTGAAAATTCAGCCTTTATATTGAATGGCCTAGACAGAGTCAGAAGCACTAAAAAAGTTTACTCAAAAACTGTAATAATCTATCCTGCAATTTATTTGGGTTACTAATAGGATGCTTACTAAACGCATCGTCAACTATCTTTGACTGTAAAAAGTTATTTGTTATTTAGACATCAGACTGATATTTAATATTGTAATTGTCAAGTTGTCGAGTATAGAGCAGTAACACCTCATAATATATATATATATAGAATAAAAAACAAACTGCTATCTCGTAGTAAATCTCATTTTACTCCATTAAGTACTTTCTCGCCTTGGGCGTTTTTCAAAATGTGAGATGAATACATAAATAATTGAATCATATTTATATTTTGGATGGACAAAATAAAATTGTTAATGGTTACTAATTTTGTAACTATATCAACATTCAACAGAAAACAAATAATTATCTAATTAGATTAGATTAAGATTACAAGTGGACTAATCATTAAGTTTAATTAACATGTATTCACTTGTATCGATTCATATATAGAAATGTCAATTTTTCATGACATCACTAAATGTTCGTTTTCCAAATATCTTCTTCTGGAATATCGGAAAAAACAATTTTCTGTTCTGGTTACGTTTCGGTGAACTATTGTGTTCCCCGAAAGTATCGTAGTTAGTCGGACGTTTGGGTTGTCTGTTTTTCTGATGTCGGAGTTGACTTTTGTTTCCATAACTCCTACCATTAAACTGCCCTTTCTTCCTGGGTCTAACTAAACTATATAACATTAGCTGCTACCAATATAATGCCAATGTGTTCACATGGATTTCGAGATTTGTTTTACAGTTGGGATCGTTCGTTCTTGGTTTATTATCGTATCCAAATGTGGGCTTTGACACTGTCTACAAACCTGGTGGCCAATGATCCACGTTCTGGCCTACGTTAGCCTGTCAGATATCATTTCGTCGACTGCATTATTCGGCATTATTCCCATATTATAGTCCTGGCAAAATTTCCCTCACTGCACACATTGCAGGCACGTTTGCCCGCCCTCATAAGCCCATACAGGTGCAGAAAAGCAGGAGGTTAAAGTTAATTTCATTTCTCATATTAAAATTGTCATTTATGTTATTAGACTAATTTCTAATTATAAAAACAATAATTTCAGATTGCTCTAATTTTCCTGTCGTTGAAAATGCAAGTTTTCATAGAAAAGATGAGTGTGGTGATGTCGAAATGACGTGCGATAAAGGTTACAAGATGAAACAGATGGCAAAATGTAAAGATGGAGTGTGGCAATACCAAGAACCATTCTGTAAACCTCTGGGTATGATAGTTTAAAATTCTACTATTCAGTTCAAATTGAAGGAAACGTTCACTATAGTAATACCATCTATATCTTGACCTTGTATGGATTTTGCAAGATCCATATAAACCCCGGGCAAACTCATGCAGACTGTTTCCCTTTAAAGCAAATATTTTATCTCATTAGGGTCGCTCAAACCAATTTGAGACATTGAAGTTTTAACCAGTAGTAACCTCTTTGCCTTGAATTTATCATCTCTGATTACCAGTTACCATGTAGAATTATAATTCACCATTAAGGATTTGTTTATTTCATATTTCAGAATGTAATTACAAGTTTACAAATGGTAAATATATACATGCAACAGCTTATAGCACTATTGGAGGCCCAATCAATTTGTGTAATGATAAGTGTACTAAAAATACCATATGTACGAGTTATATAGCATTTACTCAACATTGTAACATATATAAATCACCAATCATTGCCGTGTTTCGTGGACTAGATCTGAACGAATGCGTTAAGAAATGTTCCGAGATGACTGAATGTCTTATGTTGAGTTATCGAGAAAATATGGACATAGAATGTTATCTGTTTAACGTCACCAAGGAACACTATAATGTCAAAAACAATGCTGGAGATACCATAGCAGAAAAATTCTGTCAATAATTAAAATATGTATTACTTGATATAACTCTATTAAAACTTGTATTACTTGATATTACCCTTAAAAACATGTATTACTTTATATACTCTATTAAAACTTTATGCATTAGTTGTATTTTATTTTAGGAAAAGGCACAGAATAGAGGCTAACACCAGATCAAAAAGAACGAGAAAGGGGAGAGCGTTGGGGGATGGTTATAGAACATGATGACAACTTTCTTCGCGACTTCTCTGACCCTTTTCCCCAATTCCTTGCACATATTCCTTGTCTTCGATCTGAAAAGTAATTGAAAGGACGGGATTTGGTTGTTTGTTGTGTAGATCAAGGCCTATACTCCAACAGAATTATCAAGGGGGCCTCATAGCATCAGACATCACCCCCTTCCAAATCCACCCCATCCTAAGGAACACCACAATAATACACACACAACACAGCCTCCTTTGTAACATAAACATCAGACTTCTGAATATGAATATGAGATACATATATATGAAAAATATTATTTATTTTGGCTGCCATGCTATTGTTATTGTGGTAACTTCCCTTTACTAATAGAAGTTTACATACCTAGGTACTATGCAAAGTACGGAACTATTAATTAGTTGTATCAGTCGACCAACAAACTTTGTAAATGGTATATCAAATCAGGTATATTTTATAATTTAAAAAGTTTGAAAGGATATTATGCGTGGTTATTGCAGGCTCCAATTACACTATAATTCAAATATATTGCAACATGCACAGCAGCAACATATTGCTTTTGCACTCCAGGAGATCTAGTACACCACAATACCATAGTAATACTATCAACTGAAAATAATATGAAGAACAGCACTGAAATTATTAAATATTTATTTCATTCCTTCATATTTATTCATCAATGGCAGTTGCACGTTTTGATAAAGGTAAACCTTCATAGTTCGCCTTATACTCGGGTGGGATGACTCTATTGCGGTGAAGCTAAGAAGGTCATTTTTTTTTCTGGAGTAATTGGAAGACGGGAAGTGTAAAGAGAAGTGATAGGAAGTCTTTGAATAGATCTTCGTCTGCCACGATCTGCTTGTACAACACTGTGAGATTGTAAATATGTACGATATATGGCAGCCATTTTGGAAACGGTAGCCATTTTGGATTTGAAAGTGGCAGAAATGAATTCCTAGGATCAAACTACCATAAAATCCATATATTACAAGACTTTCTGTTGCAACTGACAAGGAAATTGTTATATTTTTGTATTTTTGGGCGGCCATTTAACATGGGCCTCGGTTCAATTCCAGAGGAATTAAATAGTCTTAATACAATAGAAAAACACTTAATAGCCAAAAACATAGTTTTCGTAAAATTATGGAAGACCAAACAGTCCATAATTAAGACTTAATCCTTAGTTCTTAAAGAGGTACAGGCTTCATTTTCGCGGGTCGATTTGGATAAGTCTCAGAAACGGGGATTTTTTTAGCTCAGCAATTTAGTACTGGTTATCACAACTCACCATTGAAATTTGAGCCTTCAAATCCATGTGCATCCATAATTATTAGCATTTGAAAGTTATAATGCCCTACTACACATTAGCGATACTATGCAATATATAGAAAAGTCATCTATAGAAATAGAAGGAGAAATGTCTAATTTAAGATATATTTGAAGGAAATATGCAATTTTCGTACATTTCTAGTGCCTCTGAAGGATACTTAAATATATTCAAGACCCAAATCAACAAATAAAAATGAAGACTGGTCCCCTTTAATGCTTAATTCCTATTCCTTCATTTGTAGGCCATTTTCAACATTTGTTTCACAAAATCTATATTTGTTCATCAAATCGATAATTTGTTCATCAAATCGATAATTTGTCAACTTATAATTTGTATAAGCATATTCTACTTTTATCAAATATTAAATACTTTTTATTTATGTCCTTCTACATTTATTATAAATTTAAACTCAAGTTTCACTTTACATTTCTTCAATATCAAATCATCAGAAACAAATTTTCATATACAAATCTTGCCCAACAAATCTTGCGAAACATTTCATCAAATACATTTCTTGAATATAAAAAAGCGCCACCTGTCTTCAAAATTATGTGCATTGAAATTATGACGACAAGCGGCGCTGATGGTTGTAAGCCGGAGTCAAGCTAGCAGACACAGTGTATCAGCCACAAACGAAAAGATTACTGGCGGACACTAGAAAAGCTGAAGAAATTGGTCGGTCAAGTAGGCGGACGCGAAATCTTACGGACATTTTTAGATTAAACTATTTGATACACTCATCGCGATAAGGCCAACAACGACTTCGATACTAGGAAATTTACAGGGATTGTTTTATGGGAATAATTTATGATGTGGCGTGGAACCTGAAAATCTAGTGCACTTTTATGTATTGCGTGGTGTCCTCTTTAGAGTTATTACTACGTACCTTTATTGTTGAAAACTGGTAGCCTGGAAATACGATTTTCTGATGTCTGAAGGGACAGATTACAGATTTGTTTTTTTTGAGAATTTTACTGCTTGAAACGCATTTTCCTGACATATCCTAGCCAACATTTGTTTCAAGATTATTAGCATAAGGTCTGAGGGATCTTGCCTAGAAATTTAAGATTATACGGGTTATCTGTTGTATGTTCATAACAACAGATAATGTCCCCCAATGAAGGTATTAAACTCTTATGGACCAATTTTGAGATTTTTTTTTTCATTCAACGAGTTTGCATTCCTGCAAGAGTCAGGATTATTTATCTTAAAAGACTGCCCTTGACTAATTTAAATATAGATTGTAATTAGGGGGAGGGGACAAAAACCCACCCCTTTTTGGTTTTGGGCCTGACAACGAAGGACAAGGTTTATTTTAGACCCCATAAACAATGCCACTTTTAGACTAAACTTAATATCAATATAAGCTTCATATTTTCCAGATTCTACTTGAAAACCTCTCATCCCAATCATTCTTTATTTGTTAACATTTGCATGATGTCGGTGCTTTTGTATATTTGTAGGATAAAAAAAACCGGAACTCCACTTTGTTTTCTAATTTACGTTAGCATTATAGTATTTTCTTGAAAATTTACGTTCACAGAAACCATTCCCTGGAGGAAATCCCTGTAAATTTCAATGAAGTGTCCGCCGTTTGTGGCTGATATATAATGTCTGCTAGCTTGACTCCGGCTTACAACCATCAGCGCCGCTTGTCGTCATAATTTCAATGCACACAATTTTGAAGACAGGTGGCGCTTTTTATATTCAAGAAATGTATTTGATGAAATGTTTCGCAAGATTTGTTGGGCAAGATTTGTATATGAAAATTTGTTTCTGATGATTTGATATTGAAGAAATGTAAAGTGAAACTTGAGTTTAAATTTATAATAAATGTAGAACGACATAAATAAAAAGTATTTAATATTTGATAAAAGTAGAATATGCTTATACAAATTATAAGTTGACAAATTATCGATTTGATGAACAAATATAGATTTTGTGAAACAAATGTTGAAAATGGCCTACAAATGAAGGAATAGGAATTAAGCATTAAGAACTAAGGATTGAGGATTAAGAAGTCTTAATTATGGACTGTCATAGCATTGTGACAACATGTATTTATAATGCCCTGTACCTGATCATCCAGTCCGATTTTTTCCAAGATTGTGACGTCACTTCCTGTTTTTCTTTCTGGAATAACAGGAACCACGGGCACCCAATGAATATTTTGTATGTACGAAATAGATGTTGGAAGTGTCCTTCGTCCACATAAAAAGGCTAGAAAACCTCTTTACAATCCCTTTAATATGATTAAAACAGGCCTTCTCAATGCATTTTATGAATAAAATATAGGGCCAAATAGAGCTCAAAGGCCTTATTCTTGAAAACTTAACTTAGATAAAATCCAGATTTTAAGAAATACAGCAATCTGATTGGATAATAATACTAAATTTAAAACTGAATTTAGTAACTGACCTATCAGATTACTGGATCACTAAAATCATCTTTCTACGGCGCGTCAACGGCATATTTATACCCTCCCAAAAATTCACAAAAATCCGGAAACAGAATGGTTTTTACCGAATATTATACCTAAGGGTCGACCTATTATTTCAGATTGCTCCAGTGAATCAAATCGTGTTTCAGAATATATTGACCATTTTTTATTACCTTTAGCGTGTCAACATCCGTCATATCTGAAAGATACAACAGATTTTGTTCAAAAGATTAAAAATTTAGAAATTCCGAATAATGCCTTTTTTATATCAATGGACGTTAGCAGCATGTATACAAATATTGACAATGAATCCGGTTTGAACGCAGTTAAAAAATATTTCGATAGAATACCTGATCCTAAACGGCCTGATTCTGAAATTCTTCAATTACTAGAAATTTGTTTAAAGCGGAATGATTTTTCTTTTAACGGTAAAGTTTTTCTTCAGACTTCAGGAACAGCAATGGGTAAGAGATTTGCCCCGAGCTATGCCAATATATTCATGGCTGAATGGGAACGCGAAATTGATTTAATCTCTCCTTTCAAACCACTTTTCTACGGACGTTTTCTGGATGACATATTTTCATAGGCGTACGGGGCGTTAGTTGAGCGGGGGGGCAAAACCGATTTGCCCGACAACTAATGCTTATTTGCCCGACAATGAAATATATTTGCCCGACAAGCCGACCCCCACACTACCCCTAATTCCAAAAACTTCTCGCCATCTGCCTGATTACATTATTTCCGAACGATTTTATTTTTTTTAATTTCCTTCATGAAAATCACTGGGGGGGCAATTGCCCCCCCTGCACCCCCAGCTCGTACGCCTATGCATATTTTTGATTTGGCAACATACTATTCAGGAATTCTGGCAATACTTCGAAATTCTAAATAACCATCACCCGTCAATCAAATTAACTACTAATATAAGTGATCAAAGCATGGACTTTCTCGACACAACAGTATTCAAAGGACCGGATTTTGATGTAACCAGGAAGGCGGATATAAAAGTATTTTTCAAACCCACTGATACCCACCAACTTTTACTAAAAAGTTCCTTTCACCCTAAACATACATTTTCAGGCATAATAAAATCACAAGTTTTACGATTTCGTAGAATTTGCACCCAAAAAGAGGACTTTGATAATGCGTGTCAATTGGTATTTAAGAAACTGCGAGAGCGGGGATATTCTAAACGCGGTGCCTCTTTTCACAACCGAAGACTACCGAAGACTACCGATGACCACAGAATACCACCGAAGACCTCAATTTATTATCTAAATCATTTTTAACAGTTCTTATGGTCAATTTTTCATCACGTAAATGCCCAATATGCCATCTTACAAGCCGTGACAGATAAAAAAAACTTAGTTATTTAGTTAACAATGCTGTGTTGGTTCCACAACACCTAATTGCATTTAAGACACAGATTTGAATTAAGATGAATATCAATATTCTGGTTGAGTATAGTTTTGTTAAATTGTTGTCTTACCCGAACACAATAACAGCATAACAATATTCTGCAATTTGCCCGATCAAATCGCAAACAATACAATATCTGATGGGTTCTCTATATCACTGAACAGAAACCATGCCACACACACTCGATCATCAAGATATTGATTAGTTGATTAGAGATTAAGGTGTTGACATGCGGAAAAACTGTTTATTTGCCGGTTCAACCACAGCCCGACGTAATTACTATGCATCGATACCAGACAGTTTTGAAGTCTGATCATATGCGTACGGGAGGGGGGTGCAGGGGGGGCGACCGCCCCCCCCCAAAATTTTCGGCTCGATCATATTCGGGCAAAATTCTCGACATATTCGGGCACTGAAAGTTCCTGAGTCTTCTTGTTTTTTTTAGAAAAATACCCACTAATATTGCCGGAAACCCATTTCCAGCCCGAATCCCTAGATTCTATTGAAGCAAAATACCCGAATATCGAGATATTCGTGTGGAAGCCTTGTGGGCTGGTGATATTTACAATGGTTGTTCGGGCACTTTAGGATTTATGGAGGTTTCGGATTTGATCACCGGGCATCGTCAAGGTCATCATCAAGCACCGATTTAGCTCGCGAAATAACAGTTCACTTGGCCAGTGTATTATCTATCAATATGAGTATTTCGGTATTTTTGGTATCAAATTAGTAACCCTTCATGATCACTTTTGTGCATGAATTCCGACATTGTGAGCATATTTCATGTTTTTTTTCTCATCCCTCTCGTCCAATAATCAACCCCCAATTATGTCTCAGAAGTCAGAGTGCAACAGATTGAATGTAGATTTTCAAAATTTTCTGGGGGAGGACCTTCCGCCCCGCTGCAGCGTAGTCGGGCTTGACCCGACGCGGCTCCGCGTTTAGTAGAATTCGGGCAGAGTCCGAGATTCGGGCACAAATCTCTCCCGCACCCCCAGTTTCAAAACCTCCCGTACGCCTATGAGTCTGATGCTTCTTTCAAGAAACACGTCAGATACATATTTAAGTGACGTTGCTCTATATGAATATGAGGGAATCTATAGTGTTAACGAATCAGAAAAGCTAAGAACAAACCCGAAAACATTCCAAAATATCAAAGACGAGATAAAAGTAAAACCACCGAAAAATATATATGTTGATTTGAATAGGGAAGATTCTTTCTTGGGTCCAAAAAACACTAAACAAATTCGCAATGTGAAATATAGAGAAAATAAAAAAACCGGAGGAGTCTTAGTTACTGCTAATGTAGCAGATGAAATTTTGTGTGTGTTGAAAATGTTAAACGAACATCCGTTTGTGCAACATGTGTCTCATCACAAGAACAAAGTGCCGTCAATAACATGCTACACTGAAGAACAGCTCGCAGATTTAAAAAGTTCTCAAAGATAGGTTAGATAGGTACGTGTTTCAGCCACGAAGGGCTAGCAATATTAAGTTACCAAAGTTGTGGACAAATAACAATGCCGAATCAATCAATAGAGTATTTAAATTTGCTATCAATTGGAAACCCCAATCGACACCTGAACTTATCAAAAAACTGTTCGATTGTGTTGATTATCAGTTTATGAATTTAAGAGCCGCTCTGCATAATACGGGGGATTATAAGCTTACGACAAATGAGAAAAGATACTTAGTATCTGAGCATTATTGGAGGTTAAGAACAACTGAACAAAAAAAGTCGATATTTTTAATGTTTTTAACAAATAAGAAAATAAAAAATCCACCTGAAACTATAATTTCATCAGATGGAAAATACCAGGTACCGACTAAAGCTCGAGATGTAGCAAAAAAACCTTGCCAAAGAAAACGCCCCGTGAATATGAGAACCCGTCCTCGTTAATGTCTCTTATTTATTGTTATTTGTGATGTATATATTCTTTGTTTCGTTATTCTTATCATATTTATTTGTGAATAAATGGTCTGATTGTACCCCTTGTATTTATTTGTCTTGCTTATATGCCAGACGGCACGAAACGACAGTCTGCTCAAGCAATGCAGACGGGTACATCAAAATGTCTCCGCAGCATTAAAAGCAAAACTCTTTCAGAAATTGAGAACCGGGATACAATCCTCGTTCCGGTTAACTCTAATCAATCTTTCGGATCTCGGCCGTGCAGTTCTACAAAATGTAGAACTTGCAAGCATATTTTAACAACCAATTCATTCTCTAATAAGCATAACAATAAACAATTCCCTATCAACGGTCAGCTTTCGTGTACCAGTACAAATATTATTTACCTAATTTCTTGCGACAAATGTCCTTTACAATACGTAGGTGAAACCAAAAATTCTTTGCGGGAAAGAATGGTCGGCCATCGTTTCGACATCTCCCATCATCTAGATAAACCGATAAGGAACCACTTCAACCTCATCAACCACTCTCTCGCAGATATGAAGGTGACACCAATTGAACAAGTCATATCTCAAGAAGACACCAACCCTAAAACTTCAAGACTATACAGGGAGAGCTTTTGGATGGATCAGCTTAAACCTATTTCACCTTCTGGACTTAACATACAGTTCGATTCTCAAATAATCCCATTTGTTACTCCGTTCAATAATATTGCTTGCCAAGCATCCCGAATTATCAAAAGATACTACACAGAGTTACAAAATAAATTTCCAACCATTTTCTACAAAAAATTAGTCTGTGCTTATTCCAAAAATAAAAACCTATATGATATACTTGTTCATGGACGGCTTGACCCAATCGACGATGTAGGTTGATTTAACAAATTAATTGAATATTACTGCCGTTATATCTTATTTATTGATATGAAACATGTATTTTCTATAGTTATTAATCGATTTCTTTCTTATTCTAGAGAATCTGGCTTACAATCAGCCTAATATTATTTTGTCCACAGTGAATTGCTTCAACAATGTTTTAGCTTTTACAGTAATAATCAGTATTTTAAATTTATTTATTAGATTCAAGAAGATTTATAGGACAGCCATTTATTATTTTCTTCTTTGATTTTGTTTATTGCATATTAGCATCACAAAGTTTATAAACATAACCTTAACCCTGTGCCAGTGCCTTCTATTTGAATAGCAACTTGTTGCTTTTCAATCACCCTAATCTCTTAAGTTAAGTTTTCGAGAATAAGGCCCCAGTTAACATAGCGAGCTGGGCATTTTAGCGGTAGGGGTCACTCCTGAGGGCGTCGCAGGCCGTCATTTGAGAAGGCCTGGATTAGAATATAAATCCTTTTATTTACAAAATAGACCGTAACAATAATAACTAGAACCATGAATGGTACCATGCAGTGCGCATCCGGTTTCGTCCATTGGTGAAAAGTGACATCTTTCAATCCATGTTGTCAGGTTTACAGAAGAAAGTTTGTTTAACACTGAAATGCAGAAGTTATTGTGAATTCGGTAGTGAAAAGTTGAATAACCAGTTCACACACGGTAGTCAAATGTGAAATAAACATTTCATGTTCGGTAGTGAAAAGTAATCTGACTAAAAAAGTCGTAATCACAGTTTGATATACATCAGTGGAAAACGCATATCACAAACTTTTAAATAAGTTCTAAAGTGCAAGAAAGGACACAATATGAAAGAGCCAAATCTCAATTTAGAAACGGACTACACAGCATTCATACTAAATAGCTTGAAATACAGATCGAAATTCATCAATACATAATTCGTTCAAAGAAAATATATACTAATGTTTCTTTTAAAACAGTTACAATGTAAGAAAAAGTACATTAATGATATGCCTATCGCCCAAACGCAAGTTAATGGGAGAGGACGATCGCCCAAACGCATCTTTATATCAAAATCTAGTACTCTCCCTTCAACTGAAATTTGAATTTAATGTTTTACAAGCAGATGAAAAAACCAATTTTCAATATTCAAAAAGCGCTATTTTCATTTTAAAATATTGTTTTCCATATCCTTTGAAAGTGCAGATTTAACATAATAAGACCGTGAAAGAATTTGTGACGCATATGAATAAGGTCACGTGTCAGAGCTCTTTAAAGTTAAAAACTGCAATTTTCAAATGGATATAAAACCGGAAATAAACATCGGAAAACCTAAATGAAAGTATCCGTAAATAGGTATCGTCAATGGCAATGAATTTGTTTCAGGTCATTTGGTCACCAGAGATCAAGGTCACGATATATGAGCCTTTAAAGTTTTGACATTTACTGATTTATCTTAACCGGAAATTGGAATAAATCAGAATTGAAATTCAAAAATCGGCTTCTCATGTTTTTGTAGCAATCGACTGTAGATTCCAAAAACATCAGAATTATGCAAATTTCATTACACTCTGAGGCCCCATTTTGCGTTTTATGAAAATATACCATTTCAAGATGGCGACTGATCTGTTACATCTGGGTGAAATTTTATTATTTGTATACTCTTGTGTCCATATTACAAACATACTGCAAAAAGAATTTTTCGAATATCTTCAAAATTCCGGAAGTTGAAATTTTAACTTTAAGAGCAAATGACGTCACAACCGGAAGTGATAAAAAAATTTTGAAAACATATTTTTGTTCGCCATCAAAATGGCTATCTATGTGTAGGTTTTCAGAACGATCAAAATAAAATTTGAAAAAAACACGCACAGTTTCAATGGAAATTGGCACAAATTTTTCAAACTTTAAAAGGCGGAATTTTTATTCAAGTATATTGTGTTGTATATCATTGGAAAGAGCAGACAGGGCATAGTAAGACGGTGAAAGAAAATAAGACATATGTAAATTAGGTCACGTGGTAGGGCTGTTTAAAGTTAAAAATTGCAATTTTCAAACGGCTATTAAACCGGAAGTAAACATTGGACATCTGAAAACAATATGTCATTGGATACATTTAATCAAGGACAATAACTTTTGTACAGGTCACAAAGTCACAGAAGGTCAAGGTCACAAAATATGGGCCCTGAAAGTTTTGACAATTACTGATTTATTTTTACCGGAAATCAGAAAAATTCAGAATCGAAATTCAAAAATCGGCTTCCCATGTTTTGGTCGCAGTCGACTGTTGATTACATAGACATACAAATTATGCAAATTCCATAACACCCTGAGGCCCCATTTTGCGTTTTATGAAAATATACCAATTCAAGATGGCGACTGATCCGTTACATCCGGGTCAAATTTTATGATTTGTATACTTTTGTGTCTACATAACAAACATACTGCAAAAAGAATTTTTCGAATATCTTCAAAATTCCGGAAGTTGAAATTTCAACTTTGAGAGCCAATGACGTCAAAACCGGAAGTGATATCGAAATTTTGAAAATTGCTAATTGTTCGCAATCAAAATGTCTATATACATGTAAGTTTTCAGGTTGATCAATATAAAATTGCAAAAGTTGAAAAAGTGGTCAAAAAAAGGTGCTCCAAAAGTCAGCAAGATTTTTCTCAAAATGATATTGTTAAACTTTTGTTTCGTGGACAATCGATTAGAGAAATAAACAAAGTCAGTCCGATCAAAATCGGTTGAAAAATAAAGGAGATAATGGCCAAAACGCCAAAACCCATATGTTCTCATACCTCATTTCCGGTTGGTAGGGCATGCGCCATTTTACATTTAAACAATACCGAGCAGTAGATTATCGTGGGAAATCTTGAGAGATTATATGTGGCATGCGTAGTTTTGGCTGGGCGCTCTGACCAGAAAGCGAAAAAAAAAAAAAAAAAAAAAAAAAAAAAGTCATTTGCAAAACAAAGCAGTGCGTTCGCTAGAACGCACTGCAATTAATAACATTGATCAGACTGTACCCATTACACTAATATAAACCATAGAAATACCAAATTATCTCGCGTAATTCCCCACAAAATATATTGACCATATTCTTTATTTTGATGCCGACAACAACAAGCTGACCTGTAAAAAATAAAACATGACCATTGAACGAAATTTGCATTCCGACACAAAAAATATGTGACAGAAATGATTAAACAAGTAGTTGCCTAGTAAGATACGCCCACTTTACTGATAAATTCGTTAAATTATACCAACAATTGTTAAAAATATTTTTGATATGTTATAATCACAAAATTACATAAAATTCAAACCTTAAATAACTGACAATTTTGAAGTCAAGGGCAATAACTCAAAATCTGTTCATCAAAAAATTGCCAAATTCTAACTTCTTAAAGATCTTATCAATATAAATGATTACACCAAATTTCACTATAATGTGGGCGTATAAAAATCAAATTTTGAAATAAAGATCAGGTGCAAAATAGGGGTACAATTGAGCTAAATTACTGTCTCAAAAATTAATATTGGGACTCTTATTAAAATCTGAGGTAGCTATGGGTTTCACCAAACTACAAGTATAACTAAAGTATCACTGATAATGGCATATAGGATACGTAACTAGAATAGCAATAAGTAAATTAAAAGACTGTATCAATAAATGGTGTAGTTACCTGTTCTGAACTAGGACAAGCTACTATCTGTCTATCTTCATCGTTATATTCTTCTTGTAATATCTGTTCTAGTTGTTGAAATGATTGTTGTACATTTACCTGGTTAAATAAAAACACAATGTATAGGTGTTGTGTGTCATGTGATCAGTGAGATAGCATGGGCTCAGGTCCCCCAGGGGTCAGAAAACCTGGTACCCTGTGGTCACAATTTGGCAGCCAACAAAGTCCCAAAATTGGTTAGCACTATTACAACAATTTATGGTCAAATGAAAGGAAAACTCATTCGTTCCTTTCGCAAATCATCATCATAGAAGCATTGTTACTAATGGACATACAAAGCAAATTTTATCGGTAGCTTATTTTCGTCGGTCATATATGATCGCCTCTGAGATCAAGGAAAAGGTTGACATACATGTCAAATAAATATTGAGCAAAAATGACAGTGAAAGACTTTTTCATTTAAAATTGATATATTTACACACTTTGGAAGTAGGGGGGCCCCAAGTGGGCGTGGTAGTGGACTATCACAGGCTCACAACCCAATAGGCGGGGTTCTATGGCCGCCTAGGCCCCGGAAGCTCTGAAAATGCCGGAGCTGGTATTTACTGATCTGAGCTGTTTTAAGCAAGTAAATTTAGATTCACTATCATAAGAATGCTCTCAATCTGTGCAATTTCTACCGAAAAGTAAGAAAACATTGTCTTTGTAAAGTAAGTACGTGTCACACCACGAGCCCTGCACACGACCAGTCATAATACTTAATCATAACGTTCAGGAAAATAAATGATGGGCCCCCCCAGGGCCCCACCGGTTTTAGCGTTTTCGAGCCCCCCTGGCCCCCCCCAGCAAAACACCCCTGGAAGGGATCATTCCAATCTAATCAAAATTAGATTACATTTCGTTTCGGTTATTTTTTTGAATGTCGACTCCATGTAATCTAACCACTTATATAAGGTGAGCATCTTCTGGTGACGAAAATTTCAGCCATCAAAAACTCCCTTCAAGAGCGCGGGTCTATGCATTGATATGCATTGTGGGAAGACAAAACAGAAAGTAAAGCAACAGAGAAGTCCAAATTATGACTTAATACAAATTATACCAATATAAACGTTGTTCTGATTGGTGGAGGGGTGGCACTAATATAAATAGCTTATTCGTCACCAGAAGATACTCGCCTTATAAAAGTGGTTTGATAACATGGAGTCGACAATCAAAAAATAACCGAAACGAAATGTAATCTAATTTTAATTAGATTGGGATCATTCCTATTCGGGGTTTTTATAACCTACCTTGATGGGTTTAAATAAAATAGATTCTGTATCTTTATTGGCTAAATATAAAGCCATTGATTTCTGTATAACTGGAGTTTTAGTTTTAACTATTTTATACGTCTCAGCTACAACATCGTGAAGTTTTTCTGGGGTAGCAAATGGTTGTTCTCTTAGTGAAACATTAGACGTCATTTCATCTTTCTTCATATTAATAACCACTGCAGACTAAAGTGAAAAGTTGGGAAATGGTTTTATTATTTATTGTTGATAAAAGTTTCATTATTAAATAAACCATAAAACTAAGTAATTTCCAATAAAATTACAGGCTATTATTGAAAAATGCCTAATAAAACTCTTAATAATTTTAAAAATTATAATAAATAAGGTAGTTTTCTGTATTTATCAGATTATACAGGTCGACTTACCCTAGATAAGAAAGATTTCAACTTGTTAGACTTACCCTTGATAGATAAGAAAGATTTCAACTTGTTAGACTTACCCTTGATAGATAAGAAAGATTTCAACTTGTTAGACTTACCCTAGATAAGAAAGATTTCAACTTGTTAGACTTACCCTTGATAAGAAAGATTTCAACTTGTTAGACTTACCCTTGATAAGAAAGATTTCAATTAGTTAGACTTACCCTAGATAAGAAAGATTTCAACTAGTTAGATTTACCCTAGATAAGAAAGATTTCAACTTGTTAGACTTACCCTTGATAAGAAAGATTTCAACTTGTTAAACTTACCCTTGATAAGAAAGATTTCAACTTGTTAGACTTACCCTAGATAAGAAAGATTTCAACTTGTTAGACTTACCCTTGATAAGAAAGATTTCAATTTGTTAGACTTACCCTAGATAAGAAAGATTTCAACTTGTTAGACTTACCCTTGATAAGAAAGATTTCAACTTGTTAGACTTACCCTTGATAAGAAAGATTTCAACTTGTTAAACTTACCCTTGATAAGAAAGATTTCAACTTGTTAGACTTACCCTAGATAAGAAAGATTTCAACTTGTTAGACTTACCCTAGATAAGAAAGATTTCAATTAGTTAGACTTACACTAGATAAGAAGAGATTTCAACTTGTTAGACTTACCCTTGATAAGAAAGATTTCAACTTGTTAGACTTACCCTTGATAAGAAAGATTTCAACTTGTTAGACTTACCCTAGATAAGAAACATTTCAACTTGTTAGACTTACCCTTGATAAGAAAGATTTCAACTTGTTAGACTTACCCTTGATAAGAAAGATTTCAACTTGTTAAACTTACCCTTGATAAGAAAGATTTCAACTTGTTAGACTTACCCTAGATAAGAAAGATTTCTACTTGTTAGACTTACCCTAGATAAGAAAGATTTCAATTAGTTAGACTTACACTAGATAAGAAGAGATTTCAACTTGTTAGACTTACCCTTGATAAGAAAGATTTCAACTTGTTAGACTTACCCTAGATAAGAAACTTTTCAAGATGTTAGACTTACCCTTGATAAGAAAGATTTCAACTTGTTAGACTTACCCTTGATAAGAAAGATTTCAATTAGTTAGACTTACACTAGATAAGAAGAGATTTCAACTTGTTAGACTTACCCTTGATAAGAAGAGATTTCAACTTGTTAGACTTACACTAGATAAGAAGAGATTTCAACTTGTTAGACTTACCCTTGATAAGAAGAGATTTCAACTTGTTAGACTTACCCTTGATAAGAAAGATTTCAACTTGTTAGACTTACCCTTGATAAGAAAGATTTCAATTAGTTAAACTTACCCTTGATAAGAAAGATTTCAACTTGTTAGACTTACACTAGATAAGAAGAGATTTCAACTTGTTAGACTTACCCTTGATAAGAAGAGATTTCAACTTGTTAGACTTACCCTTGATAAGAAAGATTTCAACTTGTTAGACTTACCCTTGATAAGAAAGATTTCAACTAGTTAGACTTACCCTAGATAAGAAAGATTTCAACTTGTTAGACTTACCCTAGATAAGAAAGATTTCAACTTGTTAAACTTACCCTTGATAAGAAAGATTTCAACTTGTTAGACTTACCCTAGATAAGAAAGATTTCAACTTGTTAGACTTACCCTTGATAAGAAAGATTTCAACTTGTTAGACTTACCCTAGATAAGAAAGATTTCAACTTGCTAGACTTACCCTAGATAAGAAAAATTTCAACTTGTTAAACTTACCCTTGATAAGAAAGATTTCAACTTGCTAGACTTACCCTTGATAAGAAAGATTTCAACTTGCTAGACTTACCCTAGATAAGAAAGATTTCAACTAGTTAGACTTACCCTTGATAAGAAAGATTTCAACTTGTTAAACTTACCCTTGATAAGAAAGATTTCAACTTGCTAGACTTACCCTTGATAAGAAAGATTTCAACTTGCTAGACTTACCCTAGATAAGAAAGATTTCAACTAGTTAGACTTACCCTTGATAAGAAAGATTTCAACTTGTTAAACTTACCCTTGATAAGAAAGATTTCAACTTGCTAGACTTACCCTTGATAAGTAAGATTTCAACTTGTTAAACTTACCCTTGATAAGAAAGATTTCAACTTGCTAGACTTACCCTTGATAAGAAAGATTTCAACGGTCCAGTTAACGTATCAGTTACATGATGGATGAAGTTTTCACAAGTTTTTTTTAATTGTTGATCGACATCATGTTTTGAATCAACAAAAAGCTCTGTAACTTGAGGTGTTCCCTGAAATCAAATAGAAAATAAAAATCAATTTAGAATAGGAACATCACAATTTATTACAAGTATCCTTTGTACAAACTGGTTCTTTGTCAAGCTTAAAGTGATTGTAAAGAGGTTTTCTAAACTTTGTATGTGTATTGGGGACACTAATAGCATCAATTTGCGCCAAACCAATTTCCATTCTGACGTCTGTGTTTCTTCTACTAAAACTAATGGTTTTATGACGTCACTACCAGTGATCTACCGGAAGCTACTATTGGTTTATATGCAGATCACTGTCAGTGACGTCATCAAGTTAGTTTTAGTGGAATTTCAAGAACCACAGAGATGTCAGAATGGAAATTGGTATGGCAAATTGATGTTATCAGTGTCCACAATATACATATGAAATTTAGAAAACCTTTTTACAATCCCTTTAATGATTTCACTTTGTCCTTTCATCAAAGGTATATAAATGACTGTTTTAATCTCAGTCTTTTCAATCCCTTTATCAACATCTGTTTTCTTGTCCATCCCAATAACTTTCAACCTCAATTTACTCATATCTTTATAAAAAAAATACCAAATAAACAACAATAATGACTAGTTGCCCCTTTGCATTGAGCTATGTTTGTAAAACTTGACAGAACTATATCTGCTAAATATTCACTTAAAACTTCAGATAATTCTAATGCTCCTTTCTATGTTAAATCAAGTTTCAAAGTTTTCAGGTGTGATATAATTTTTGATAATGAGAAAATGGAAGAGTGACATTTTCCAGAAATATTTTATCTGAAGGAAAATGAACTAAATTTACTACTAATGAATAGTAATATGATGAGAATATTTTACTGTGAAAGTAATATACAGTTGTGATAACATTGTATTTTGTTGACAAGAACAAGAAATTTTTAAAGGCATACTGTATTTTCCAAAACTGATGTCTCTATGGCCAGCTTTTTATGTGATCCACCACTTGATTGTAAATTCTGATCGTTTTCATGGAATCAACAAATATGTTTTGGAACATGGTTCAGAATGTGTAAAAAATAAGTCATCTTAACAGAACTAAGAAAATTAACAAAAAAAAAGAAAAATGTTTACGGAATGTTACTGTAGTCTACTGTTCCAATGTCACCAGAATTGAAACAGATGGGACCTGTTCTGAACAGGTGCATATTTGTCTAGACCAGGCCTTCTCAATTAATTTTGTAAAGGGCCAAACACATTTTATGAAAAAAATATAAGGGCCAAATATAACTTAGTAAGCAATTAAAGCAGAGCGATTTAGCGGAAGGGGTCACTTTTGAGGGGCCATTCTCAAGACCATCGGGGGCTGCCATTTGAGAAGGCCTGGCTTAGATAGACAGAGGCGACAACAAAACAAGTTGATTATTTTATATGATCTGGAATATAAAAAGATAGATACCTCTAAGATAAAGTGTATATAAAAAGATAGATACCTCTAAGATAAAGTGTAACAGAGCGTTTGTGCTGTTAAAGGCAAATAGTTGAGATTTCTTCTGAAGTAATGCATAGGCTGCATCTAAAATAAACAAACATAATATACAATAAGTTTTGATAGAAAATAAACATTGTTAAAGGTAGATATATCCTTTATGAAAAGATTCCTGATTGAAGACAAACTAAATAAAAGATGGTGTTTAAAGATGGGTTTTTGCATTTTTATGGGTCAAATCAAGCTTACTAATTGATTAATTGGTGTTTCTTATGAACAATCCATGTATTTGTAGGTTATTTAGCCGTATGTGGACGTAGAAAAACATGGGGAATTCATTTGACTTCATCAGCTTCAAAACGCTAAATTTAGACTCCATGTTTGATCACGTGACCAAATGACGTCATATATGATGTGTGATTAAAGCTGTATAAGAATACCAAAATACACGAGGATATCGGCACATTCTTTTAAAAATAATAGGCAATCAAATTGAATATTGAAAATCGGGCCGATCGGAAATGTAAACATGGGGATTCCCTTGGTAAATAGCTAATTACAAGTTAATTAGGGACCGCACAGATTAACTTTTGTACTTGGAAGTCGTTAAGATAACTGGCCAATCCATTTATATAAGAGTTTGACACACAACAAAAATTTGAAACAAAAATGAAGGAAACCATCTTTAAGAGAATGTTCCAGGTTTTCTAAATTCTTCAGTGGAAACAGTGATGGCATCAATTGCACCATGAAGGGAAAATGTCATATTGCTTAATGCATGCTCCTTGATTCATCAAATTACTACAAATTTTCAATCAGACATCTGTAGTTCTTGCAATTCCACTAAAACCAAGTATCTTATGACAACACATTTACTAGCATTTGCAATAGTTGCAACATTAAAGTCTTAGTTTTAGTGGAATTGTAAGTAATTGTAAGAACCACAGATATCTGATTGAAAATGTCTTCAATGTCCCCAATACACATAAAAAGTTTAGAAAACCTCCTTCCCTGACATTTTACAAACACTAACTAAATAAAATAAATGATTAAAATTAACACTAAAATAATCCAGCACCATTTTAGAATTATCAGTATAATTACAATACATATTCATTAAATAATTCAATTTGTTTTCTAGAAATAGTGTTTCACCAACTAATTTAATCAATCGAATTTGAAGAATTGAAAGCTAGGGCTAATTTTTCAACCCCATTTACATGTGAATTGTTTCGAAACATTATCTGCTTTGTTTAAAGGATGTATTCACCATCCATTTGACCAATAAAATCTAAGAATCTGGAATTCTTTAGCTTATCTAATCTGTAATAATGTTCACACCTCTCCCTCGAAATTTCAACCTTCAAATCCCAATATATCAATAATCAGAAGTGTTTGAACGTCAAAAATATGACTCGTCGTTTAGTAAGATTATGTCTTATATAGAAAACACATATACAGAAAATGAAAGATAAATGTTAAGGTAAGGATATAATCTAAGGATTGTGCACTTTTTGAGCAGTTCTAGTACTTTTGGAGGCTATATACATAATATATTCAAGGCCCAAATCCTCCCTCTTAAATGCTGAACATTCCCCTTTAAAAAAACAAGTTATTATATAATATATTCCCTTTATGTTTCTCATATTGTTCAAATCTTAATCATCCATTAGTTTTCTACCTTACAACTTTTTACAGGGACTTTTATTGTATTTATTTCTTTTTCAAGAAATTGTATTTTAATCAATCTGTTTTTACCCATCAACAAAATACATCTACATTTCAACAAAGTTAAAAAAGGTTTTCTAATCTAAGTAAACATATCAAGAATATTTAAGGTTATTTTGTGGTTTTTGAAGTCCTATGTCTGTGGTTCATGAAATCATGTGTCTGTAGTTCATGTCTGTCCTATGTTTGTGGTTCATGTATTCCTATATCTGTAGTTCATGTATTTCTATATCTGTAGTTCATGTCTGTCCTATGTCTGTGGTTCATGAATGTCCCTTGTCTGTGGTTCATGAAGTCCTATATATGTAGTTCATAAAGTCATATGTCTGTGGTTCATGAAGTCTTATAATGTGTGGTTCATGAAGTCTTATAATATGTGGTTCATGAAGTCTTATAATCTGTGGTTCATAAAGTCTTATAATCTGTGGTTCATAAAGTCTTATATCTGTGTGTGTGTGTTTTTTTTTTTGGTTTTTTTTTTTTTAAAGAAGAAAAAAGAAAGAAAAAAAGTCATATATCTGTGGTTCATTAAAGGGATTCGAAAGAGGTTTTCTAGCCTTTTTGTGTGTATGAAAGACACTTTAAACATCTATTTTGGGCATTCAAAATTCTCATTGGGTGCCCGTGGTTCCTGTTATTCCAGAAAGAAAAACGGGAAGTGACGTATGTGTCTTGAAATAAGTCAGACTGGATGATCAGGTACAGGGCATTATAAATACATGCTGTCACAACGCTATGACTTATATGATATCGCTGTAACAACATTTATCTAATAACGTCATATCGTTGTAACAACATGTATTTATAATGCCCTGTACCTGATCATCCAGTCTCACTTATTTCAAGACACTGAAGTCACTTCCCGTTTTTCTTTCTGGCATAACAGGAACCACAGGCACCCAATGAGAATTTTGACTGCACCAAATAGATGTTAGAAGTGTCTTTCATACACACAAAAAGGCCAGAAAACATCTTTCGAATCCCTTTAAATACTATATCTGTGGTTCATGAAGTTCTATAACCTGTGGTTCATTAAATCCTATATTTGTGGTTCATGAAGTCCTATATCCAAGATGTCCAGATTTATCATCATATATCAATAAACTGGAATTGAAATCTGTAATCAGCATATTCTTGAACCACAGAACCACCACAAATGTTGGATGTGAATTTAGAAATGTGCAAGTGATAGAGTTAATGATACACAAACTAAAATAGAAAACCTTTTTTATCACTTTTTTTTTACAATGACAGATCATGCAATTAAAAAAAAAATGGAATTCTTTCCTCATACAGGAAAACAAACATTAGTACACTACTAAATGTTACAATGGTCCATGCCCAGAAAAATCTACACAAACACAAAAAGGAACATACCCCTAAAACTGCTCAAACCAAGGCCACGTTCAGTAAAGGTCATTTCTAGAGATTATAGGTAAAATAAATAAGCTTAGTAAAAATTAATAAAACTAAAATGGTGCTATCATATACAAGTAGTCCGAAACTAGCTGACTCTATTTCTAGCCTTTGATAGATACTTAACTCTGAGGTAAATAAAACTTAAATTACCATCAACTGCTACAATCACATTACACTAATAACCTCTGTCTCATCAGGGGCCTTATTCTCGAAAACTTAACGAACAATGATTTTAGTGTTCCGGTCATCTAATTGGTCACTCACTAAAATCGATTTTAAATATAGATTTATTATTCAATCAGATTGCTGTATTTCTTAAAATCTGGATTTTTATCTAAATTAAATTTTTGAGAATAAGGCTCCAGGGCGGTACAAGTCACAACTGTCTATAAGAGGCTAGGTGGAGTAACTGTTCTTAATAATTAATAAATAGTCAAATATCTCTACCAACCTTTAAATTTGGTGAAGTCTAGATGAGTTTCTCTGATACTAAAATCAGCATGAAATGGTGCTATCTGTTCCCTCAATATTAACAAATGTTTCACTAAAAACAACTGCCCATCTACAGCTACCTGTAAAAAAAATATAAGGATAAGATATAAAATAAAAATTATTACTTCGAATTAAATTGCACATTTTTTCTGTGATTTCAAAAATCAGCTTCAAAATGGTAGGAATAGTCTGCGGTTTATTAGAAATACAAAAACTCTTTTCCAAATCGTGGACACCAAAAGCATCAATTTTCAATAAAAATTTGATTCAAGCAGTTTTGATGTGATTGATGATGTGTCACCCACAAAATAATGTTGTATCACATAGGACCTTTGCTGAAATGACTTAAAGGGATTGTAAAGAGGTTTCCTAAACTTTGTATGTGTATCGGGGACACTGATAGCATCAATTTGCGCCATTCCAATTTCCATTCCGACGTCTGTGGCTCTTACAATTCCACTTTAACTAACAGATTTTATGACGTCACCCCCACTGATCTACCGGAAGCTGCTATTGATATCAATGCAGATCAGTCATATAACGCATTAGTTAAAGTGGAATTGCAAGAACCACAGATGTTGGAATGATAATTTAAATAGCAAATTGATGCTATTAGTGTCCTTGATACATATACAAAGTTTAAAAAAACTCTTTACAATCCCTTTAATATAAATAGTTATTTAAGTGGAACTGCAGGAACCATTGCAGACTGTCTGAAAATATTTAGATTGCTGCAAATAAAACCTTATCCCTGTTTTGTGAGATCAGTAGGGCCTACACAGTACACAGATCTGTATCTACAGTCATATTTGTCAACCTCTCTAATTAAAGGGGAATGTTCAGAATTTTCGAGGATCGACTTGGGCCTTGAATTTATTTAAAAAGCATTCAGATTTACTGGAACTTCCCCAAAATCGCTCGATCCCTTAAATTTAACCCCTGCCTAAAAATGTATTTGTTATTTTCTGTATCTGTGTTTTCCACATATTAGGCATAGTCATATTTCTGACTTTCGAACGTTGAGAATTATGGATACACAGGGATTTGAAGGCTTTAATCTTGAGGGAGTTTAGATTAGCTAAAATAATCAAAGTTCTGGACTAATTTTTTTTGATCGAACGGTTAGTGAACATATCCCTTTAAACAGTGAAAGTCACAAACCGATAGTAAGGTGAAAGTAATTTCTGTACCTTTCTCTTGGTGATTCCATCTTCTGCTTTCTTTAAAGACTCAATACAGGCTTGTAAAGCTTCCTGTGATAATCCTTGAAAAGTTGTTTTCTAAAATTAGAATGTGGAACAGGCTATTTACTAACTTCTAGTACCTCTCTGCTGTGAAAGTTCCATGTGCAAATCAAGTAAGTTTTGTTATTGCCAAATTATTGTAGCCTTTGATAAAAAATTGAATGAAAAATGAATAGGAAAATAAATTGAATGAAATATAAATAGGATGAAAATTAAATTGGATGAAATATAAATTGGATGAAACATGAATAAGATGAAATATAAATAGGATGAAATATAAATTGGATGAAATATAAATTGGATGAAATATAAAATGGATGAAAAATATATAAGATGAAAAATAAATTGGATGAAATATAAATTGAATGAAATATAAATAGGATGAAAATTAAATTGGATGAAATATAAATTGGATGAAACATGAATAAGATGAAATATAAATAGGATGAAATATAAATTGGATGAAATATAAATTGGATGAAATATAAATTGGATGAAAAATATATAAGATGAAAAATAAATTGGATGAAATATAAATTGGATAAAATATAAATTGGATGAAAAATAAATTGGATGAAATATAAATAAGATAAAAAATAAATTGGATGAAAAATAAATTGGATGAAATATAAATTGGATGAAAAATAAATTGGATGAAATAAAAATGGGATGAAAATTGGATAATGATAATAACTTACATCAATACATCTATATAATTTAGATAATGTAACCAATGTACGTCGTACTGTAGGATACCACATTCCATGTAAATCTGCTGGTGACATGGGCATATTGGTTGGTGTTACTTCTAAACCTAGAAAAAGATGTAAAAAACTTTTTGTGGTATGCTTTTCAAACTCAATCTTTTATAATATACTATAGTATTAATAGAAGTAAGATGTAATTGTTACATGTCATTTACATTTTTGAACAAATAAAAAATCGTTAGAATTTGATCTCCCGCTGGTAGATCGGTAGATTCCAATCAATGATTTGTAAAAAATACTATCTTTTCATAGAATGAGAGGGTATCTGTGCGAATTGCCCGGGTGTGAAATTTCCGGGTGGCAGTTTTCCTGGATGTGAATCGTCCTGGGTGTAAAGTGCCAGGGTGTGAAATGCCTCGGGTGGAAGTTGTCCTGATGCAAATCATCCTGATGCAAATCATCCTGGTGCGAAATGTCCCGATATGAATTGGTCGGGCTGGAATTGTCCGGACGGGAATTATCTGGGTGTGAAACGCCCGCGCACGGAATGAGAGGTAGGTTACTGTCATACACGACCTTCACAATACGTTACATGTAATTTGACATGTCGTATCACAATACCTGATAACCTGATATATCACCATTCTATAGGTTCTAATATTAGATTTCTTTCATTATTGTTAATCTATTTTAATCATTATGTATTTTATAATCTGTGTATATTTTAATCTGTTAATCTTATTTATTGTTTCTATGTTTATTGCTATATACATATGTAAATGTCATGATGTATATATATTGGTAACCTAAATGTAAGAAGTGAGTTTAGACACGGACACCATACTGTAGGCAACATCCTCAGTATTGGCAAAGGGAGATAATAAATAGTATTGTTAAGCCCAGTATAAATTGTGTTATTTAAAGAGCAGCAATGTTTTAATAATCCTAAAGAAGAAACTGACGTAACCTTCCCAAGGAAGAAGTGTAACCACAAAGTCTTGTGTCTCTAATAGTTGAGTTAAAGTCTTGTCGGTTACTGATATATCGAGCCAGATTTTTATTCTAGTTGTATAATTTAATATTTACCTGGTATTTTAGTAGTGGGTGTTAAAGAAGGTATGCCATTTAAATCATCTTGTGTTACTGTTAACTGTGCAACCTCTTGGCTGGTGCTTGAAGCATTAGAAGGAGTTCGAGAATGGCTTGTTGCTGGTTTTTTCAAACTTTCAGCTATACTCTACAATAGATACAAATAAATTGTTACAGCAAATAAACTAAGCCAACTAGAGTTGTTGATTTGGTTGTATCCAAATCGCCTCCAAATTGTCTTTGTACATGTTATTTTTAATCAAATTTTCAGATATTTAAGTCACAATTGTTATCTAAAAGGAAAAAACTAAGCACTGCAATAAACCAAGGAAGTTTAGAGGAAGTTCACAGGAAGTTGTTCACTCTATTCCTCCAAGATATGATGTACTTCAAATAAACTGTCTTGCATATAGGCTGTCCTCCAGATAGGGTATACTCCCGATAGGATCATACATGTGTAATCTCCCGATAATGTTGGGTTTCTACCGCTTTTGCATGCCAGATAAACCGTGTTTCCACTGAGAATTGTGAATGGAAGCTAGCTCTAAGCCAGCCTAGAGCTACCTTTATTGCCAAACACATTGTGTTTACACTGAGTTTTACTGAACGGCTTTAGTCTCGATCATAAAGTCACACATTATAGACAGCACGCGATCTACATGACTTATCATTTACTCTACTAGTTAACGATTAACAGCGCGCGCCACCTATTGCCGAACGAGGAAAAAGCTGTCTTTTTGTGTTTTCATTGAGTAAATGAAAGCTAGATTTCATTTGGCCCCCGATAAATTGCCGAACGCAAAAAGCTTTGATTGCCTAACCGTTGGGAACTTGCCCAGTAGAAACACACAAAGCTAGCTTAAAGCGGGCTTTTTTTGTCAGTGGAAACACAGTTATAGAGTGTACTCCACAGAGGATGTGCTCCAGATAAGATGTGCTCCATATAGTTTACACATGTTCTTACCTCCATCATTTCTAGTTTTTCAGGGTAGGCCAGATCACCGGATGCAGGGGCATAATTCAATATATCACTTTTAATATAAATATAGGTACGATAAACCAGTCTCTCTTGTACATCCATCAACATCTGTTTACATATCACTTCAAATGCTCCCAGTTCTTGAACTAAAAATAAGTATTGAGTTGAATTAAAGGGATTGTAAATAAGTATTGAGTTGTAAATAAGTATTGAGTTGAAATTAAAGGGATTGTAAATAAGTATTGAGTTGTAAATAAGTATTGAGTTGAAATTAATGGGATTGTAAATAAGTATTGAGTTGTAAATAAGTATTGAGTTGAAATTAAAGGGATTGTAAATAAGTATTGAGTTGTAAATAAGTATTGAGTTGAATTAAAGGGATTGTAAAGCGGTTTTCTAAACTTTGTATGTGTATCAGGGACACTGATAGCATCAATTTGCGCCATTCCAATTTCCATTCCGATGTCAGTGGTTCTTGCAATTCCACTAAAACTAACCTGTTTTATGACGTCACTGACAGTGATCTACCGGAAGCTATTATTGATATCTATGCATATCAATGTCAGTGACATCATAAAACGAGTAGATACAATCTCTTTAACTGTTAAAAACGGCTGTTTCATTGGTAGAGTGAGATTCTTGACTTACGGAGTCAAGTTAACAGCTCTGTATAGCAGATATGAATGACCAATAAGCTGTAACATAATTTGTCAAAGGAGAATTACTGTTACTGGATAATATCTCAGGGCCTTATAAACAAACCTTGTATGTACCATACTTAAAGGAATACAACCTCTTATATTGAAGAAAATATTTAAATTCTCAAACTTGGTCAATAAGAATAGGCCTATTTATGAAGTTATAAATAACCTACAGATTACAAGGTTTTCCATGATAATAACTTGTAATTCTATTGATAATGACTTAGTTTTATGGATCTTTTAGATTCTGTTTGAATAACCTGTAATATTATTACCTAAAATTACCTAGTTTTAAGGTTTATTTGATTCTGTTTGTATACTGTAGACACCTTTAATGAATATTTGATGGCTCTTTGCCAAAAGTGAATAAGTCCATGATTTTCGATTTTCACTTTATGACTTTTTCTGATGTAATTTTTGACACTCTATGACCTCAAGAAGTGCAAAAGTCTTTCCTTTATTATAAACCTAGCAACAGAGATCTTGAAAAATGAATAAGTCCTTTGAAATGCCTTGGTCTACAACCAAAAGTGAATATATTTATATATCAAATATTGGCTGCATTAAAAGTCTTAGAATATGAAATTTAATACTCTTATTGACCAAGTTTGAGTTCTAAAATTTTTTACTCATTTTAAGAGGTAGTATCGCTTTAACTCTTGGCCAAGATTGAGAATTCATATTTTATGCTAATTTTAAAATTAAACTTACCATTATTACTGACATGTTCTTCCATCATTTCTATTTTTAGAATACTGCATAACTCAGACAGAGTTTCTAGATGGTTGACATGTATTATTAATGGTCTAAATACATCATATAGATTATTACACATTCTCTCTAACATCTCACTGTAATATAGTCAGAATACAAGATGGTTGACATGTATTATTAATGGTCTAAATACATCATATAGATTATTACACATTCTCTCTAACATCTCACTGTAATATAGTCAGAATACAAGATGGTTGACATGTATTATTAATGGTCTAAATACATCATATAGATTATTACACATTCTCTCTAACATCTCACTGTAATATAGACAGAATACAAGATGGTTGACATGTATTATTAATGGTCTAAATACATCATATAGATTATTACACATTCTCTCTAACATCTCACTGTAATATAGACAGAATACAAGATGGTTGACATGTGTTATTAATGGTCTAAATACATCATATAGATTATTACACATTCTCTCTAACATCTCACTGTAATATAGTCAGAATACAAGATGGTTGACATGTATTATTAATGGTCTAAATACATCATATAGATTATTACACATTCTCTCTAACATCTCACTGTAATATAGTCAGAATACAAGATGGTTGACATGTATTATTAATGGTCTAAATACATCATATAGATTATTACACATTCTCTCTAACATCTCACTGTAATATAGACAGAATACAAGATGGTTGACATGTATTATTAATGGTCTAAATACATCATATAGATTATTACACATTCTCTCTAACATCTCACTGTAATATAGGCAGAATACAAGATGGTTGACATGTATTATCAATGGTCTAAATACATCATATAGATTATTACACATTCTCTCTAACATCTCACTGTAATATAGTCAGAATACAAGATGGTTGACATGTATTATTAATGGTCTAAATACATCATATAGATTATTACACATTCTCTCTAACATCTCACTGTAATATAGTCAGAATACAAGATGGTTGACATGTATTATTAATGGTCTAAATACATCATATAGATTATTACACATTCTCTCTAACATCTCACTGTAATATAGTCAGAATACAAGATGGTTGACATGTATTATTAATGGTCTAAATACATCATATAGATTATTACACATTCTCTCTAACATCTCACTGTAATATAGTCAGAATACAAGATGGTTGACATGTATTATTAATGGTCTAAATACATCATATAGATTATTACACATTCTCTCTAACATCTCACTGTAATATAGTCAGAATACAAGATGGTTGACATGTATTATTAATGGTCTAAATACATCATATAGATTATTACACATTCTCTCTAACATCTCACTGTAATATAGACAGAATACAAGATGGTTGACATGTATTATTAATGGTCTAAATACATCATATAGATTATTACACATTCTCTCTAACATCTCACTGTAATATAGTCAGAATACAAGATGGTTGACATGTATTATTAATGGTCTAAATACATCATATAGATTATTACACATTCTATCTAACATCTCACTGTAATATAGTCAGAATACAAGATGGTTGACATGTATTATTAATGGTCTAAATACATCATATAGATTATTACACATTCTCTCTAACATCTCACTGTAATATAGTCAGAATACAAGATGGTTGACATGTATTATTAATGGTCTAAATACATCATATAGATTATTACACATTCTCTCTAACATCTCACTGTAATATAGTCAGAATACAAGATGGTTGACATGTATTATTAATGGTCTAAATACATCATATAGATTATTACACATTCTCTCTAACATCTCACTGTAATATAGTCAGAATACAAGATGGTTGATATGTATTATTAATGGTCTAAATACATCATATAGATTATTACACATTCTCTCTAACATCTCACTGTAATATAGTCAGAATACAAGATGGTTGACATGTATTATTAATGGTCTAAATACATCATATAGTTTATTACACATTCTATCTAACATCTCACTGTAATATAGTCAGAATACAAGATGGTTGACATGTATTATTAATGGTCTAAATACATCATATAAATTATTACACATTCTCTCTAACATCTCACTGTAATATAGACAGAATACAAGATGGTTGACATGTATTATTAATGGTCTAAATACATCATATAGATTATTACACATTCTCTCTAACATCTCACTGTAATATAGACAGAATACAAGATGGTTGACATGTATTATTAATGGTCTAAATACATCATATAGATTATTACACATTCTCTCTAACATCTCACTGTAATATAGACAGAATACAAGATGGTTGACATGTATTATTAATGGTCTAAATACATCATATAGATTATTACACATTCTCTCTAACATCTCACTGTAATATAGTCAGAATACAAGATGGTTGACATGTATTATTAATGGTCTAAATACATCATATAGATTATTACACATTCTCTCTAACATCTCACTGTAATATAGACAGAATACAAGATGGTTGACATGTATTATTAATGGTCTAAATACATCATATAGATTATTACACATTCTCTCTAACATCTCACTGTAATATAGTCAGAATACAAGATGGTTGACATGTATTATTAATGGTCTAAATACATCATATAGATTATTACACATTCTCTCTAACATCTCACTGTAATATAGTCAGAATACAAGATGGTTGACATGTATTATTAATGGTCTAAATACATCATATAGATTATTACACATTCTCTCTAACATCTCACTGTAATATAGACAGAATACAAGATGGTTGACATGTATTATTAATGGTCTAAATACATCATATAGATTATTACACATTCTCTCTAACATCTCACTGTAATATAGACAGAATACAAGATGGTTGACATGTATTATTAATGGTCTAAATACATCATAGAGATTATTACACATTCTCTCTAACATCTCACTGTAATATAGTCAGAATACAAGATGGTTGACATGTATTATTAATGGTCTAAATACATCATATAGATTATTACACATTCTCTCTAACATCTCACTGTAATATAGTCAGAATACAAGATGGTTGACATGTATTATTAATGGTCTAAATACATCATATAGATTATTACACATTCTCTCTAACATCTCACTATAATATAGACAGAATACAAGATGGTTGACATGTATTATTAATGGTCTAAATACATCATATAGATTATTACACATTCTCTCTAACATCTCACTGTAATATAGTCAGAATACAAGATGGTTGACATGTATTATTAATGGTCTAAATACATCATATAGATTATTACACATTCTCTCTAACATCTCACTGTAATATAGTCAGAATACAAGATGGTTGACATGTATTATTAATGGTCTAAATACATCATATAGATTATTACACATTCTCTCTAACATCTCACTGTAATATAGTCAGAATACAAGATGGTTGACATGTATTATTAATGGTCTAAATACATCATATAGATTATTACACATTCTCTCTAACATCTCACTGTAATATAGTCAGAATACAAGATGGTTGACATGTATTATTAATGGTCTAAATACATCATATAGATTATTACACATTCTCTCTTACATCTCACTGTAATATAGTCAGAATACAAGATGGTTGACATGTATTATTAATGGTCTAAATACATCATATAGATTATTACACATTCTCTCTAACATCTCACTGTAATATAGTCAGAATACAAGATGGTTGACATGTATTATTAATGGTCTAAATACATCATATAGATTATTACACATTCTCTCTAACATCTCACTGTAATATAGACAGAATACAAGATGGTTGACATGTATTATTAATGGTCTAAATACATCATATAGATTATTACACATTCTATCTAACATCTCACTGTAATATAGTCAGAATACAAGATGGTTGACATGTATTATTAATGGTCTAAATACATCATATAGATTATTACACATTCTCTCTAACATCTCACTGTAATATAGTCAGAATACAAGATGGTTGACATGTATTATTAATGGTCTAAATACATCATATAGATTATTACACATTCTCTCTAACATCTCACTGTAATATAGACAGAATACAAGATGGTTGACATGTATTATTAATGGTCTAAATACATCATATAGATTATTACACATTCTCTCTAACATCTCACTGTAATATAGTCAGAATACAAGATGGTTGACATGTATTATTAATGGTCTAAATACATCATAATGATTATTACACATTCACTCTAACATCTCACTGTAATATAGTCAGAATACAAGATGGTTGACATGTATTATTAATGGTCTAAATACATCATAATGATTATTACACATTCTCTCTAACATCTCACTGTAATATAGACAGAATACAAGATGGTTGACATGTATTATTAATGGTCTAAATACATCATATAGATTATTACACATTCTCTCTAACATCTCACTGTAATATAGACAGAATACAAGATGGTTGACATGTATTATTAATGGTCTAAATACATCATATAGATTATTACACATTCTCTCTAACATCTCACTGTAATATAGTCAGAATACAAGATGGTTGACATGTATTATTAATGGTCTAAATACATCATATAGATTATTACACATTCTCTCTAACATCTCACTGTAATATAGTCAGAATACAAGATGGTTGACATGTATTATTAATGGTCTAAATACATCATATAGATTATTACACATTCTCTCTAACATCTCACTGTAATATAGACAGAATACAAGATGGTTGACATGTATTATTAATGGTCTAAATACATCATATAGATTATTACACATTCTCTCTAACATCTCACTGTAATATAGTCAGAATACAAGATGGTTGACATGTATTATTAATGGTCTAAATACATCATATAGATTATTACACATTCTCTCTCACATCTCACTGTAATATAGACAGAATACAAGATGGTTGACATGTATTATTAATGGTCTAAATACATCATATAGATTATTACACATTCTCTCTAACATCTCACTGTAATATAGTCAGAATACAAGATGGTTGACATGTATTATTAATGGTCTAAATACATCATATAGATTATTACACATTCTCTCTAACATCTCACTGTAATATAGTCAGAATACAAGATGGTTGACATGTATTATTAATGGTCTAAATACATCATATAGATTATTACACATTCTCTCTAACATCTCACTGTAATATAGACAGAATACAAGATGGTTGACATGTATTATTAATGGTCTAAATACATCATATAGATTATTACACATTCTCTCTAACATCTCACTGTAATATAGTCAGAATACAAGATGGTTGACATGTATTATTAATGGTCTAAATACATCATATAGATTATTACACATTCTCTCTAACATCTCACTGTAATATAGACAGAATACAAGATGGTTGACATGTATTATTAATGGTCTAAATACATCATATAGATTATTACACATTCTCTTCAACATCTCACTGTAATATAGTCAGAATACAAGATGGTTGACATGTATTATTAATGGTCTAAATACATCATATAGATTATTACACATTCTCTCTCACATCTCACTGTAATATAGACAGAATACAAGATGGTTGACATGTATTATTAATGGTCTAAATACATCATATAGATTATTACACATTCTCTCTAACATCTCACTGTAATATAGTCAGAATACAAGATGGTTGACATGTATTATCAAAATTAGATTACATTTTGTTTCTGTTTTTTTCATTGTAATCTAAGAAGGTTTATAAGGCGAGCGTGTTCTGGTGAAGCTATTTATAGCATGTGCCAACCTTCCAAAACAACGTTTACAAGCGCGTTTCGTATTTCGTTATAATATGGACTGCCGTGTCGTTATACTTTCTGTTTCGTTCTCCCACAATGCATAGACACGCAATCTACAAGGTAGTTTCTGATTGGCTGAAATCTACTTTACCAGAACATGCTAGCCTTATAAACCTTCTTGGATTAATATAGTCGAAAATGAAAAAATGACCAAAACGAAATGTAATCTAATTAGAATGGTCCTTGGCAATCCTCTTACGTTGATCTTTCCCTGATTATCCATACTGATAAACTTATTGAAGGTCAACAGACTTTCGCCAATTGAGATTAGAACCCTAGACCATTTGTTCGAGATAATAAACAAAACCCCTGCTAAAACCACCCTTATTCATATCATAACTTGATCATGTAAATCATGTAAAATCTGAGTAAATGTCGAAAGAAATTTTAAAGATGTCAAGGAGGTAATTTCCCTACCTTAAATGTTTTTTTTTCGCACTATGAGCCTCGATGTGGATCCAAGATGGCTGACATGCGATTAAGCAATCGTATGTACTTCGGCAATTTTCTATCAATAATAACCTTGTATGCAGATAGAAGAAAACCTTCCAAGGTCATTTGGCCGCAGTAGAATACGCGATAAAAAATAGTTCCTCAGCTCATGCTAGTTACCTCCCTTGTACATTATCTTTTGTAGACATAAAATGTCTGGTTGTCAGAGACTAGTCAGAATCAACTTGGAAGTAGCTGCATACAAGGTTATTGTCAGGCGTAGCGAGAATGGCCGACATATTTACGATTGGCAATTAAGGTCTAAAGAACCCAAGAAAGTACTAATATACAGCAACTCATACTTACTCTAGTAATGGTGTTGGTTTGGAAAAGAAATTAAAGAATAATTGATATTCATCTTCACAAACATGAACCATGAAAGCACAACCACTCCTGACCTGAAATATAAAGGAATACTACCTCTTAGAGCAGTGTTTCTCAAACTTTTTTGGTGGTTACCCCCCTTTGCAGACCGTGATTCTTCATTACCCCCTCAAACTTGTTGCAGTTCACAGACAGCAAGAGCGAAAAAATTAGGATCACAATTTTTCGTGCATCTGAGACCATTTCGGGCAGCCATTTCCTTTCATTTGCTAGCCATCCCTCAACCCGCTTCGATAGGGGTGCACTCTAGGCCAATCAGAGGACGTCTTAAAACCAGCAACGAGTCTGTTCCAAAGCTGCCACCGCAGCGACAATTTTCCTGGAAAGCAGCCTGCGTGCATATTCATATAACCGGTCTCAGGCACTTGCAATAGCACAGCAACATATAACTTATTTAATATTCGCAATACATTATCATTTGTACAATTCAACATACATAGGAAATTCACCACCTGAATTATCATTATATCCAGAAATAGCGATTACCCTCCCAGAAATACCATGGCTCCCCAATGACCCCTTTTGATTCCATGGCTCCCTTCAAGTCGTCCATTATCCTGTTGAGAAACAGTGTCTTAGAAAAAAAAAGCAAAATTCTCAAACTCAAAATTAGGCACTTGTACGGTGCCATAACTATACTGTATAATCTGATAAATCCCGAAAACTTTCTTATATATTATAATGCTATAAGCTTTAACAAAAAAAAATTCCAGCTTCTGAGCAGGGTTGGCAAAAAAGTAGTTCTTTATATATTAACAATACCTCATGATGGGTTTGGTGACTTAAAGGTGCAAAAACATACAAACTCGCTATTCAGTTGCACTTAAGTATGTATATCAGAACTTCTGATTCAGGAGTTTCCATAAAGAATTACATTGACAAATTCAAATCTAATCTGCAGGATTTTTTAGTGTCTGGATAATCCAAACTACATTATTTGTGAAGAAGCACAATGACTTTTAATCTACATTGTTTGTTATACTTTTGATGTGATATTATGAATATAAACTAAAACAATTTGAATATGTTTTCCCTGTTTTCAATTTTCATTCATTAAAAGGTGAATAAATGCTCTTGAATTAATATTGACGCCTTGGGGCGTAATCGCGTTAGTTTTAGGTATAGCATATTCATTCAAACATAACATTGTTTACATCAAACAAGATCAAAACTATTGATTAAAGATAATTTGTTTTTTTATCAATTCTATAAACAAGTTTGGAAATGAAAATGAAATGAAATCAATGGAGTTTTACATCCTACTTTTACTGCAAACGCCATGCAGTGTGCAATGAGGGAAATGAGCCTGCTCTTATTATCGATTTCCAACTGTCGAGGGATCTTTAACGTGCACAGCCTCGGGGCCTCGGTTTATTGTCCCATCCGAACGACTAGACACTTTTCCATGTCAGCCCCTCTGAACTGCATCACTGACAAGGGGAAACCGAGTTAAAAAATCTGAAGGTATCATTTCTCATTGAGTTTTGTGATTATCAAAAGCGATTAGTCTTACAATAAAAAACAACAATAAATGTACTTGATCACTGAATCTTATTCTGTCCATTAAATTTTTTTTGTTTTTTTGTCTATAATATATTGTATATTGCATCTATGTTTGTCCCCATGGGCTGGGTGTGAGACAGGACCGTATCACTCGTGGAATTGGGCCTAATTCTGACCCATGTAAAATAAAGAGTTTGTTATTATTATTATTACAGTTTTTATGGATATAGACATCTATTTATTATTGAACACGACGTTTCATTACACATACAGGTAACGTTATTAAATGATGATCACTTCACTTGACAAGTTACCTGTATGTGTAATGAAGCGTTGTGTTCAATAATAAATAGAAGTCTATATCCATAAAAACTGTTTGTTTCTTAATGTGCCTTGATACTTCTTACAAGGATTAGTCTCTCTATATTTTAAAGTGGAACTACGTCTTAGAATGAACAAACAAATTAAATTTTCAAACTTGGTCAATATGAGTTTATATTCATCAGGGGACAAACCTAGTGGCATAACTATAAAAAAGATTACCTAAATAATCTGATAAATCCAGAAAACTATGTTTAAATACAATAATTGATAAATGTCTTAATCCAATTTAAAGGGCCATTCTGCTTTTTTGAAAAAAAGTGTTCATTAACAAAAATGTTGCAAATGTTACCTGAAAGTATTTCTAAAGTATGCTTATTGTATCTCTGTATCTTCTTGATCAAACTGAATTTGTTTTTAAAGGGTTAATTAAAATCAGGGAGTTCTTATTGTTAATTAAGCAATCTGACCTAGTTTTTGTGATTGTCTCAATAATTGCTCAATATTTCTAACTGAAACTTTAAGAATACATGGAAGATACATTTCTCTACAATTAGGCGTTTATTTTACTCAAATCCGTTCAGTAGTTTTTTTACAACGAACTTAAAAGCCTTAGTAAGGTTTTTAAATATTTTAGCATGTTTTTAGCGCTGGATTTTTTTAGTTTAAACTTTCAGATACATTAAAAAGCACACAAAAGATTATGGTGTATAGTTTTCACAAATTTGAACAAAAAAAAAATTTTGACCTAGAAAAAATTCAAACTGTCCCTTTAACAAATTTTGTAATATTGTTAAAAAAGAAAATCACAAAGTTTACCTAATATTATTTGATATACCTTTTTAATTTTGATATTAATTCAGTCATGTTTTGAGGCCATTTACCTCATAGGCAACATCTATATTTTTTATCTTCATGTTAAAGCCACATAAGCCCAGACTTGGACATTGAGAAAAAGTCTTCTCATCGTTTTTTTTTTTTAAAGTTAGCACTTAAAAATGAATATTGAAAAAAAAAATTCGATTTCCTTTCGTGGTTCTAATTCTACAGCCATTTGAAAGAAATTTTGTTTGTTTACAATCAACACGTCAATAACCCACAAGCTCCGCCCACTACTAGAACGCGCTACTTGAAATTGGTGTATGACGTCATTTAACTAACACGCCCCCCGCTTGACCTCATTAGCATGTAATTTAATGGAAATCATTTTATTAGATCCCGACTTTAAATCCAGCGGCATCGAAGCCATCTGAGTACCCAAAGCCGTGAATTTTAGTTTTTTGACTTAATTAAACATCAGAGATTAAGCTAGAATGCCTTTTGTACCGAAATCCCGTTTTTTTTCATTTTGTAAACAAACGATTCCCGCAATGTGGCTTTAAATGAATATTTATATATATTATCAGATGTTAGGATCTTGTTAACATTATCACCTTGAGCAATAATTGTGTAACAGATAATATTAAATGAAAATTTCACCGGGTATTTGATTATGAAACATGATAATCAAAATATATAATTTGTAGCCTCAATAATCAATTAAAGTGTGCACCAAAATCACAGGGTTCTAGAAAAGTCCATCGTATTGTACTACCGTACGCATGTCTATTATATGTATTATTGTGTACGTGACATTCGACAGGTAGCTATTGACAGCTGATCAATAAGTAAGGGACATAACTCTAATAAACAAAATGACATTTTTCAGCTATCCGGAATATCTATAAACCGCACGAATTTATCGGGAACGGAAATGTGCGGATAAACAAGGTTCCACTGTATATCAATTATTTGACCCAGCCCTAGATAGTTGTGAACAATATTGCTGAATAATTTAGCTAAAAATGTCCTGGTTTTGAGACATATCCCTTTAAACTGGACTGTCAAATAAAATTTTTTGTTACAAACATATTGAGTTTTTATTACCCTGTTTATTTACAAACAGAACTTGGTTGATTAACTTTATTTGATAGTAAATCAACATGATCTTTTCGTTTTATGTCCATCTATTTAAAAAAAATTCAGTTTACAACTTTAATAATTTTACATTGTTAATTCTGAATTAATTACGCTATTTAAAAATACTTTTAGATACAGTGTTTCTTCATAAATTTCTGAAAAAAGGCAGTTTTAGACAATTTTCTCGTTGTTGATAGATATTAATAGTGACATCATATAACAAATATAACCCACCAAAGATAAACAAATATAACCTACCAAAGATAAACAAATATAACCTACCAAAGATAAACAAATATAACCTACCAAAGATAAACAAATATAACCCACCAAAGATAAACAAATATAACCTAACAAAGATAAACAAATATAACCCACCAAAGATAAACAAATATAACCTACCACAGATAAACAAATATAACCCACCAAAGATAAACAAATATAACCTACCAAAGATAAACAAATATAACCTACCAAAGATAGACTAATATAACCCACCAAAGATAAACAAATATTACCTACCAAAGATAAACTAATATAACCTACCAAAGATAAACAAATATAACCTACCAAAGATAAACAAATATAACCCACCAAAGATAAACAAATATAACCTACCAAAGATAAACAAATATAACCTACCAAAGATAAACAAATATAACCTACCAAAGATAAACAAATATAACCTACCAAAGCACAATGATCTCGGGAATGTTTTTTAGCTAAATCTGTTACTGTTGATGATATACTGGGACCAAGTAACTTCTCTCTTTGTAGAAAATAACATTGATGACATTCATTTAATACTTCAATATATCTACAATATAAAATAACACTTATAACATGTATTTAATATTTCAATATATCTACAATATAAAATAACACTACAATATAAAATAACACTTATTCACATTCAATTAATACTTCTAGATAATATCTAGAATATAAAATAAAACTATAATATAAAATAACACTTATAACGTATTTAATATTTCAATATATCTTAAATATAAAATAACATTAGAATATAAAATAACACTAGAATATATAATAACAGCAATGACATTGAATTAAATATTTCAATATATCTAGAATATAAAATAACACTAGAAAATAAAATAACAGCAATGACATTCTGATACCTCCAATATATATATACAGAGAACACAAAACAGAAAAATCGATCTCAAATTTATCTTAACAAATCTCAAAGAAATCCTTATAATATCTCAAAATCACTAGGAATAAATCCTTATAATATCTCAAAATCACTAGGAATAAATCCTTATAATATCTCAAAATCACTAGGAATAAATCCTTATAATATCTCAAAATCACTAGGAATAAATCCTTATAATATCTCAAAATCACTAGGAATAAATCCTTATAATATCTCAAAATCACTAGGAATAAATCCTTATAATATCTCAAAATCACTAGGAATAAATTGAGCTAAAAATACTTACTCTGGTGATTTGTCAGTTCTTATTTCAAGTTGTTCTGTTAATAGTTTTACTCTGGGTGCATTCGCTCGAAATTTACCATAAAATAAGGTGAATGCATTGTCAGCAATATTTGGGGTGTCCTAAAAGTATTAAAGAAAAAGAAATATTTTTTAAAGCGATACTACATCTTAGAATGAACAAAAAAATTAAGTTCTCAAACTTGGTCAATAAGAGTATATATTCATCAACGGTGTCCAAAGTATACAAACAGAATCAAATAAACCCATAAAACTATGTAATTTTCCAAACAATTACAGATTATTATTTATAAATGTCTTAAATTGGATTAAGGCATTTATCAATTTTTGTATTTAAACATAGTTTTATGGATTTATCAGATTATTTAGGTAATCTGTTTTATAGTTATGCCACTAGGTTTGTCCCTTGATAAATATATACTCCTATAGAACAAGTTTGAAAATTAAATTTTTATGTTCATTCTAAAACGAAGTATCACTTTAAGATTCAATGTATATTGTTAAGAAATACAGTCAAACTGGTATTAAGCAAGTGGTCAAGGAAATGCTCATCAGTGGCTGCTTACCAAGGGGTGGTGCTTAACAGAAGTTCATGTATAGTGAGACAGGGCCATGTGACATAATTCTGAATCAAGTAAAATAAAGAATTAAATATATCATTTATTAAATAATATTATTAAAGGATTGTAAAGTGGTTTTATAAACTTTGTATGTGTTTCGGGGACACTGATAGCATTAATTTGCACCATTCCAATTTCCATTCCGACTTCTGTAGTCCTTGCAATTCCACTAACACTAGCGTGTTTTATGACGTCACTGACAGTGATCTGCATTGATATCAATAGTAGCTTCAGGTAGATCACTGTCAGTGACGTCATAAAACGGGTTAGTTTTAGTAGAATTGCAAGAATCATAGACGTCGGAATAAAATTGGAATGGCGCAAACTGATGATATCAGTGTCCCCGATACACATACAAATGTCAGAAAATAACTTTACAATTCCTTTTATTGTCACATATTGTTCAAAAGAAGGTTTAAAAGTTTTCAACAGAGTAAAATTCAACAAACCTTTTTTGGTTGTACTTGTTGCGTGGCATTTTGTAAGATATTAGTAACATGTATTTTGATAAGTCCTAGAGCTCTAGATAAACATTGTTTAAATCTAGCTAGATACGTTGAAGATTCTTTAAAACGTGGCTGAAAGTACAAATCACAAGTTCAAAAAATTACATTGAAGAAAGTGCTGGGACATGGGTGACGACAATATACGCCCCCTGTTAACGTAAAATAGTGACTAGCTCCGTGTTGTTACCGGAAGTTGTCAAGCATCTAAAAGGAAAACTTCCACCCGTGCTCTTCATTCGATGAATATGAGGTAGTCGAAGAAGCATGGTCTGACGGCCATCTTGTCATCATCATTTCCTTCATCTGTATGTTTATGTTTGTGATGTCCCCCAGCTTTTATGTATCGTGTATCATTGTATGTCTTCATCATAAATAAATCTCATCAACTAGATATGACTTTTCACCCCCCATTTCATGTGGTGTTTCCATAAAAGAAAAAGCAGGCAGCAATAACCAATCACAGAAGACTTTTTGATGGGATCTCCTATACCACTAGTAGTACAGTGATTCATTTGATGTTTACTGAACTTAATAAAACTTGACATCAAATACCAAGACATCAAATACCATCCTTTAATACCCAACATTTCGTCAAAAAAGTTTTGACTTTATCAGGGGAAGAAACAAATTACAAATCGCTGTATTACTAGTGGTATAGGAGATCCCATCAAAAAGTCTTCTGTGATTGGTTATTGCTGCCTGCTTTTTCTCTTTGGAATCACCACATTTTGTTCAAGCAGTTTGGTATCATCAAATGTTTCACCTGATAGATCATCAATCCAGAAGATGAAGGAAATAAATGCAGTTAGAAAGGAAGCAGTAAAGTTAGTGAGGTTTAAAGAATATTTACAATTTTAATTGAAATGCAAGGAAAGACATTTGTAATTTGTTTCTTCCCCTGATGAAGTCAAAACTTTTTTGACGCAATGTTGGGTATTAAAGGATGGTATTTGATGTCAAGTTTTATTATTTATTGCACCCCTTTTCATGTGGGCATATAAAAGGATGGCTAAAGAAATATCAATTCATATTCAATTTGGAGACGGGTAGAAAATTATTAAACTTTAGGTTATTAAAGATTCAATTTGGAGGTAAAAAATTATTAAACTTTAATAACCTAAAGTTCAATAATTTTCTACCTCCAAATTGAATCTTTAATAACCTAAAGTTTAATAATTTTCTACACGTCTCCAAATTGAATCTTTAATAACCTAAAGTTTAATAATTTTCTACCTCCAAATTGAATCTTTAATAACCTAAAGTTTAATAATTTTCTACCTCCAAATTGAATCTCTAATAACCTAAAGTTTAATAATTTTCTACCTGTCTCCAAATTGAATCTCTAATAACCTAAAGTTTAATAATTTTCTAGCTCCAAAATGAATCTTTAATAACCTCAAGTGTAATAATTTTCTAGCTCCAAAATGAATCTTTAATAACCTAAAGTTTAATAATTTTCTAGCTCCAAAATGAATCTTTAATTATAACCTAAAGTGTAATAATTTTCTACCTGTCTCCAAATTAAATCTTTAATAACCTAAAGTTTAATAATTTTCTACCTCCAAATTGAATCTTTAATAACCTAAAGTTTAATAATTTTCTACCTCCAAATTGAATCTCTAATAACCTAAAGTTTAATAATTTTCTACCTGTCTCCAAATTGAATCTTTAATAACCTAAAGTTTAATAATTTTCTAGCTCCAAAATGAATCTTTAATAACCTAAAGAGTAATAATTTTCTAGCTCCAAAATGAATCTTTAATAACCTAAAGTTTAATAATTTTCTAGCTCCAAAATGAATCTCTAATAACCTAAAGTGTAATAACTTTCTACCCGTCTCCAAATTGAATCTTTAATAACCTAAAGTTTAATAATTTTCTACCCGTCTCCAAATTGAATCTTTAATAACCTAAAGTTTAATAATTTTCTACCTGTCTCCAAATTAAATCTTTAATAACCTAAAGTTTAATAATTTTCTACCTCCAAATTAAATCTTTAATAACCTAAAGTTTAATAATTTTCTACCTCCAAATTGAATCTTTAATAACCTAAAGTTTAATAATTTTCTACCTGTCTCCAAATTGAATCTTTAATGACCTAAAGTTTAAAAATTTTCTTCCTCCAAATTGAATCTTTAATAACCTAAAGTTTAATAATTTTCTACCTCCAAATTGAATCTTTAATAACCTAAAGTTTAATAATTTTCTACCTGTCTCCAAACTGAATCTTTAACAACCTAAAGTTTAATAATTTTCTACCTGTCTCCAAATTAAATCTTTAATAACCTAAAGTTTAATAATTTTCTACCTCCAAATTAAATCTTTAATAACCTAAAGTTTAATAATTTTCTAGCTCCAAAATGAATCTTTAATAACCTAAAGTGTAATAATTTTCTACCTGTCTCCAAATTAAATCTTTAATAACCTAAAGTTTAATAATTTTCTACCTCCAAATTGAATCTTTAATAACCTAAAGTTTAATAATTTTCTACCTCCAAATTGAATCTCTAATAACCTAAAGTTTAATAATTTTCTACCCGTCTCCAAATTGAATCTTTAATAACCTAAAGTTTAATAATTTTCTTCCTCCAAATTGAATCTCTAATAACCTAAAGTGTAATAACTTTCTACCCGTCTCCAAATTGAATCTTTAATAACCTAAAGTTAATAATTTTCTACCTGTCCCTCAAATTGAATCTTTAATAACCTAAAGTTTAATAATTTTCTACCCGTCTCCAAATTGAATCTTTAATTACCTAAAGTTTAATAATTTTCTACCTCCAAAATGAATCTTTAATAACCTAAAGTTTAATAATTTTCTACCCGTCTCCAAATTGAATCTTCAATAACCTAAAGTTTAATAATTTTCTACCTCCAAATTGAATCTTTAATAACCTAAAGTTTAATAATTTTCTACCTGTCTCCAAATTAAATCTTTAATAACCTAAAGTTTAATAATTTTCTACCTCCAAATTAAATCTTTAATAACCTAAAGTTTAATAATTTTCTACCTCCAAATTGAATCTTTAATAACCTAAAGTTTAATAATTTTCTACCTCCAAATTGAATCTTTAATAACCTAAAGTTTAAAAATTTTCTACCTCTAAATTGAATCTTTAATAACCTAAAGTTTAATAATTTTCTACCTGTCTCCAAATTGAATCTTTACTAACCTAAAGTTTAATAATTTTCTACCTCCAAAATGAATCTTTAATAACCTAAAGTTTAATAATTTTCTACCTGTCTCCAAACTGAATCTTTAATAACCTAAAGTTTAATAATTTTCTACCTGTCTCCAAATTAAATCTTTAATAACCTAAAGTTTAATAATTTTCTACCTCCAAATTAAATCTTTAATAACCTAAAGTTTAATAATTTTCTACCTGTCTCCAAATTAAATCTTTAATAACCTAAAGTTTAATAATATTCTACCTCCAAATTAAATCTTTAATAACCTAAAGTTGAATAATTTTCTACCTGTCTACAAATTAAATCTTTAATAACTTAAAGTTTAATAATTTTCTACCTCCAAATTGAATCTTTAATAACCAAAAGTTTAAAAATGTTCTACCTGTCTCCAAATTGAATCTTTAATGACCTAAAGTTTAAAAATTTTCTTCCTCCAAATTGAATCTTTAATAACCTAAAGTTTAATAATTTTCTACCTCCAAATTGAATCTTTAATAACCTAAAGTTTAATAATTTTCTACCTGTCTCCAAATTAAATCTTTAATAACCTAAAGTTTAATAATTTTCTACCTCCAAATTGAATCTTTAATAACCTAAAGTTTAATAATTTTCTACCTCCAAATTGAATCTTTAATAACCTAAAGTTTAATAATTTTCTAGCTCCAAATTGAATCTTAAATAACCTAAAGTTTAAAATTTTTTTACCTCCAAATTGAATCTTTAATAACCTAAAGTTAAATAACTTTCTACCCGTCTCCAAATTGAATCTTTAATAACCTAAAGTTAAATAATTTTCTTCCTCCAAATTGAATCTTTAATAACCTAAAGTTAAATAACTTTCTACCCGTCTCCAAATTGAATCTTTAATAACCTAAAGTTAAATAACTTTCTACCTCCAAATTGAATCTCTAATAACCTAAAGTTTAATAATTTTCTAGCTCCAAAATGAATCTTTAATAACCTAAAGTGTAATAATTTTCTTCCTCCAAATTGAATCTTTAATAACCTAAAGTGTAATAATTTTCTGTCTCCAAATTGAATGTGAATTGTTATCCTTTAGCCATTCTTTTTATGAGTCATTTTTAGATTAAAATCTTCAATAACAAAATATTCAGAAATTACAAGAAACTAGGTTAAGTACATAAAGTTTTCAACCCAGTCTTCCGGCTTAATCATTACGCAATATATGTCTGCAGGGCTTAAAGGGACAGTCTGAATTTTTTTTAGGTAAAAAAATTTTTTTGCTCAAATTTGTGAAAACTATATACAAAAATCTACAGACATGTGCCCTTAAGTATCTGAAAGTTTAAACTAAAAAAAATCAGCCGTTCATTTTTAAACGCTAAAAATATGCTAAAATATTTAAAAACCTTACATTAAGGTTTTAAAGCTCATTATGTTTTTTGAACGCTGTTGGTAAACTACTGAATGGATTTGAATAAAAAAAACGCCTTATTGTAGAAAAATTAAATCTATGTATTTAAAAGGTTTCAGCTAGAAATATTGAGCAATTTTTGAGACAAACACCAAAACTAGATCAACTGCTTAATTAACAATAAGTACTCCCTGTTTGTAATTAACCCTTTAAAACCAAATTCAATTTGATCAAGAAGATATAGAGATACAATAAGAATACTTTAGAATTACTTTCAGGTAACATTGACAACATTTTTGTTAATAAACACTTTTTTCAAAAATGCAGAATGGCCCTTTAAGATTACCTTAATTTGGGCACACCCTGTATTGGCTGAAAGGAGCGCCAAACATTTAGGGAAGGACATCTGAAATCTGACATCCGGAAAACCGGTCGTTGTCAAGTGATTTCATACAACGTTAACATAATGCACTTTAAGAAATATTGCTTGGAATTCAGGGTATATGAGGTTTTAGTCAATATAAAGTCAGGGTTCAAAGGGTTAACTATTATTCAAATAACTTTTTACCTTTTGAAGTTTTTGCATATGAACATTCTTAATCATCCTCCTATTAACACCGTTGTGCAAAGAGTAAAGGCTTGTGTCCATATTCGCATTTTACGTGGTGTTACAACGAACAATTTTAAAAAATCAAACATGTTTGATTTCACGAACAATTCTCGCGAACATTTTTGTAGGTGTTTCTGTAACCCGCAGACAACGAAAAAAATGATCGATACATTTTTTTTACGATTGTACGCCTAAAATGATCCTCATCTTCATTGGGCTTAAAAATATCAGCATTTGATAGTCAAAATTACAACTCCAGGGGTTCAAATTAACACTCGCCAAGTCGCCATTGGCGAACAAAAATCTTTTTTGGCGACTAGAATCCTCGAATAGGTTGCCCAATGCCCAGGTGGCAATCTGTTTTTTTTTTCTTCTTTCGCTTTGAAATGAAATTTTTTGTTCAAGCCGTTCTTTTACTGCGAAACGAAATCTTGATGTATAGGTTTCATAGGCACTGTTATACCAGTCTTTTTTACTTTACAATTGTGATAGGAGACTTGATAGTCTAGTCTAATATCATACTCTCTAATTTCCTTTTTATAAAATATTTCTTTAATAATTTTCATATAGCCGGTTAACTGGATAAATTGTTTAGGCCACACTTTTTTTTTCTTTGGATTACGGGCCCGCTGATGCCAAAAAGTTGAAAATAGAAATAAAAAAAAAATTGAAAAAAATGTCCTTTTTTATTTCCTCCGATCATTCGAATGTTTCAACTCCAAGAGAATTTAAAATAAAGTTAAATCTCTGTCAATGATTTTTTCTCAGAAGGCCAATACATTTGACATGACTATAAAATAATTAAAGTCACTTTAAATTCTAGTAAAAATTCTTATCGGAATGTCTTTTATAAATATTGAAAGAACACAGGCACTCGTTTTCTATCAATGACAGGTCTATTAACCCTATATATTGTAGTGGAAAATTCCATGGATATAAAACAAGTGCCTTTGATTCCAGTAGAGTACAAGCCTGGCCTAATTCTACTTCCACTGATCAGTGGACAGCAGGTGTTTACAATATTCTTTGATCTTTCTTTGATCTCAATGGGTCTTGTTTTCTATTTTAAAGTACTCATCAAATTAATCAATGATGTCACAATTTAACGGGATCTTATTGTTTTTAGTCACCTAATCTTATAATACGTTTATTCTAGTAGATTAAGTTCACGTGAACAAAAAAATTAACAAAATCTAACTACTGTCCTGAGTTCTGTCATCGGAACTATTTTTCCCGCTCAATTTCATTGGCGCCGATCAGTCTCACAATCAGAAGTCAACATTAACTTGTATTATTGTCTTGTCAGCAATGTGTTTAATAGTTCTAAAACTTTTGGATTATTTTAATGGATTTAAGGATTAGGATCGCTCTCGGTAAGAGGGTTGTTTTGATAAACTTTCTTTCCGTGTATTTAGGTATCGAATTTTGTTAAACGGCAATTGCAATTATTTTCCTTCCATGATTTTATACATTGATCTAGGACTCTTGGTATCGCAGTTTGATTAACGGTAATTTCAAATCTTTTCCTTCCCGTGTTTTAAAACATCGATCTATTGTTATCGCGCAGTTTGATTAACGGTAATTTCAAATTTTTTCTTTCCGTGTTTTTAAACATCGATCTATTGGTATCGCATTTTAATCAACGGCAATTTCAAATCTTTTCTTTCCCGTGTTTTTAAACATCGATCTATTGGTAGGCCTATCGCAGTTTGATTAACGGCAATTTCAAATCTTTTCTTTCCGTGTATTTAAACATCGATCTATTGGTATCGCGCAGTTTGATCAACGGTAATTTCAAATCTTTTCTTTCCGTGTTTTTAAACATCGATCTATTGGTATCGCGCAGTTTGATCAATGGTAATTTCAAATCTTTTCTTTCCGTGTTTTTAAACATCGATCTATTGGTATCGCAGTTTGATCAACGGCAATTTCAAATCTTTACTTTCTATACACGGAAATATAGGGTAAGCCTAGGCCTATTATTTTTGTGTTTTTAATTATACATACAAAATATCAAACTTAAACATGTAAATGTAAACAAGTTTTTTTAATCCGACGTAAGAAAAAAATTGTATCTTGAAGTCATAAAATAAAAAAAATTGAAAAGTGAAATTTTTTTTTATTTTTATTTCGTCCTCCGATTGTGAATTTAAAGAGAATGTGCCCGTAATCCAAAGAATAAAAAAAGTGTGGCCATAGATGAATATTATGTAAATAATATAATTTGTGTTGCGAAGTAATTCTTTTTGTTGCGCATGCGTATAGCGTGTGCTTATATAGGTAGTGACATTCCCGCTTTTTACTTCATTCGAGTTTCTTCACACAGAGAAGAAAGTTGTTCAATACTATTCGTTTTTTTTTTATTACCTTTCTTCCTTGAATCTGTTGGTCGGAAACTCGAAAGTTAAGTAATTGAATTCTGTAAAAGATTTTATTCAACAAAAGGGTTTGTATTGTTGATCGATCCGCTTTGAACCGTGGTCGATTCGACTTATTAATAGTTAAATTCTGGGTCATGACAGTCAGCCTCCTGCAATCCATACAAAAAATTGTTTTTAAACCTATGGAAAACTAACAGTAACATGTATATATTTCTTTATAAATTTTGAATCATAAATCCATACAATTTTGCCTTTAGAAAATTCAATTGCAAATCTTTGGGTCAAATCGTTTTTTAACTTTTGGCTCTAAATTTACCGGTAGCTTATAAAATGGCGGAATCCGCGAATCTTGAACATTTTCAACATGGTAATTTATTTACAGTTCGTTCGCCTTCTGGAAGTTTGACAACTAATTTTGATTCTCCGGTACGAATCGTCATTTTTGGATCGTCATATGTTCGACGACTTGCGGAATTTGTGCATCGTGAGGATATAAACAATTTCGGAATAAGTGCCGAGGTGTGTCGCATAGAATTTATTGGCTACGGAGGCCTATTATTGATCAACGATCGTCATGATCGAATAAGAAAATTTTGGGATTATATGTCTAATATTCGAGGTAATTGTAGGCCAGCCATGGTAGTGCTACATGTAGGATCAAATGACATTGCCAACGGAATGGGGGTAGTAGCTGTTGGTCAGGCATTATTACAATTGGCAAGAACCTTGCAGGAAAGCTTTACTCTAAAATGTGTGGTAATAAGCCAAATCTTGCCCAGATACAGATTGCCATATCCAGACTTTATTGATCGAGTGAGAGAGGTTAACCTTTGGTTGAGTCAAAACTTGTTGTCAACTCCAAATTCCAAGATATCCTTTTGGATACACAGGGCTGGATTGTGGCGCCCAATACAACACATTTATTTACCTGATGGGGTGCACTTTTCGTCAGTAGGAAATAATCTTTTTGTGAGAAGTTTGAGGGATGCGTTGCTACGTCATATCAGATGGTATTGTATACCGGTATGTGTTTTTTAACTAGAGGCTGTCTGTCATGTTCCCCATTAGTGATTTGGTTGCCCACCAATCTAGTGAGTCTGATATTTGTTGGTTGCCCACCAACTAAGTTGTTGTTGTTGGTTGCCCACCACAGCAAGTGTTATTGGTTGCCCGCCAATTGTATGAAATTAAGCGTTGGTTGCCCGCCAACTCGTTAGTTATTTATATAGCTAGTTGTCCACTACCAATGTTGTGTTATATATTTGATTGCCTGTCAAGCAATTTGAATTTATGGTCGTTGGTTGCCCACCATCGCTACTGTACTATGGATAATTTGGTTGCCCACCAAATCATGCTAAGCAATAGTTTAATTTGGTTGACCTGTCTAGTCAAATATTCTGATTTGTTCTTATGATACAATTTCTGGTATTATCTACCTATCGAGTACATTCTAACTTTCAGTTCTGCGTTTGATTTGGCTTACTTTTCAGGATGCCGAAACGCAAAGCAGACCAGGTAGACGAACCAGAAGTGCTCGAAGGGCAAGAAGGGCAAGAAGATGTGCCAATGTCTACAGCCGAAGATAAACTGACAGACATGTTGATAACCAAAATGATCAAGAGAGGTTTGGTGGTGAATAGCCCTAAGGTGATAGACACTGGTTCTACTTCTTGTTCGGAACCATCTCGCGTTACAATCTCTAAAGATTCCGGTTCTACAAATGTTCAAGCTGGTCCAAGTACATCAACTCTGAATCAGCAGCCCAATGGTATTTCTGCCACTGAGAATACTACACCTGTTTCTGCTGTTTCTATTAATGCAGCTGAGTTGTTTGGCAGTGCTAGTGCTAATACAGGTATGAACAAGGCATCTCAAACATCTATTTCCAGACATGTGCAGGAAAGGCTGAAGCAGGACATTTGGATGAATAAGTTTGTTGAATTTTATTTATTACTTCCAGGTCCTGTCACATCTCAGTTGGCTTTAAATATAACAGAGACTGGGGATGAACCTGTATTAAAAATTTCTTCATCTCCAAAAATTAAATCTCTGTCATTTGAACAGTGGAGGTCAGCTTTTTACATTTTTATGGATGTAATGATTCAAAAGACTCCTCATTTAGCCCCCAGTCTTCTGGTGTATTTGAGCTTAATGACTGAGCTGGCTCAGTCTTACGGATTATCGGCTTTAATTTTTTATGATTGTGAATTTCGTTCATTACGCCAGACGACCCCATTGCCATTTGACCAAATGCATACAGAATATTGGTTGCGCGCAACAATGCTACACGGTAATTCTCATGCCAACTCAAGACCAACTCAAAACGCTTCATTGAAAAGCGCAAAAAATAAGAATAGTTTATGTTGGCAATTTAATTCAGATTCTGGTTGTTCCAGACAGCATTGTTCTTTTCAACATGCATGCAGTCGCTGTGGATACAATCATCCACTTGTCTCTTGTTATGCAAGACGCCAAAAATCAGGGTTTGTTCCAAATCAAAATATCTCAAACAATCAAATGCTTGTACAACCTTTGCCTAGTGCACAAGACTCAACCACCAGTACTACAGGAGCTCAGTCACGTAAACCACAAACGACCAATTCCCAGAATAGCTTTCGCAAAAATAAATTCTCCACCAGCAAAGGTTCCAACACCGATAAAAATTCATAGACTGGTTGAGCTCTTGGAAGGGTATGATGAGTTAGAAAAGCAATTTTTGTACGAAGGGTTTAGGGATGGTTTTTCAATACCTTTTGAGGGTGACAGGATATTTACAACTTCTAAAAATCATTCATCTTGTTCTGATCATTTTGATATACTTATTTCTAAAATTAATGAAGAATTAATGGAAGGCAGGGTAATGGGCCCTTTTGAATCTCCTCCGTTTCAGAATTTGATTTGTTCTCCTTTAGGTGTTGTTCCTAAGCGCGAAAAAGGCACCTTTAGAATCATACATGACCTGTCATATCCCAGAGGATCTTCATCCATTAATTCAGAAATAGACTCGATATTCTCTCAAGTTAACTATGATACCATAGACACTGTAGTGGGTCTTGTGAAAAAAGTAGGTCGTGGAGCCCTTATGGCAAAAACAGACATTAAGAATGCATATAGACTGGTCCCCATCAACCCATCTGACTATGAACTTCTAGGTTTTTCAATTCCTTTGAATGGTAAGTTGTTTTATTTTGCTGACATGTGCTTACCTATGGGGCTGTCTATTAGCTGTCAAACCTTTGAAAGATTTAGCTCAGCGCTTCAATGGATCATGGAATCTAGACATTCTGCGCAAATGAGCCACATGATTGATGATTTTTTCTTTGTGGGTCCAGCAGATTCTACCGAGTGTTTCGTATCTTTGACCAACTTTCTTAATTTGGCTGAATATTTGCATGTTCCAATTAAATCATCTAAAACAGAGGGTCCTGTTACAAAGCTAACTATATATGGAATTGAGGTAGATTCTACTTCAATGACAATTCGTTTACCTGATGATAAACTTAGTAAGATTAGGCTTGCCATTACAGATGCCCTTCATAGGAATAAACTAACGCTCAGGGAATTGCAGTCCCTTTTAGGTCTTCTAAATTTTGCAACATTAGTTGTTATTCCTGGTCGTACGTTTCTGCGACGCCTCTATGACCTGACAAAAAATGTGGAAAAATATTACTACAAAATTAGATTAACGAATTCAGCCAAGCTTGATTTGAAAATATGGTTAGAATTTTTAAATGGTTTCAATGGTGCATGTATGTTTTTGCACGATGAATGGTTGAAGTCAGACACTTTACGTTTATACTCCGATGCAGCAACAACCAAAGGTTATGCCGCAGTATTTGGCAGTAAGTGGTTGTGGGGAGAGTGGCCTCCAGCCATGCAACATTTATGTATTAACGTGATGGAGTTATTTCCAATTGTACTTGCCTTGGAAACATGGGGTCATCTCCTCAGAAATCATAAGGTTCTCTTTTTATCGGATAATGAATGTGTCGTCTATGTAATAAACAAGTTAACATCTAAATCAACTAACCTTATGTTTTTAATTAGACGTTTAGTCTTGGTTTCCATCAAGTTTAACATTTTGATTCGAGCTGAGCACATTGCAGGCAAATCCAATCTAGTTGCTGATTATCTTTCCCGTTTCAAATTTCAGGAAGCAAGGGCTTGGGCTCCTTGGCTGGATGTCAACCCTCAGATGGTGGATCCAGAATTATTGAAACTTTGAGCAACACAGCATCAACATTGATTTCACACTCGCTGGCTCCCAATTCAAAAGCTTCGTATTTGAGGGCGTGGAAAAAATTTGTACAGTTTTGTGAAAACAAACAAGTATCTCCAACATTCCCTTTGCCTTCAAATCTTGTCTTGAATTTTTTAGCAGAATTATTTGAATTGGGTTTCTCTCCTAGTACCATTGCTTTGCATGCTTCAGTTATTGAATATGTCCAAAAGTCATATGGTTTCCCTAATTGCACTAATACTTTTTTGTTAAAAAATTTGTTGAAGGGTGCTAGAAAAATGCATGGTGCAACAGACTCTAGATTACCCATTACCAAGCCTATTTTGATGCGTTTGATGAAGGCTATTCCAACGGTAGTTCAGGTTGATTTTCACAGGATTTTACTGAGGGCAATATTTACTTTAGCATTTGCAGGATTTTTTCGACTTGGAGAGTTAGTGTACAAGTCAAAAGCTACTTCTTTAAATATGCTTCAAATCAGAGATGTCCAATTTCATTTTTCACAATCTAGCGTACAATCATTGCAGTTAACATTGAGAAATTACAAGCACAAATCCTCAATACAACCTGTGCATATGAATATTAGTTGTATTTGTCTAACGTCAAACAGTTTGTTGTGTGCACCTTGTTTACTACTTGCCTACATCAAATCATGCCCTCATACTTCAGGTTCCTTATTTCAATTTATAGGTGGGGGTGAAGTCCCATATACTTTCGTGAATTCTTCTCTAAAAGCTCTTTTACAATATTTAAATTTGGATCAAGGGAGCTACAAACTCCATTCTTTCCGTATTGGTGCTGCTACTTCAGCGTTTTTAAATGGCTATTCTGAGGATGCCATTAAAGTCATGGGTCGGTGGAAATCGAATGCTGTTCAATCATATATAAGAATACCGAATATATCTATGTAGTTTATTAATTATTTGATTTAATGTCTAGGTCCAATCATTCAGTCAGTTTCAATTTAACCCTCTATTCTTAAAAAACCATACACAAACGCGTGTAGCATTGTTAAAGGAATAGTGATAGACTATCCTCAGGTAGTGAATAGTGGTAAGCTATTCTATATTGAGTACTAATATGTATTTGTGGGAAACAATTAAAAACAATAACAAGGAATGGTGAAAGACTATCCTAACTTAAGCTTTTGCTCATAATGTTAATGATTGATTTGTAGTTCAAGTCAATTTTTGTAAGTTCCTAATGGGGTCGTCTGGCGTTTCATTGTTAATCAAGTTAGGCATCATCTTTTATTATGTTCTGATGGTGTGATCTGAGTTTGGGCACGACATCTTTGATGTGTTTGGCGTATTGTTTAATTTAGTATTATGCCCAACTTATAACGACATCACAGAAATATGAGTTATTTAGTTATTCATTACCATTTTGTAAAGATTTTCATATTCATATATAATTTATGTAAAATATTTGATTTCAAATGTGTAACTCATATTCTGAGTCATTAATAAATGACAGTTCACACCATCTCAGGTTTTGTTATTATGCCCTGTTAGTCATATAGCATATTTGTCTTACCAAGGGGTTGATTGGGACGGAGGAGACACAAAAACTACTATGGTTAAATATTAAAGAATAATTAAAGATTTAGATCTAATTCAATTAAACATGGCTACTTTTTTTCTGGGCCCCAAGAAATTGGTGGTCTTAATCTGAAGCCCTGAACTCGTCGTTCGTTTAATAAGACTATGACTTGAATAGAAAACACATATACAGACAATGGAAGATAAATGTTAAGGTACGGGTATAATTGAAGGGATTATGCGATTTTTTGGCATTTCTAGTAAATCTGAAGGCTATTTACATAAATTTAAGGCCCAAATCGATCCTCGAAAGTGCTGAACATTCCCCTGGATTTGTTAACATTATGAAAACCAATGGAAATGTGAATTACAGGCATAGTATTTAGAGGGGGAGTAAGTGTCATTGTTCGATAGCTCCTCCCCACCCCCACTTCAAAGAAATGAAATGAAATGAATAGAGTTGTCTTTTCTGCACCTGTATGGGCTAATTGCATTAGCCTACTCTTATTTACGATTTCCAACTGTCGAGGGATATTTAACGTGCACAGCCAAAAACTGGGTTTATTGTCCCATAGGAACGACTAGACGCTTTTTCCATGTCATCCCCTCCGAAATGCATCACTGACAGGGGGAAACCGGGTTGAAAAATCCGAAGCTATTATCTCGACCCATGCTGGGATTGAACCCTGGACCTCCAGGTTAGCGAGCAAGCGTCGAACTCACTGAGCCACCGCGGCTCCCGTGACCTCAAAGAAAAAGAAGAGGTCATTCATTTCAATATTTTCCTCTGGTAGCTCAGGCCTATAGCCTGTCTTGGATGCAGCATACAGCTAACACAATACGTTTTTTTTAAGCCCTCCTAGATTTTTTTCTGTACACGCCCCTAAATTTTAATAAATAAAATCAATTTCAAATGAATATTTGTAGTAAAAACTTCTCCAAGTATGTAATCAAGATAATTTCCCACGAACGGTTTTACTGTAGTCAAATTTTTCTTTTCATGTACACGAACTTGGGATTATTATCTTATGCATACTCTTTAAACAAATTGTGAGCTGCAACCAAAATAATCCCCATTTCCTTTTGTTTACATTACATTACACTTCACTTTGATATTTTTGCCCAAACTGCCACTCCTACCAAGATAAGTAATATAATTCTATTTACATCAGCTTTATTCTTTTTTCTTTTTTCCCCTAAAACTAATGTTAAAGGGGACCAGTCTTCATTTTTATTGGTTGATTTGGGTCTTGAATATTTTTAAGTATCCTTCAGAAGCACTAGAAATGTACGAAAAATGCACATTTCCTTCAAATATATCTTAAATTAGACATTTCTCCTTCTATTTCCATAGATGACTTTTCTATATATTGCATAGTCTCGCTAATGTGTAATGTGTAGTAGGGCATTATAACTTTCAAATGCTAATAATTATGGATTCACATGGATTTGAAGACTCAAATTTCAATGGTGAGTTGTGTGGCCAGTACTAAATTGCTGAGCTAAAAAAGTCCCTGTTCTGAGACTTGGAAAAATCGACCCACGAAAATGAAGCCTGTGTCCCTTTAATGTGTTTGATGTTTATTGTTGCGTCATCTAACACAACGTCATATTTGCTAAGTTACTCAAAACAAATTGGTGGCGACGTAATTTTTGATAAAGAAATAGTTCTTGAAAATTATGTAAGCCTAAACAGCCCAATATTAAGATTTCTTAATCCTCAATCCTTAGTTCCTAGTTCTTAATGCTTAATTCCTTTTCCTTCATATGTAGGCCATTTTCAACATTTGTGTCACAAAATCAATATTTGTTCACCAAAATCTTCATTTGTTCACCAAAATCTTCATTTGTTCATCATCGATAATTTGTCAAGTTATAATTTGTTTAAGTATATTTTACTTTTATCAAATATTAAATAATTGCAGTGCGTTATTTGATTGTTTAATTTCATCTGTAAAACTCTTATCCTTGATTGAAAATGCTACGTTTCATCGAAGTATGATGCACACTGCCTCGGTACCGTTGTCACGGTTCTAGTTTTTGTTTATGACCTTATAAAGATAGCTTGCCAGGCAAGGTAACATATGTCCACTTCAGCAAATTTAAATATTTGAAAAAGTTGATTGCACCATCGCACTTATTTTAGCTGATATTTAGATGAATCAATTCGAATGAAAACTCTTGCCTCTATCGTGTACACAAGTTAATTTTAACGTTTTTTCACTAAGTCAAGGGCAATAACTGAAAACTGTAATCGTGCCATTTTCAAACTTATTCGAGTTACTATCATACCAAGTTTCATTCAAATTGGATGAAAACTTTAGCCTCTATGGCGTAAACAAGTTAATTTTAACGTTTTTAGCGCTAATTCAAGTGCAATAACTCATAAACTGACAACTGAAATCGTGCCATTTTCAAACTCATCCGAGATATTATCAAGATGAATACACATACCAAGTTTCATTCAAATCGGATAAAAACTCTAGCTTCTATCGTGTACACAAGTTAATTTTACCTCTAAGTCAAGGGCAGAGCAAACATGGTTCGGACAACTTCATTGTAGGCTATTTTCCGCTTGCTTTGAAACGAATTACCAGGTGAGTTTTCATATACAAGTTATTATACTGTAGCTTTCATTTTCAGGGGACGTTCTCACTCAGTCACGTGATGGGCTCTTCCGGTCGTATGACAAACGTATGGATTTCGTGTTCAGGCGTATGGGAGTCGTATAAAAGTTGTGTTGAATTGTGTCATAACGTAGAAAGTTCGTTTTAATTTCTTCACACGCTCGTCAACACGGCTGAATACGATCTTCATACGATTGAACACGACCTTCATACGACCTTCATACGACCTGCATACGACCTGCATACGACCTGATTACGACCTGATTACGACTGAATACAACTTCTCACCTTGGCTTAAGTCCAGTTCTAAATTTTAGCCTAGCTGCGGCGTCCATACGACCAACCACGACTGGACACGGACGAGTGCGCGACCATCATACGTTCTAACAAGATCGAAACGGAATCTTCTCAAAGCAAAACCTTCCAAAGGGAAACATCTTTCACCACCAACCATCGATGAAAGTCCACCTGGTACCCAGAGACAAGACGCGCCAGCTGAATTCTCTGAAAAACATGTCGTATGAAGGTCTTGCTCAGTCGTATGGAGATCGTGTATAGTTTTGTAGTTGTATAGACATCGCATTGATTCGTGTTTTATCGTATGTCAGCCGTGTTGATTCGTTTGTAGTCGTATGGGCGTCGTATGACAGTCGTGTTTGGTCGTATTCAAATTTCATGTTCAGTCGTATGAGGATCGTATGAGGGTCGTGTTTGGTTAAGAAATTTGCATAAACCACAAAACAGAGCATGAATCAACACAATGTTTTCAATTTTTCTTAAATCGTGTTCGCAATAATTTCTAAAATCGTGTACGTGAGACAGGGGCTTAAGTACAACGAAAAAAAAAATAATTCTAACAGCTGGCTAATTTATTACTTCACGATATTTATTCATGTTGCTCATATAAATATCATACGCTACACAAAAACCATTAAAAATTGTGCAAATCATAAAGTGAAAAGAATGCCTTCAAAAGTCAGCTATATATTATTAGCTTTGAGTGTCTTGTTCGTGGGTTGTGTTCTGTACTATCAAATTTTCACTCTATCTGAGAATAAAATGCCAGTAGCTCGACAAGAACTTAAAACTAAGAATATAGTACGATTTAAAGACTTGGATCTTAAACAATCAGTAGAATTTAGAAGTGAGTATAATTTTCGCTAAATCTTGACCGATGTAAATGTATTAAATACATGTAAATGTTGCTTTGAACTTCATGAAAAAAGATAGTTTGCCAGGCAAGGTAATATACGCTCACTGGTAGCTGTGATTTTAAACAAATTGATTTTTTTTAGGAATGATACTTAACAATATTACCACGTTAGGTCAAAATTCGTCAAGAATTGTTTATCCTAGAATGTATACGAGCTTATTGAATTGAACGCGTTTTCAAGAACAAAGGCAATAACTCATATGTAATATCATTGAGCAGCAGTGGCAGGTGTGGCGCCAAGCAGGCCATGCTAACTCTTCTAGACACCTGATACCCGGTTCATTTTAGTTTAAGTTCCACCAATACGCAAAAGCTAAGGTGGAGGTTTGCTTTTGCAAAATAAATATAACGAGAAAAAAAATTGCTAAAACTACTATAAGCACATGCTTACAGTAGCTACGTCACTTTATACTGTTTTTCTTTAAGCCAAAATATAGACTTGATAAAGACGAAAAGTGACCGAATGGAGATAAATATAAAAAGTACTGAAAGGGATTGTAAAGAGATTTTCTAAACTTTGTATGTGTATCAGGGACACTGATAGCATCAATTTGCGCTATTCCAATTTCCATTCCGACGTCTGTGGCAGTAGCAATTCCACTAAAACCAACGCGTTTTATGACGTCACTAATATTTATCAATAGTAGCTTCCGGCATCACTATTAGTGACGTCATAAAACGCGTTAGTTTTAGTGGAATTGCAAAAACCAAAGATGTCAGAATGGACATTGGAATGACGCAAATTGACGCTATCAGCGTCTCCGAAACACATACAAAGTTTAGAAAACCTCTTTACAATCCCTTTAATAAATATTAAAAAAAAAATCACAGAATTCTTTGTTTGATTTTATTTAAATTTTAGTTTATGGGTTTAACCGAACGTGTACGGCATCCTTCAGTTCATCTTTGAAAGAAAATTTAAATGTGCTACTTCGAATGAAGACTGACGTAATAACAGAAAACTACTTACACGAGCTGGGGTTACCACATAGGACAGAGAAAGTGGAAGACTTAGAAATTCCGGAATATGTTAGAAAAACAATTAAGTCCAAAACACCAACAATAGTGTGTGCAGCATCTTCCAATCATTACGCAGAATTACAGGCTTTATTTTATCACATTGATACAGAAATACGACGATATTTCCCCAATATACAGGTGATATTTTACGATATTGGACTGGCTGAACGGGAACGACAACAGGTAAGGCTATAATTTACTCCTTCGTAAATAAATATATTTCCTATAGGACAGTCTAATTAAAATCAGACCCTAATATGGCCTTTTGAATTTTCAAAAAATTCAAATGAACATTGCAAAATTTCAAATTCGAATTTCAAAATTCTGTTCCAACAAACTGTAGACAAGGTTACAAGGTTTTGATAGACACCAAAATCATAAAAATCGGATAACAAATAGAAGACTTATTGATTTATTGCTGAAATGTGTCAGTCTGTGACGGCAGCTTATGCATCACTTCCGGTTTTGATTTTTTATGCTAAGTGCATTCTAATTATGACTGGCAGACAATATATATAATTTTTGTCAATATCTGAAATTTATACCGGAAGTGAAGCTGCTAGGCGTGATTTTGAAAAAACGGAAGTTCTCACGTCAAAACCGGAAGTGATAGAAACATTTTGATTAATTAATTTTATTTCTATGGACATTCTGTACATGTCCTATGAATTTCAGGTCAATCGGATAATTAGCGGCTGAGTTAGAAATTTTGAGCTTTTTTGAAAATTTTGGTTTCAAATTTTTTGTCAAAAATATTTAAAAATTGAAATTTGTGTAGTCCCACCTGATACTTCTTTTTACAATGAAGATATTAAAGAAAATTTCAGCCAAATCGGTCCATAAATAAACCCTACAGACTAAGTGTAAAATAATTGCATATTATGCAAAAGCCCACTCCTGGTTCAGCAAAAATTGAGTTTCAGATATTAATTTTTGATTCCAGGTCATTTAATAATGTTTGGTGGATACAATTATGCTACACCATTTTTGATTTTCTCTAAAAAAAAAAAAAAAATAAAAAAAAAATAAAAAAAAAATAAACATAACAAAAACAAAGCGTGACAAATCGAAAGATTTGCCACGCAATGAATATTTGTAGTAAAAACTTCTCCAAGTATGTAATCAAGATAATTTCACACGAACAATTTCGTTTCGTTCTTTTTTTTTAAAATCCGTTTTTTTAACCACTACATTAGGGTCTGAGAACGAGATGCGGTAACATTTGTTCACGTTAACTTTGACCTAACCTTAATGACCTTTGTTTTAACCAATCAGATCTTTGCCCTCTCCTGCGCTGGGATTTTAGTCTCGAACAATAGATGCATTCTAGGATTCCTTAGTGCTGTAGACTAGTTTATTAGGTCACTTTTATCAAGGTTAGGTCAAAGTTAACGTGAACGAATGTTACCGCGTTTCGTTCTCAGACCCTATAGGACATCCACAATATGATGATTTTTTTTTTAAAGATCTGTTCACTATTTTTGTTCGCCCAATAAATTTTAATCATGTTTTAATGTCATAATACTATTGCGTAAGTAGGATATTATTCCATTTGACAATTTTTGTTGCTGCTATTTGAATTTGAATACATTTTTATGAATCAGAAATGGTGATATGTGCACATTTTATCATCAAATTGGTTCTGTTACGTTCCTCGTACTTGAAAAGCTATAAACAGATATGCCACTCATCTCTGTAAGTCAATTACAAACAAAAATATGAGACAATTTTTGTGGTGACCATCTTGGATTTTTGCCATTGACAGGGAAAATTCAACTTTAAAAAACAATACAAAAGTATTGATTCAAACTAGTCTTGTATATCGATTTGGGAGACAACTCATTGAACTTTTAAAGGGACATTCTGAATTTTTTTTAGGTCAAAAATGTTTTTTGCTCAAATTTGTGAAAACTTTACACCAAAATCTGTAAATAGGTGCCCTTTAATGTATCTGAAAGTTTTAACCAAAAAAATCCAGCCGTTAATTTTTAAATGCTAAAAACATGCTCAAATTTTGTGTGTTATGTTTTTTTGGCGCTGATAGCAAACTACTGAACGGATCTGAGTAAATTAAACGCCTAATTGTAGAGAAATGTCCCTCTTGTGTATTTAAAAGGTTTCAGCTAGAAATATTGAGCCATTTAAAGAGCAAACACCAAAACTAGGTCAAATTGCTTAATTAACAATAAGTACTCCCTGTTTGTAATTAACCCTTTAAAAACAAATTCAGCTTGATCAAGAAGGTATAGAGATACAATAAGCATACTTTAAAAATACTCTCAGGTAGCATTTGCGATTTTTTTGATAATGAAAACTTTTTTCAAAAAAGCATAATGGCCCTTTAATTTGCTCAAAATCAACTTTCAATCAGAAGTCTGTGATTCCAGCCGCAAACTAAGTGCTTGATGACCTGACTAATAATAAATAATGGTTATGGGCAGAGCCTAATTGGCAACACTGAATGTGTTACCTCCCTCTTCATCCGGGAAGTTCCTGCAGAGGAAAAAGTTGCCATTATTTTGATGTTATTCAACCCACCCTTTTTGTTACCCTCCCTTGTTCATTTTTCAATTTTTCTAATTTTTCAATTTCATTTTAAGAATATTTGTAATATGGTAGGTGTTTTTTGTACCCCCATCTTTGATGTATACGGACTAGTTAAATATCATCAAGTATAATATAGCTTTGATTTGATTTTGTACTTATTTTTGTATTGTTTTTCACGTCATTTGTTATTGAAAATAAATGACCTTTTCTATTCAACTAAATTGTTTAACATCAAACGAGCCCAACATGAGGCCGAGATAAATACTTTTAACACACAGAATCCAACCACAAGCGTCTTGTTGAAAATTGGAATGATGCAAATTGATGCTATCAGTCAGTCTAATTAAAATCAGACCCTAATTTCGTTTTGATCGGTATTTTTTTAAATCCGTTTTCTTAACCACTACATTAGGGTCTGAGAACGAGACGCGATAACAAACGTTCACGTTAACTTTGACCTAACCTTGATAAAAATGACCTAATAAACTAGTCTACAGCCCTTAGGAATCCTAGAATGTACCTATTGTTCGAGAACAAAATCCCAGCGCAGGAGATGGCAAAGATCTGATTGGTTAAAACAAAGGTCATTTGGGTTAAGTCAAAGTTAACGTTTGTTACCGCGTCTCGTTCTCAGACCCTAATGTAGTGGTTAAAAAGCCGGAATTAAAAAAAAACTGAACGAAACGAAATTAGGGTCTGATTTTAATTAGACTGTGCTATCAGTGAACCCAATATACTAAAAAGATAAGAAAAGCCCGGTGTGAGAAAAGAAACTTTGCTTTGGTTTTATTTGTGCATTTTTACAAAGTGATATTCTATTTATGATCACGAATTAGACTGGTACATTCTTCTCTGATCATTTGGACTACATCATCACGAGTATTGGTAGCGAGATAGGGAAATAACCTAGTCCAGCCCTGGACTCTGATTTTACTACGTATACAGAGTCCAGCTTGACTTATTCTAGAAGTCAATAGCTGTGACAGTTCAGGTCAGCCAATCACAGCGCATACATTATAAATAGCAGCCAATCAAATTTCACAACGCCATTATCGCGCTACTGAAGAAAAATTGTCAAATCGACACCAACTGCAGATCGATCTAAAATTTGTAATTAATAAACAGAACTAGGTGCTGACTTTAATGGACTTTAGTGTGGATATGTTGGTCTATTCAAAAAGTGCAAAATTTGCCAATTTCAACTTATAGTTTGTTCACAATTTGACCATAAACCTTGTCGTAGGAGTGCAGACAGGATAGCGACACACTTTGAATAGTGGACGAAGTATACGGTCAAGGTTTACCAATGGCCGTATGCGTAGTAGACTAGCAAATAACCTTGTGGAGGTTGTCATCAGCTTCTCATCCCAATCAGAAATTCATTTTAGCTTACGATATTTATATTGTTTATTATGTATTTATATTGTTTACTATGTATAATAAATTCAGGGACATATCAATTACTATGTTTTTATTTTATTAACAGATTTTGAATTATGGAAAAGTTGAATTGAGAAAATTTTATTTTGACAGATACCCATCACATTTTAAAATATTACATCTTTGTTCGTGGAAACCTACCATTATTCAGGTAAAGTTGGACATCGTTCGTAATCTACAATAGAATTAATTTGGATGAATCCCATTCATATTGGTTACGATGTTTGTTTATAAACACATTGGTGAAGGTAATATCTTTGGTTTCCCCTCGGTCAGTGATGCACATCTAAAGCCTCGTACATGCGACAAAAATTTGCATGTTGTGTAAATTTGCATACCATGCAAATTTGCCCATGAGCAAATTTGCTTTTGCACAACCTCCGGACTTGGTACTAATTTGCACAGTATGCAATTATACACATATGTGCAATTGCGTACATGCGACCATTTTACACACCTATGTAGAAATGCATATGTATGTATTTTAGCATATGTATGCAAACAAGGTCGCATGTACGAGGCTTTAGGTGTTGGATGACATGGATTAAGCGTCTAGCGCTTTGGTGGGACAATAAATCCAGGGTGATACAGGATGTGCCCGATTAAGATGCAAGATCTTGTATATTTTTCAGGAGGTGTTAAGAGAAGTCGGTTATGTCATGTATATGGATACGTCTTTGCGTCCAAAAGCTTCTCAGCTACGAAAATGTTTCACACTTGCAGAATTTACAGGACACCTGTTTCGATCTGATCCAGACTCACCAAATTTCCCACACACCATTCCAACGAATACGTTTGCTGGAACATTCAAGTATTTTAATGTTCCGCCGTGCTTATTTCATAATATTCACGAAATTGCAGGTGGTTATATGATATTACGTAGTAATAGTGTAATAACACTTCTTATAATGCGATCATGGTTGACGTGTGCTTTACAAGAAAGGTGTATAATGCCAGTGGGAGCTGAACAGCGTACTGTATGTAGTAATACTAGAATGGACTACCATAAGTGTCATCGCGAAGACCAGTCAGCATTAGGAATTTCAGTTTTACTCATATATCATAAACAACATAATATACCCCTTTTTCCCTGGTCTTCATTTGTTACAAAACAAGGCGATTATAGTAATTATTTGATAAAAAACACAACAAGTTCTAACACGGAATAGATTTGTTAAGTTGTATGTAAATAGGAGATCATATTCTGTATTCTGTATATTCTGCATCAATGATTATTGTTAGAAATATTAATAACAAGTAAAGAATACTTTAAAGGGGACCAGTCTTCATTTTTATTGGTTGATTTGGGTCTTGAATACATTTAAGTATCCTTCAGAAGCACTAGAAATGCATGAAAATTGCGTATTTCCTTCAAATATACCTTAAATTAGACATTTCTCCTTCTATTTCTATAGATGACATTTCTATATATTGCATAGTATCGCTAATGTGTAGTAGAAATGATAAATATCACACTAAAATGCTTATAATATATAACAATGAGAAGTATCGTTCAATCAATTTTAATAATGGATGGTAGATGACAGTTAAAATTACTAAATATAGAACGCTGGGGTCATATTTATTCAATACTCAATTTTCATTGGTTGATACTTCCCGCCATAAATGTATATGGGCTAAAATTAGTATCATATCAAAGCTGTGTTTCTTTGACCCATACTCGATGGCATTACATGACCTCACGAATGTTTTAACTTTGTTTGAAACTGTCATTATTAAAGTGAGCATCAAAATCACAGGGTTCTAGAAAAAACCATTGTATTGTACTACCGTACTCACGCATGTCTATTATTTGTATCAATTATTATTGTGTACGTGACATTCGACAGGTAGCTATTGACAGATGCTCAATAAGTAAGGGACATAACTCTAATGAGCAAAATTACATTTTTCAGCTATCCGGAATAGCGATAAACCGCACAAATTTATCGGGAACGGAAATGTGCGGATAAACGAGGTTCCACTGTATAACTTACAATTGCTAATAATTATGGATGCACATGGATTTGAAGGCTCAAATTTCAATGGTGAGTTGTGATAACCAGTACTAAATTGCTGAGCTAAAAAATCCCCGTTTCTGAGACTTATCCAAATCGACCCGCGAAAATGAAGCCTGTGCCTCTTTAATATTGGGTTCAACAATAATTCAGTACAATATGTCTTTATACGGATGAGCTCGGGTGTAGTATTGCAGTGTTTAAAAAACCAAAACGAAATTATTAAATGATTTTAATCAGACTGCCCACACAGCTGCCACATAACATTATATATAGGTACAATCATCTGGTCCTATAAAATTTGGTCAAAATTGGCAAAATTCGGTCCAGAAATGTATGCTATAAATTTTCGAAATTCGAACTCTTTTGAATGCTATCATATCAGATATTTTTGTGAAAGATTCTAAAATTGAAAATCCAAGCAAAATTGGAGCAAAAACACGTCTTCCAGGATCGATTTACTACTTTTTGCACAGATTTCAGTTTTGCATTTCCGGTTTTGCAAAAACGTTCCAATTTACATTCACTCAGTAATTCACTAAAAATGTTGATCTACTGCGTTATAAGTGTTGCTGTAACTATTATAGTTGCTGAGATTTAGGCGACACAAAATCGTAATTTTTTTTAAATTACGCAAACAATGCTAATCAATGTGATATTTTTGTATATAATTTATGATTTTTAAATAAATTCTAATCATGTCTATATCCAAATTGCCTTTACACACAACATTATTATTAACTTCCCATTTGTTTAGTAAATAACGCTATGATGATGCATTTTCAAAATGGGCTTGTAAATTACTGAACTAGGGCGACGGAAAGAAATATTGAAATAAATTCAATGAAATAATCTTTTTTAACTTATGTAATTTATTGAAATGTAACATGTTTTTTGGTTTATAAAAATACTTTTCAATTAGATAGTTATTTATATGTGTCTTTACGACCGGTGAAAATGTCAATTCCCTTTGGCGACATTACTTTTGAGGTGACCTAGGTGATTGTGACCTAATATAGGGTCATAGGGTAACAGTTTATTGCTTAAATAACACACTTTAGTCCCACCCATCAAAATAACCTATCATATAGGACAGAAATATAATTTTTTCACTTTCTATTCTATTCTTTTAAATTTAAGTGGTTTTCTAAACTTCAGTTACAGTGATCTACCGGAAGCTACTATTGATATCTATGCAGATCACTGTCATTGACGTCATAAAACGTGTTAGTTTTAGTAGAATTGCGAGAACCACAGACATAGGAATGGAAATTGGAATGGCGCAAATTGATGCTATCAGTGTCCCCTATATACATACAAAGTTTAGAAATTCACTTTACAATCCCCTAAAGCAAAAGTTACTTATAGCGGAATTTTTATCATTTTCAAAGATCAAATTGGGCCTTTAACAGGTGTAAATAGCCTTTAGCAGAAGTAAAAAAAAAATATCTCCAATTATAACCCTATATAAACATTTATCTTTCATTTTCTATAAAGTGTTTTCTATAGTACATTCCAGTGTTTTATCTCTCTTACATAGATGGCGCTCGTAGCGTTTATTTTACTTCTGTTCACTGTGGGAAATTTTGCCAGGACAGCGGCATTAGCCTGCTCTTATCTTTGATTTCCAACTGTCGAGGGATCTTTAACGTGCACAGCCAATAGCACACAGGACCTTGGTTTATTGTCCCATCCGAATGACTAGACGCTTTTTCCATGTCGTTGATGGGATGGTGAAATGTATTGCATTTAATTGGTGTACACTGTATATGGGTTGGTTTTCTCGTATTGATCTATAAAATGTGATATACTTACATTATTTCTGAAATAATATATACATTCATCCATTCTGGATAACATAGGTACAAACGATTCATTGGTAACTGTTAAAGTTGCTGAGCCTAATTTCTGAAACAAATAAAAAAAAATCTGTACAAGCAAAACAATTCCGTTAATCAAAAATCTCGTCCAGAGCATGACAAAAATCGGGTGCAATAATTATATAGTAATAGACTTCCCATACGAGAAGTACCATCAGGTGTTTCAAAAAGAGTAAGCATGGTCTGCTTCGCACGCGACACCCGCCACTACTATCAAGGTCAAAATCATAAGGTACAACAAGATCAATTCATGTCTGACTAAATAAATCGGCTAAGATGTAAGAAAAACCGGGTAGATTTGAAATATTTGTCAAGAAGTTCTCCTATTAGACTTTAGGCCTTTTATTTCTTAATACTTGTTTTAAAAATTTTGCCTTAAAAGCTCAATGTCGGTGGTCGAAATAAAAATAAAAAATTTTTTTTTTCTTTTAAATTTTGTTTTACAAAATTTGGCCTTAAAATTTCAATGTCAAAATCCAAATAAAGATATGAAATCAAATTTCAGTTTTATTAGTCTGCACATCCTATATTTGACATCTTGAATCTCTCCATAGCTTTTAATATTGAAGAAAGTAGTTTTCATGTAACCTTAACCAGATTCAATGTAGTGCAGGAAACCTAGCTGATATATACCTTCCCCAATCACTTGAGAGATAATAGAAACAAAACAAAAAGATCTCTTTAAAGGGGACCAGTCTTCATTTTTATTGGTTGAATTGGGTCTTGAATATACTTAAGTATCCTTCAGAAGCACTAGTAATGTACGAAAATTGCATAGTTCCTTCAAATATATCTTAAATTAGACATTTCTCCTTCTATTTCTATAGATGACTTTTCTATATATTGCATAGTATCGCTAATGTGTAGTAGGGCATTATAACTTTCAAATGCTAATAATTATGGATGCACATGGATTTGAAGACTCAAATTTCAATGGTGAGTTGTGATAACCAGTACTAAAATGCTGAGCTAAAAAAATCCCCCGTTTCTGAGACTTGGAAAAATCGACCCACGAAATGAAGCCTGTGCCTCTTTAATAATAACACGTTGTCCCCCCAAACCCTGTTAACAACATCTACAACTGTTTCACTTCTCGAAGGTTGGAAAATAGGCCTACTGTTTAGTTCGTGTTATTGTTATTTTTTTCCTCAGATCATTTGCACAGCTGTGTCAGTGGCAATAAAAAAAATCTTCAAAAGTCATTTTATTTTTATTTCATTTTTGCTGTTTTGAATGTCGTAGGGTTCGTAAAACAAGTAATAAAAAATAAAAGGCCTTAACTATGTGAGGTTCTCTAGCACAGTGGTTAGCGCATGACGTCATTTGATTGGATACGAGGAAATGGTGTTCGTTATGTTTGAGAGTTCAGTTCTCGATCAGGGTGTGAAAGTCCAATGACCTTGAATAAGTCATCTTCACTCATAATTCCAGTCCACCCAGCTGTAAATGGGTACAAATAATCCGGAAAAGATCAATGCCAAGAGGTTTGGCCAAGGACCAGCTGGGAGAAAGGAACCTCACGGAACCTAAGTTGTTATCCTTGTAAAATATAGATATATCTTTCTGTCTATAACTAAAAACCGTTTGTACCGAAGCAGTGCACATCCTTCTTCAAACCAGTCGCATTTTTTAATCAATGAGAAAATTTTTACAAATGAAATAATCAGTGTTTTAACTTATTTATATTCTTTACCAAAATTATTCATTGTGTTGCAGCTTTAAAATACAAATATTGTTATTACAAAATGCATTTGTCATTGCTGCAAAGTAGCCTACAATAATTGTCGATGTGTAAAAATGCAATATGTATAAGTAAGCTTATACTCCAAAATCCAATGAAATGCCACACAAATGCAGCTAACAACCTTAGCCACTTTACATTACGCATGCACTTTGTATGAGGAAGCCTTGCATAATAGACTTTTACACAATAGAACATATACCATACATCCTTTCATCAAATGATGACAGCTTTATTTGCATTGGTTGATTCTTGTTTACATTTACAGATGGGTAATGTAAAGAATTTGTAATATAAAGTTAAAGATGGAAACCTCTGTATAATTTAAAACTATAAGTGAATATTGCTTTTTTTTTTTTAATTGGGCGTCTTTTGTACAGATAATTATATATATGTCACAGTAGAAACTAAAATCCAGGAGAATTTGAAATCCTCCTAGAACAAAGTCCAATTAGACTTTGTCCTAGTACAATGTTATGTTAAATGTTATCCCTAAAATTTTACAGTTTCCTTGTTCCCATATCAATTTCAAATCTTTGCATAAAAGTTGTGAGATTTTGTAAAATAAATCTAATATATTAAGTGTCTCTCTTAAAGGGCCATTCTGCTTTTTTGAAAAAAATTTCCATTATCAAAAACATTGCAAATGTTACCTGAGAGTAATTCTTAAGTAATCAAACTGAATTTATTTTTAAAGGGTTAACTCCAAACAGGTAGTTAGTACTTATTGTTTATTAAGCAATTTGACCTAGGATTTGTGTTTGACTTAATAATGCCTTGATATTTCTAGCTGAAACTTTTACAGACATTTCTCTACAATTAGGCGTTTAATTTACTCAAATCCAATCAGTAGTTTTTTATCAGCGTCAAAAATACATAACACACTTAAAAACCTTACGTAAGGTTTTTAAAAATTTTAGCACGTTTTTAGCGTTTAAAAATTAATGGCTGGATTTTTTAAGTTAAAACTTTCAGATACACTAAAGGACAGAAATTTTAGCAAAAAAAAATTGTTAACGTAAAAAAAAATTCGGACTGTCCCTTTAAGGAAGTTTCTTTTTCATCTAGTATTATGGCTATTATCATCTGCAAACTGTGATAACAAGTTTTCTTTATCATTTATTTTTATCCCCCTTACGTTCCTATTATTTCTAATCAGAATTGACAGAATTTCAGCACATATTAAAAATAAGTATGGTGATAAGGGATCCACCTAGAGACATCCATGACCTAATTCAAAGAAATTAGAGAGATGACCGTTTCGAATAATACATAATTCAATGTTTTTATAAAAAAAAAGTTTTATTGATGGCCCAAAATTAAATGCACTTAAAGCATTTTGCATGAAATCCCAACTGACAGTGTCAAAAGCTTTTTAGAAATCAATTAGTAAGATTAAACCTGGTATAATTTGTTTTTCATACCACCTCTAAAAATGAAGAAAAAAATTAAGTTTTCAAACTTGGCCAATAAGAATGTTTATTCATCATAGGTGTCTACAGTATACAAACAGAATCAAATAAACCATTAAAGTAATTTGCCATAAAGAAACAGGTTATTATTGAAAAAATGCTTAATATTTTATATATCTTGTAGTAATATAATATATAAGGTAGATTTCTTAGATTTATCAGATAAGATCATACAGGTAATCTGTTGTATAGTTATAACACCAGACAAGATGCCCAATGAATAAAAACTCCTATTCACTAGTAAATTTGCGAATTTTGCTTTGTTGATCATTCTAAGATGTAGTATTCCTTTAAAGTTTATTTGTATAGGGACAGCAATGGCGTCAGAAGATTGTTTTGAGAATAAATATTTCCAATAATGTGTTTCTCGTCTTCGATTTAATTATAAAAAAATAAAGGGTTATGCATTGCATGAATGCACAATTATAATAAAAAGTTTTAAAAAGAATGTAACTATGTATTATGTAAATGTATTGGATCGTATCGAGATCGTGTCATATCTATTTACACAAATTGTTAAGTTTATAACCTCTGACATTATGAAGGGACAATGTGAATTTTTTTTTTAGGTCAAAATTTTTTAACGCTTAAAACATGCTAAAATATTCAAAAACCTTATGTAAGGTTTTTAAGTATGTTATGTTTTTTGGACGCTGATAAAAAACTACTGAACGGATTTGAGTAAAATAAACATCAAATTGTACAGAAATGTCTTGACTATGTATTGTAAAGGTTTCAGTTAGAAATATCAAGCCATTATTAAGTCAAACACAAACACTAGGTCAAACTGCTTAATTAACAATAAGTACTTCCTGTTTGTAATTAACTCTTTAAAAACAAATTCAGTTTGATGAAGAAGATACATAGGTATGAGCATACTTTAGAAATACTCTCAGGTAACATTTGCGATGTTTTAGACAATGGAAACTTTTTTCAAAAAAGCAGAATGGCCCTTTAAAGCGATACCTCCTCTGAGAAGAATAAGCAAAAAATTTAAGTTTTCACAGTTGGCCAATAAAAGTATAGTTTCATCAACTGTGTCTCCAGTATACAAACAGAATCCAATAAACTCTAAAAACTGATGAATATATACTTCTATAAACAAAGTTTGAGAATTTTGATTATGTGACTATTCTAAGATATAGTATACTTTAATATGACCTATGTGGGTATAAATTTTTTAAGCTAAATTCAATGGAGCAAGTGATAAGTTTTGAGAAAATATTTTTTTTAAAAATAAGCGTTGTATGTTTAAGTAGATTAGGATCATTTTTTTTTTAATTTGGTTTACGGGAGTGTCGGTCTCCAATTTGGTGATTAATGCTTCATGGCCCCCTGACAAATGCTTCATTGCCCCCCGACAAATGCTTCATGGTCCCCTGACAAATGCTTCATGGCCCCTGACAAATGCTTCATGGCCCCCTGACAAAAGCTTCATGGCCCCTGACAAATGCTTCATGGCCCCCTGACAAATGCTCCATGGCTCCCAGGTTGGGAAGCAGTCAATTCACTCAAAAGTCATGTGCCAAACATGTTATCTTCGAGCATATATTGATTTGTGGTGTTATAGCGCGATATAAATATTATTATTATTATTATTATTATTATCTGCAAGACAAACCAATCATTACAAAGAATGCCTTGAATCTAATGAAAAGCAAAAAATTTAATTTTTATTAAAACACTTTTCAGAAATTTAAAAATATTAACGCAAATGACCTTTTATATTTAAATTTTTTATCGACTTGTCTTGAAAAGCAGTTTTACTTTTATTTATTTTTTTGTCCTCCCTACCCAATCATTTTGAGAAAATTCCCGCAAACCAAATAATATAAAAACTCTGGCCTAAAGACATTTATAATAGAAGCTTCTGAAATTTTTTTCATTTCAACAATTGTTAATGCGTGTTACAGTAGTACAAAAGGACTAAATATTACTGATTTAATTTCAATTTCAACATGAAATTCCCCAAAAGTAAGATTTTTGTATTAATATTTCTGGTGTGTGTTGTGATACTTTTCCTGTCTGAAAAAACATCAAATGGTACTGAAAATTTTGATATGGATTTAGGAGGAAAAAAGACTAGGGTAGCTGTTTCATCTAATATTATTAAGATGGTTTTAGGAAAGAACAAGACTTTAGTGCCTCTTTCATCTGAAAGTATTAATAAGGATTTAGGAAAGAACAAGACTTGGGTGGCTCTTTCTCTTTGTTGGTCAAAGAACACAAAATATTCTAAAAAAGGCAAGTATCCTTATACATTGGCAGCAAAATACAGTAGCAGGTTATGGCACATGAAGACTGCAGTATCTGTTCTCGTGTATGTAGTCTATGATCCTGTAGATAAAAATAGCACCAAACTTAAAAGTTATGTGAAAGAACTAGAAGAAAGTAGCGCTACGGTGATTTTGGTCCAAACACAGACTGGTATAGATTGTGTGACTCAGTCTCAATTACAGAGATTACTGGCCTTCAGTGAGGTTTTTATAAAGCCTACAGACATTATTGTAGCGACCGATGTAGATGCCTTCGCCATGAACGTGACTATATTAAAACCTCTAGATTATGATTACCGTGTGTGGATTTTTCAATATACTCGAACCATAAATAGTAACTGGCCAACATTTCCTATAACGTTCATTGCCATGAGAGCCCGGGATTGGAAAAATATCAGCAATGCCGATAATCCGTTAGATTTGGTCAAAGCCAATTCTAAAGTGACTGGTTCGAGTCACTCATGGCACTTTGATCAGATAATAATTACTACTCTTATTTTAAAAGCTAGACTGTGTTCTGTTCCAGTTAACAAACAATTGTGGAAAACAGCTCATCTAGACCCTCACAAGTATGTATTTAATGATACAAATGTGTGTTTTCATGGTGGAAGTGAATATACAAACTGTGAATGGTGCCGGACTAAAGTGATGGGAGGATGCATGTGGTGGCATTTTTATTCATACGCCACAGAGAAAAACATGACAGATGCATTTTATCAAATTTCTTCACTTAGGAATAAAACAATATCTTTAAATGGTAAATAATTTGCTTTTAATAGCCAGGGTTCATACAGATCATCTGAGCAAATTTTCCCAGACATTTCCATGACTTTCCAGACAGTATTATGGTCATTTTCCATGACCAATTTTATAAAAAAAATCATGAACGGAACGAGTAAATTGAGACTATTCTGGATCATAATTTTTTTATTTGATATTGGAAAAATAGGAGAACGGTATGAAATATCATTTTTCCAAGTTATTTTGACAATTTTCCAGAATAATCATGATTTTCCCTGATATTCCATGTCTGGAAAAGCTTTTTTAAAATTCCCTGAATAGCGCCATTTTTTAAATAAAACAATATCTGTAAATGGTAAATAATTTGTTTTTAATAGCGCCATTTTATAAATAAAACAATATCTGTAAATGGTAAATAAATTGTTTTTAATAGCGCCATTTTATAAATAAAACAATATCTGTAAATGGTAAATAATTTGTTTTTAATAGCGCCATTTTATAAATAAAACAACATTATCTGTAAATGGTAAATAATTTGTTTTTAATAGCGCCATTTTATATATAAAACAATATCTGTAAATGGTAAATAATTTGTTTTTAATAGCGCCATTTTATAAATATAACAATATCTGTAAATGGTAAATAAATTGTTTTTAATAGCGCCATTTTATAAATAAAACAATATCTGTAAATGGTAAATAATTTGTTTTTAATAGCGCCATTTTATAAATAAAACAACATTATCTGTAAATGGTAAATAATTTGTTTTTAATAGCGCCATTATATAAATAAAACATTATCTGTAAATGGTAAATAATTTGTTTTTAATAGCGCCATTTTATAAATAAAACAACATTATCTGTAAATGGTAAATAATTTGTTTTTAATAGCGCCATTATATAAATAAAACATTATCTGTAAATGGTAAATAATTTGTTTTTAATAGCGCCATTTTATAAATAAAACAACATTATCTGTAAATGGTAAATAATTTGTTTTTAATAGCGCCATTTTATAAATATAACAACAAAATCTCAACATTTATAGAACACTAACAGAATTACAGTCTTATAAAACTTAAACTTTTACTTTTAATCAGAAATTTTTGTTTTTGTGTTGTGCCCGTTCCATGATTTAAATTTCATTATTATTATTATTATTATTATATTATTAAAGGGATATGTTCCTTTATCCTTTGACCAATAAATTTTTTGTCTTTGAACCTGTAATTTTTTAGCCATTCTAATCCATAATAATGTTCATAACCAGTGGGGTTTCTATGCTCTTGCCCCTATGCTCTTTCGTATAATTTTACGTACGGATAGCTCCCCCTGACAATTATTTGGCCCCAACTCGGTCCCCCCACTTAAAGATTCCTAGAAACGCCACTGTTCACAACTCTCCCTCAAAATATAAAACTTCAAATCCCTGTGTAGCCCATGTTCCTTTAGCAACGGCTATCATTTCATTTCATTTCATTACATTAATCCGTTGCTATCATGATAAGACTTTCTCGTCATTAATTTTGATTGGTCGAACGATTATTGTTCGACCAGTTATATTCCTTGTAACAAATTATTGCGGGAAAACTTTCGAATGACCAGACGTCAAATTTCTTGTAGCAAATTTACCTTGTGATAATAGAGTATCAACAGTCAAAAATTGAATGTGACGTAGTGTTTTTTAAACGAGGTTATTAGTTGATAATGACGAGAAAACCTTGTCAATCCAGCAACGGTAGATAATGTCTAACGTTGCTGAAGGAACATGTGTGTAGCCATAATTATGAGCGTTTGAAGGTCAAAAATACGACTCATCGTTTAGTAAGACTATATGCTTTAAGAAGAGATATAATTGAAGGGATTATGCGATTTTTGTGTAGTTCTAGTACTTCTGGAGCCTATTAACATATAATAAAGACTGAAATCAACACTCGAAAATACTGAACATTCCCCTTTAAGTGTGATTATAACTTTATTAAAGAAGTGTGTCATAATATTTTCTTGTGTTTCGTTATATGTGCTCCTCGTTCTATATATCGTTCAAATTTTATATATTATAATATGTTTTCATAATGACTATCTTTTTGCGTGGCAAATAGAATTTGTCACGCTTTGTTTTCGTAATGATTTTTTTTTTCACAATGTCAAATTCTTGTCATCATTTGTAGGGAAAACTTAAATGGTATAGAATTTCTGGTTTGATCAGTTAGTTTCACTTGAGGGAAATTTTGGCACAAATATAAAAAAAGCTAAATCTTTGCTAAACCAGAAGTTGGCTATTGCTTTATGTGCAAGAATTTTGCATCTAGTCTGTAGGGCTTATTTATAAACCTATTTAAGAACTATTTGATGTATGTACACAAATTTAAATTTTTAAATATTTTTGTCAAAAAATTTTGAAACCAAAATTTTGACAAAAAGCTAAAAAAACTCGGCTGCTAATTATCCCATCTGAAATTCATGGGACATAAACTGATTGTCCATACAAATAAAACAAGATAATCAAAACGAACTTAGAAGAAAGATCCGTCAAATATGATTCCATATGTGCGTTAAACGTATGCATTATCTTTCTTTTGACGCACAGACTTCTAGACAGATGGATGCTTTATCTATTTTCAAAATTTTGTTATCACTTCCGGTTTTGACGTCATTCCCTTTTTAACTTGAAATTCCAACTTCGGGAATTCTCAAGATAATCTGAAAAATATTTTTACTATTTATTTATAAATGATCATACAAAGGACCTGAATTGATCAAATCTGACCTGGATGTTTTAGATCAGTTGCCATCTTAGAATGACCAAGTTTTCTTTAAATCAAAATTCAGTCACAGGGTATTATCTGATTTGAATAAATGTGATGTCTGTAGAATTTTCGATAGAAAGCTAACAAAACATTTTTAAATTTCTTAGTATGAAATACTCTCGAGTGCCAAATAAGAGTACATGTACGCTTATTAATTTTGAGGTGAATTTCCCGCCTGTACGATCGTTATTTAGCCCTGTACGTTTATTAATTTTGTGAGCCAAATATGTGGTTCTAATACTGTACTCAGGGGTCCCACTAACCCACGGCCTTGCAGCGATATGATATCGCTATAAATCGGGCTTGCGGCGATATTTGGGCACGTACAGCGATATCAATAATCAAGGTATTCAAGATTCTTGTCGTAAATGCACAAATATTGTGAAATCGGTGGGGATGGACGGCTATTCCGTTATATATTGTTACTCCCTCCATTTTTACATAGACTCGATTATCACAATGCATTTTTGTCTTAAGCCGACCGTTCTACAGTCATCCCGCCAACAAGACTAAATTAGACTTAAATGATTCTTCATTGAATAAAACACCTGTCAACAATCGGAAGGAAATTCCATGAGTTATAATTTTCTCGTCTAATTAATTCTTATGAGCAACGCGACATGCACAAATATTGTGAAAACGGGGGGGATGGACGGCTATTCCGTTGTATATTGTTACTCCCTCCATTTTTACATAGACTCGATTATCACAATGCATTTTTGTCTTAAGCCGACCGTTATTCCACCCTGTACCGTTATTACGTTTTGCAAAATTGTCCACCCTGTACTTTTATTCCACCCTGTACCGTTATTACATTTTGCAAAATTGTCCACCCTGTACTCTTATTCCACCCTGTACCGTTATTTGGCACTCGAGAGTAATGACACTTAAAAAATATCTAAATGTAATACATGACGTTACAAGTCCAAAAGAAAAAAATTCATTCTAAATATCTATTTTAAAAAATCATTAAAATATCTTTAACAATAGCTTTTTTATACGTTGTATACATGTAACCGTTGACCCGTTTAAAGTTTTTATAAGAAATATAACAAGATTAGTTATACTGAAAATAAGAGCTGTTATTTACACTGGTTGTGAGTGACTATCACTCTCGACAAAAAAAAACTAATAGCCATAACATTTTAATGTTCTTTTATGAAAAGAATAGTAGAATGAAATTAACAAAAAAATCCCATCAAAATCAGTTGAAAAGAAGAGGTAAATAGAACTTGTCAGACAAGGTAACATACACCCACTGATAGTTGCTCATTCACATTTGGTTCCTGTTTTATAGGTAACTTGGAAGTAAACTTTATTGTATTGTATCACATACCCTGATTATTGAGGCATAAATAAATTCAGTAAAAAAATTAATAAATGTTTTTATTGTACTGTTACAATACTCTGTTTGTATAAATTTTCTAAATAATTTTTTTTGATACCACCTGTATTTCTTGTTGAAGCAGCAGGAGATAATCTATATCAATCCATATTTTACCTCACAATCTAGGTAAGCAGACACCCTACTCCCCTACACCTGCTCCCGTTCCTCCATTAAATTTCACTATCACAATATTTCTTCCATAAATGTCTTTTCTAACAGAGCATGTCCCTTTTCTTCATAATATTCAAAAAATTTACAATATTTCAAAACTTAACTTCTTACTTCTATAAATAATATTTCTTCCAAAAATGTCTTTTCTAACAGCACGTCCCTTTTCTTAATAATATTCAAAAAATTTACAATATTTCAAAACTTAACTTCTCACTTGTATAAATAATATTTCTTCCATAAATGTCCTTTCTAACAACATGTCCCTTTTCTTCATAATATTCAAAAAATTTACAATATTTCAAAACTTAACTTCTCACTTCTATAAATAATATTTCTTCCAAAAATGTCCTTTCTAACAGCATGTCCCTTTTCTTCATTTATTCAAAAAATTTACAATATTTCAAAACTTCTCACTTGTATAAATAATATTTCTTCCATAAATGTCTTTTCTAACAGCATGTCCCTTTTCTTCTTAATATTCAAAAAATTTACAATATTTCAAAACTTAACTTCTTACTTCTATAAATAATATTTCTTCCATAAATGTCCTTTCTAACAGCATGTCCCTTTTCTTCATTTATTCAAAAAATCTACAGATGGTAAGCCTTTATTAAGGTTAGAAAAAAGTTTTAATCTGATGTGCCATTTCAAAACATTTTTCTTTTAAAGGAGAATGTTCAGCATTTTCATATGGAAGGGGATCAGTGCCAAAAGTCTATGCTAAGTTTTATGGAAGGCGATTGAAGACAAAATACTTCTGTAAGAGGTTTAGCGTGAACATTTAACATTTGACTTTTGTAACAAGTGTTATATCTTTTCACTTTAAACATGAAACATATGAATTTTTACGTATGTCTTATGCATTACTGGTATTTGTACGGGTAACTTTTAACTTATAACACAAAATATCTGTATTATCTACATAGCATTAGTGAGTTAGACATTTCTACTTAGCATAGACTTTTGGCACTGATCCCCTTCCATATTTTCAAGGATCAATTTGGGTCTTGAATTTATGTAAATAGCCTTCAAATTTACTGGAACTGCCCAAAAATCGCACAATCCCTTCAATATAAATCATACTGTTACTAAACGAAGAGTCATATTTTTCATTAGAATAATCACTTCTATCTTGAACCTTCATAAGAATTCGAAGCAAATGCTTCCAGCGAGTTTTAGCTGCAGAAAAAGGTTCACACGGAATATATCCGGTCACAATATGAGGAGTTATACGATATGTCAATAAAAGTTATCTAACCTATACTGAAAAGTTTGATTTTGATTTCCATGCAAAACTTGTTTCAACAAGGACTGTTTCACAATTTGCACCGATATCTCTGCTGCACTGTTTGATGCTGGATGATACGGATATGGTTAAAAATCTGCCGAACACCATTATTTTGTAAAAAGTTTTTAAATTCATTACAAATAAAGTGGAACCAGTGGTTGGCATGGAAATGTACAACAAGTGGTTGCCTAGCAAGATACGCCCACTTCCCTGATAAAATTTTGGTATATCAAGAGCATTCTCCAAATGTTGACCAAGCAAAAATGGTGAGCACAGAACTTGAAGGTGATCAAATATTTCTTTACAAAATTAATTTTGCTACTCTGATACTGTCAATATTTTGAAGAACTCAAAATGGTAGATTTCCTTCATTAAACATGATGCACATGTGTGTAACTACAAATATCAATCACGCAATTGTATATAGACTATATTTTTACAGACCGCATAAGAACTGGGTTAACTTAACTGGGGTTACATGATGATTATATTTACAAAGTGGCAGAAATCGGCTGACTTTTATCGGCGGCGCTTTGTTTTCACATCTGGCAGAAAATGACTGTAAAGGCGGCAGCTAATGGCGGTGGCGCGAGTGTCTATCTATATATATAGTTAATCAATAAAAAAAAAAAAACCTTGCGTTAAAATGTCATGACAATATAGCCCATAGATATAAATATAACACTATTTAATGGTTTTTAACGGTTATTGTCGGTTATCATCATAAAAAAAAAACAGATAGTGATCATCTTCATAATGACACAACATCAAAAAATCAATAGAACCTGAAAAGAATTGGCGAGAATCAAACCACTCCAATTAACTCACATAACTTAATGACTTCATATCGATGTTGATATTGATACAGATATTGATATAATTGATATTGATATTGTCAATGAAGTTATATAGTTTTTAATGTTAGAAACTGCCAAAAGTTGCCGCATGCATTAGTAGAAAATTCTAGCAAAATATATACCATTTGGCAAACCGATGAACCTGCAATGTGATACCGCTTAGATTGAACCATGCTGTGTACGGTACAGGTACCTCGACAATTGGTAATCAAAAATGAGTTTGCAGATGCCGTTGCTTGGCATTTCCCGGGCATCATTTGTGGACTTGTGGGAAAGGGTGCAGAAAAGTAAGATATAAAACACCATATTATTTCATTTCCTATGTCCCTAGTTGGTCATTTAGGTTGTTGCAGCTGAAAACATAGCATACAGAAACATGTTCGTCCCCTTCCTTTGTAAATTAAATCTCCTGGAGCTATATTTTAGGTGTAAATATTATTGCTTAATTTTATCCAGGTTTTAATTAGTATCATGTTTTACTAACAAATAGCACAGTTCACATTTCTTTTTTCTCTCTTACTTCATTCATCTAGTGAGACTCTTTCTTCACTCACTCACTCTATCTCTTTCTTTCCTACTCTCTTATTCATCTGAGTGATGTTATTCCTTTACTCACTCACTCTTTCTCTCTCTCATTGGTTTTTACCATGGTTTCTGTTTTGTTTACCCAGGCTCCCCTAGGTTTCTGACTTTCTCTATGCATTTTCCTATCATAAGTTATTTGGTTTCTGCATTGTAAAAAACTTCTCTTTACAATCAGAAGTTTTCTGTTTTTGATTGCCCTTGCTCCAAATCTTGAATCTATTACTCTTTTAGTTTTCAACCGATTTTGATGAAACTTAAAATGAATGTTATTGGACCTAAATCGAAAGGTTTGAGAAAGTTTAGTTTACTCCTGATTAAATTTAAGGCTTTTTCATTGGGCATTTCTCCATTGTTCAGACTCTGATGGTTATGGCTTTTAGGTTATTTGTTCACTCACATACAATTTACACACCTGATTCCAATATTCCAGCCTCAGATATAAAATGAAAATGAATTGGCGTTTTATGTCCCACCTATTGTGCGAATGAGGACGACCAAACACCATACAGTTGTGAAAGGAATGACACACTTTCCTCCTCATTTAACTTTTATTGGGAGAGAATTTACTATAAAATAGATATTTTCAATAATGTCATTCTCGTCTATAACTTCATTGTTTTATTATGTATTTTTATTATAAAGTTATCAATAGAATCTGAATTATGTAAACATCTATTTTCTTAAAGGGACAGTCTGAATTTTTTGTAGGTCAAACATTTTTTTTGCTCAAATTTGTGAAAACTTTACACCAAAATCTGTAACTATGTGCCCTTTAATGTATCTGAAAGTTTTAACAAAAAAAATCCAGCCGTTAATTTTTAAACTCTAAAAATCTGCTTAAATTTTCAAAAACCTTACGTAAGGTTTTTAAGTTTGTTATGTTTTTTGGACGCTGATAGGAAACTACTGAACGGATTTGAGTAAAATAAACGCCGAATTGTAGAGAAATGTCCCTCTTGTGTATTTTAAAGGTTTCAGCTAGAAATATTGAGTCATCTAAAGGGCAAATTCCAAAAATAGGTCAAGTTGCTTAATTAACAATAAGTACTCACTGTTTGTAATTAACCCTTTAAAACCAAATTCAGTTTGATCAAGAAGATATAGAGATACAATAAGCATACTTTAAAAATACTCTCAGGTAGCATTTGCGAATTTTTGATAATTGAAACTTTTTTTCTAAAAAGCAGAATGGACCTTTAAAATAATTTATTGTAAAGAATAAAATAGTTCCTTATATCGAGCATCACAAGTTACAAGTACATAAGAATAATCCAATTCAAAAACAGAACTAGAACCACACGTGGCACAGAGTGGGACTTTGTAAATGTGCAAATTGCTAAGGGAAATTTAGAAAACATCGGCCCTGAACGTAAATAAAAATTGACAAAGAAGTCGACAACTTTTAAAAATTTTGTTTTTTTTAAATGTTGTAAAACCGGAAGTAGTCACCAAACCTAACATTTGAACGTACCATCTGAAAACCTTAATCAATAACCTTCAACCTACTGAAGGTCAAGGTCACTCAAGGTCAAATTCACGAGAAGCAAGTCTTTAAAATTTGGCAAGGCATACAGTAATAACACCGGAAGTTGACGCTAGACATCAAATATGAAAGTATAAATGAGCTGCCAAAGTCAGCAAAGGTCAAGGTCAAAAACGAAAAAAAAATTTTTTTTAACCTTGTTCCCTTTTTTGAACTACAAAGCCGAAATCAATGAGCCTTTAACATTAGCTAAATAAAGCAATGTTGTAACTGTATGCAAGGTCATTTTTTGAAAAAAAATTCAACTTTACGTTTTTGTTGATAAATAAAATTTTGACAAAAACAAAATTTAACCCGGATGTGCAACGCCCAAGTCATTTTTTTTTATGTGACTTTATATTAATAATATCTTACTATGGCTAACTTATCAAGCCTTTGCATGTATTGGTTAACGAGATATACAATCATGTCAAAAAAGGTCAAAATCTATAACCGGAAATTTTGAAATTAAAGCCACATAAGCCCAGACTTGGACATTGAGAAAAAGTCCTCTCATGGTTTTTTTTAAAGTTAGCACTTAAAAATGAATATTGAACTAAACAAAAATCGATTTCCTTTCGTGGTTCCAATTCTACAGCCATTTGAAGGAAATTTTGATTGTTTACATTTCAACACCGAGTTGATTGAGGGAGACGTCAATAACTCACAAGCTCCGCCCACTACTAGCACGTGCTACTGGAGATTGGAGTGTGACATCATTTAACTAACACGCCCCCCGCTTGACCTCATTAGCATTTTATTTATGGAAATCATTTTATTAGATCCCGATTTTAAATCCAGCTGCATCGAAGTCATCTGAGTACCCAAAGCCGTGAATTTTAGTTTTTTGACTTAATTAAACATCAGAGATTAAGCTAGAATACCTTTTGTCCCGAAATCCCATAAATTTCATTTTGTAAACAAACGAATCCCGCAATGTGACTTTAATAAACCTTGTTCCCTTTTTTGAACTATACAGCCAAAATAGCTGAGATTTTGATATAAAAGAGTTAAAGTAATGAGTTTGAAGTGTGCAAAAGCATTTTTCAAAAAATTGTAGTCAATATGGATTTTTTCCAGACAACAAAATGTTAACAAAATAAAAATTCAACCCGGATGTGCCACGCCCATGTCAATTTTTTTTTTGATGAATACATTTATATGGCGTATGTTCACTTATGTTCTAATTTTCAAGCCTTTAAACTTAATAGATCATAAACTATGCATATATTAAATTTTAAAAATTCGCAAATTGCCAAATATAAAAAATTCAAATTTTACATTACAATCAAGTGTGATATATCGTTAGAAAGAGCGCGTAAAGCACATTCGGAATCTGAAAAAAATAACTTTTTAAGTTAAGTAGGTCGCATGCTAGAGCAGTCCAAAGTCGTCAATTTTGCTGTTTTCGGACAACTATAAAACCGGAAGTTGATATCGGAGGTCAAATATTTAAGCATCATCTGGTAGCCAAGGTCGGTGACCTTTGACCTACTTAAGATCAAAGTCATCAAAGGTCAAGGTCATGAGATATGAGCCTTCAAAATTTGAAAAAATTCAACCGGAAATTGCAAAAAAGCAAATTTTCTCCAATTTTTATGTTCTTTCATTTGACATTCGTTTCATTTTGAAATTCGGTTCAGCCAAATTGGCTGAATAAAAATCAAAGTGTTTCAGGAAAATCGAAATGGCTGTCAAAGTTCTACTTTCGGGTTAAATTTTATTTTAAAATCGGCTGTAGAATTACTTTGGCTACCGTTAAACAAAATTTAGTTGAATTTTATAACTATCACCGGAAGTTATTCAACCGGAAGTGAAAATCGATTTTCCTTTTTAACCGGAAGTGACGCAAAAATTTTGAATACGTCAAATTGTATACATTGGTGAAATGCATCTTTTATTTAATTTTCAGATTAATCCGAAAAAAATAGAAAAAAACTGAAAAATACTCCAAAAACTTGAAAAATCGACCGAAAAATGTATGCTACAAATTTTCGAAATTTGAAATTTTTTAATTCCTATCACATCGGAATTTAGTCACAGATTCCAAAAATGAAAACCCGAGCAAAATCGGCCCAAAAATGTGGCTTCCAGGGTAAAAAACCCCGTTTTTGCAGTTTGCAAAGTGCAATTTGCAAAAATGTTCCAATTAATATTTAAAAAGTAGGTTGCCAAGATGCGACATCAGAGCATATTTCAGAAATGTTGCAGCTAGCACAGTTTAGGCTGTGTGCCCTGTGTAAAATACGCCAAAAAAAATTTTTCGAAAACAAACTGGGAAGTCCCACAATAAAACACAAATATTTAGAGAGCACTTGACACACAGCTGCCTAAGGCTACTCAACAAAATTTCTAAAGTTATCAATAGAACCTGAATTATGTAAAAATCTATTTTCTGAAAACTAATTTATTGATGGTTTCAAGCCAGTCATTTATTATATTTTATTGGACGTATTTAAAAAGACTTGCTAGGTTTACAGTCTGATGTTTTTACAAGGGAATTTTATTTGTTTTGGCAGGGCAGATATAAGGCTCACAAACCTATTGAATTTTTCATATTATTTTTAAGCTAAATTCAAAGGAGCAAGTGGTAAGTTTCGAGAAAATTCTTAAAAAAAACAAGCATTAAACGTATAAGTACAGTTTAAGACATTTATATTAATAGCTTTTGAACAATTTTTCATCTTAAGCCTTAGGCTGGAAGAGCAACATTTGTGTTGTTTTAGCCAACGCATTTTGTAACGTCTTCTCTCATTGGCTAATTGGGGGGAATCCCCATGTTATAACACCATTACCATTGGCTGTTTCTTAGCTTGCCTTACTCAAAGTGTATTTTTAGCGTCAGAATGGAAAAGTACTAGCTTGAAATACAAGTTAAGTTAGATCCGTGTTACGTCACAGGAAATGTAAACAATATGGCGTCTTCTGATTTCTAAGCAATAATACAATTTTCATAATATATGTAATTTATTGATTTTAATGTTACACAATGTAATGTGATACAACAGGACTACATTAAGGTGTATTACTTTAATTGGAAGATGAAATTCTTCAAAAGGAAAATTTTCGTATTAATATTTCTGTTTCTGGTGTGTATTGTGATAAATTTCTTATTTTATAATTTAACTCTGTTTAAAAAAATATCAAATCAGATATCTCAAGTTATAGATCTTTCATCTGAAAGTATTGATATGGATTCAGGAATGAACAATACTTTAGTGCCTCTTTCATCTGAAATTATTAAGAAGGATTTAGGAAAGAACAAGACTTGGGTGGCTCTTTCTCTTTGTTGGTCAAAGAACACAAAAATTTATAAAAAAGGCAAGTATCCTTATACATTGGCAGCAAAATACAGTAGCAGGTTGTGGCACATGAAGACTTCAGTATCTGTTCTCGTGTATGTAGTCTATGATCCTGTGGATAAAAATAGCACCAAACTTAAAAGTTATGTGAAAGAACTAGAGGAAAGTAGCGCTAAGGTGATTTTGGTCCAAACACAGACTGGTATAGATTGTGTGTTACAGTCTCAATTACAGCGATTACTGGCCTTCAGTGAGGTTTTTATAAAGCCCACAGACATTATTGTAGCTACCGATGTAGATGCCTTCGCCATGAACGTGACTATATTAAAACCTCTAGATTATGATTACCGTGTGTGGATTTTTCAATATACTCGAACCGTAAATAGTAACTGGCCAACATTTCCTATAACGTTCATTGCCATGAGAGCCCGGGATTGGAAAAATATCAGCAATGCCGATAATCCGTTAGATTTGGTCAAAGCCAATTCTAAAGTGACTGGTTCGAGTCAATCGTGGCACTTTGATCAGATAATTATTACTACTCTTATTTTAAAAGCTAGACTGTGTTCTGTTCCAGTTAACAAACAATTGTGGAAAACAGCTCATCTAGACCCTCACAAGTATGTATTTAATGATACAAATGTGTGTTTTCATGGTGGAAGTGAATATACAAACTGTGAATGGTGCCGGACTAAAGTGATGGGAGGATGCATGTGGTGGCATTTTTATTCATACGCCACAGAGAAAAACATGACAGATGCATTTTATCAAATTTCTTCACTTAGGAATAAAACAATATCTTTAAATGGTAAATAATTTGTTTTTAATAGCCAGGGTTCATACAGATCATCTGAGCAAATTTTCCCTGACATTTCCATGACTTTCAAAACAGTATTATGGTCATTTTCCAAGACCAATTTTATAAAAAAAAATCATGAACGGAAGGGTAAATTGTGACTATTCTGGATCATGATTTTTTTATTTGATATTGGAAAAATAGGAGAACAGTATGAAATATCATTTTTCCAGGTTATTTTGACAATTTTCCAGAATAATCATGATTTTCCCCAGATATTCCATGTCTGGAAATCTTTTCTAAAATTCCCTGATTTTCCAGGTTTTCCATGAACTGTGCGAACCCTGAATAGCGCCAATTCATAAATAAAACATTATCTGTAAATGGTAAATAAATTGTTTTTAATAGCGCCATTTTATAAATAAAACAATATCTGTTAATGGTAAATAATTTGTTTTTAATAGCGCCATTTTATAAATAAAACAACATTATCTGTAAATGGTAAATAATTTGTTTTTAAAATCGCCATTTTATAAATAAAACAATATCTGTAAATGGTAAATAATTTGTTTTTAATAGCGCCATTTTATAAATAAAACAACATTATCTGTAAATGGTAAATAATTTGTTTTAAATAGCGCCATTTTATAAATAAAACAATATCTGTAAATGGTAAATAATTTGTTTTTAATAGCGCCATTTTATAAATAAAACAATATCTGTAAATGGTAAATAATTTGTTTTTAATAGCGCCATTTTATAAATAAAACAATATCTGTAAATGGTAAATAATTTGTTTTTAATAGCACCATTTTATAAATAAAACAATATCTGTTAATGGTAAATAATTTGTTTTTAATAGCGCCATTTTATAAATAAAACCATATCTGTAAATGGTAAATAATTTGTTTTTAATAGCGCCATTTTATAAATAAAACAATATCTATAAATGGTAAATAATTTGTTTTTAATAGCGCCATTTTATAAATAAAACAATATCTGTAAATGGTAAATAATTTGTTTTTAATAGCGCCATTTTATAAATAAAACAATATCTGTAAATGGTAAATAATTTGTTTTTAATAGCACAATTTTATAAATAAAACAATATCTGTAAATGGTAAATAATTTGTTTTTAATAGCGCCATTTTATAAATAAAACAATATCTGTAAATGGTAAATAATTTGTTTTTAAAATCGCCATTTTATAAATAAAACAATATCTGTAAATGGTAAATAATTCTTTTTTTAATAGCGCCATTTTATAAATAAAACAATATCTGTAAATGGTAAATCTGTAAATGGTAAATAATTTGTTTTTAATAGCGCCATTTTATAAATAAAACAATATCTGTAAATGGTAAATAATTTGTTTTTAATAGCGCCATTTTATAAATAAAACAATATCTGTAAATGGTAAATAATTTGTTTTTAATAGCGCCATTTTGTAAATAAAACAACAATATCTCAACATTTATAGAACACTAACAGAATTACAGTCTTTTAAAACTTATACTTTTACTTTTAACAAGAAATTTTTGTTTTTGTGTTGTGCCCGTTCCATGATTTAAATTTCATTATTATTATTATTATATTATTAAAGGGATATGTTCATTTACTTTCCGAACAATAAAATGTTTGTTTTTCAACCTGGAATTTTTTAGCCATTCTAATCCATAATAATGTTCATAACCAGTGGCGTTTCTACGGTCTAAGCCCCCTCCGCCCCTCCCCCCCCCCCCCCCCCACTTTGAAATATCGTATAATGTTACGTATGGAGACCTGGTGCTGGTAGCTCCCCTGACAATGACAATTATTTGACCCCAACTCAGTCCCCCAACTTAAAGATTCCTAGAAACGCCACTGTTCACAACTCTCCCTCAAAATATAAAACTTCAAATCCCTGTGTAGCCATAATTATGAGCGTTTGAAGATTAAAAATGTTGTTGAGTAAGACTATGTCTTATATATAGAAAAGACAAAATACAAAAAATTTGTTACGCATTGTTTTCGTTATTATTTCTTTTTTTAAAAATCTTGTCATCATTTGTAGGGAAAACTTAAATGGTATAGAATTTCTGGTTTGATCAGCTAAATTTTTGCTAAACCAGAAGTTGGCTATTGCTTTATGTGCAAGAATTTTGAATCTAGTCTGTAGGGCTTATTTATAAACTGATTTACCTGAAATTTCCTTAAATATGTTTATTGTTAAAAGAACTATTTGATGCATCTACAAAAATTTCAATTTTTAAATATTTTTGTCAAAATAATTTGAAACCCAAATTTTAACTCGGCCGTTAATTATCCGATCTGAAATTCATGGGACATAAACTGATTGTCCATACAAATAATAAGATAATCAAAACGCACTTAGAAGACAGATCTGTCATGTGTCAAATATGATTTCTTATGAGCGTTAAACGTATGCGTTATCTTTCTTTTGACGCACAGACTTCTAAACAGATGGATGCTTTATGTATAGATAGACATTTTAACGACAAACAAAAATCTATTTTCAAAATTTTATTATCACTTCCGGTTTTGACGTCATTCCCTTTTTAATTTGAAATTCCAACTTCGGGAATTCTCAAGATAATCTGAAAAATATTTTTACTATTTATTTATAAATGATCATACAAAAGACCTGAATTGATAAAATCTGACCTGGATGTTTTAGATCAGTTGCCATCTTAGAAGGACCAAGTTTTCTTTAAATCAAAATTCAGTCACAGGGTATTATCTGATTTGAATAAATGTGATGTCTGTAGAATTTTCGATAGAAAGCTAACAAAACATTTTTAAATTTCTTAGTATGAAATAATGACACTTAAAAAATATCTAAATGTAATATATGACGCTACAAGTCCAAAAGAAAAAAATCCAATCTAAATATCTATTTTCAAAATTCATTAAAATATCTTTAACAATAGCTTTTTAATATTTGTATACATGTAACCGTTGACCCGTTTAAAGTTTTTAAAAGAAATATAACAAGATTAGTCGTACTGAAAATAAGAGCTGTTATTTAAACTGGTTGTGAGTGACTATCACTCTCGACAAAAAAAAACTAATAGCCATAACATTTTAATGTTCTTTTATGAAAAGAATACTAGAATGAAATTAACAAAAAAATCCCATCAAAATCAGTTGAAAAGAAGAGGTAAATAGAACTTGTCAGACAAGGTAACATACACCCACTGATAGTTGCTCATTCACATTTGGTTCCTGTTTTATAAGTAACTTGGAAGTAAACTTTATTGTATTGTATCATGTCCTGATTATTAACCCATGTTCAAATTTCAAAAGATATAAATAAATTCAGTAAAAAATTAATAAATGTTTTTATTGTATTGTATCACATACCCTGTTTATTGAGGCATAAATAAATTCAGTAAAAAAATTAATAAATGTTTTTATTGTACTGTTACAATACTCTGTTTGTATAAATTTTTTAAATAATTTTTTTTGATACCACCTGTATTTCTTGTTGAAGCAGCAGTAGATAATCTATATCAATCTATATTTTACCTCACAATCTAGGTAAGCAGACACCCTATTCCCCTACACCTGCTCCCGTTCCTCCATAAAGTTTCACTATCACAATATTTCAAAACTTAACTTCTCACTTCTATAAATAATATTTCTTCCATAAATGTCTCTTCTAACAGCATGTTCCTTTTCTTCATAATATTCAAAAAATTTACAATATTTCAAAACTTAACTTCTTACTTCTATAAATAATATTTCTTCCATACATGTCCTTTTTAACAGCATGTCCCTTTTCTTCATAATATTCAAAAAATTTACAATATTTCAAAACTTAACTTCTTACTTCTATAAATAATATTTCTTCCAAAAATGTCCTTTCTAACAGCATGTCCCTTTTCTTCATAATATTCAAAAAATTTACAATATTTCAAAACTTAACTTCTTACTTCTATAAATAATATTTCTTCCATAAATGTCCTTTTTAACAGCATGTCCCTTTTCTTCATAATATTCAAAAAATTTACAATATTTCAAAACTTAACTTCTTACTTCTATAAATAATATTTCTTCCATACATGTCCTTTCTAACAGCATGTCCCTTTTCTTCATAATATTCAAAAAATTTACAATATTTCAAAACTGAACTTCTCACTTATATAAATAATATTTCTTACATAAATATCCCATCTAACAGCATGTCCCTTTTCTTCATTTATTCAAAAAATTTACAGATGGTAAGCCTTTATTAAAATTAGACAAAAGTTTTAATCTGATGTGCCATTTCAAAACATTTTTTTAACTTCCTTTTAAAGGGGAATGTTCAGCATTTTCAAGGATCAATTTGGGTCTTAAATTTATGTAAATAGCCTTCACATTTACTGGAACTGCCCAAAAATCGCACAATCCCTTCAATATAAGTCATAGTGTTACTAAACGACGAGTCATATTTTTCATTAGAATAATCACTTCTATCTTGAACCTTCCCAAGAATTCAAAGCAAATGCTTCCAGCGAGTCTTAGCTGCAGAAAAAGGTTCACAAGGAGCATATATCCGGTCACAGGAGTTATACGATATGTCAATAAAAAGTTATCTAACCTATGCTGAAGAGTTTGATTTCGATTTCCATGTAAAACTTGGACTGTTTCACAATTTGCACCGATCTCTCTGCTGCACTGTTTGATGCTGGATGATACGGATATGGTTAAAAATCTGCCAAACACCATTATTTTGTAAAAAATTTTTAAATTCATTACAAATAAAGTGTAACCAGTGGTTGGCATGGAAATGTACAACAAGTGGTTGCCTAGCAAGATACGCCCACTTCCCTGATAAAATTTTGGTATATCAAGAGCATTCTCCAAGTGTTGACCAAGCAAAAATGGTGAGCACAGAACTTGAAGGTGATCAAATATTTCTATACAAAATTAATTTTGCTACTCTTATATTGTCAATATTTTGAAGAACTCAAAATGGTAGATTTCCTTCATTAAACATGATGTACATGTGTGTAACTAATAATATCAATCGCGCAATTGTATATAGACTATATTTTTACAGACCGCATAAGAACTGGGTTAACTTAACTGGGGTTACATGATGATTATATTTACAAAGTGGCAGAAATCGGCTGACTTATATCGGCAGCACGTTCTTTTCACAACAGGCAGATAATGACTGTAAAGGCGGCAGCTAATGGCGGCGGCAAAAGTTTTTATCTGTATATATCCGTAATCGATAAAAAAAAACACTTTGCGCTAAAATATCATGACAATACAGCTCATAGATATAAATATAACACTTTTTAATGGTTTTTAACGGTTATTGTCGGTTATCATCATAAAAAAAAAACAGATAGTGATCATCTTCATAATGACACAACATCAAAATCAATAGAACCTGAAAAGAATTGGCGAGAATCAAACCACTCCAATTAACTCACATAACTTAATGACTTCATATCCATGTTGATATTGATACAGATATTGATATAATTGATATTGATATTGTCAATGAAGTTATATAGTTTTTAATGTTAGAAACTGCCAAAAGTTGCCGCATGCATTAGTAGAAAATTCTAGCAAAATATATACCATTTGGCAAACCGATGAACCTGCAATGTGATACCGCTTAGATTGAACCCTGCTGTGTAGGTACCTCGACAATTGGTAATCAAAAATGAGTTTGCAGATGCCGTTGCTTGGCATTTCCCGGGCATCATTTGTGGATTTGTGGGAAAGGGTGCAGAAAAGTAAGACATAAAACACCATATTATTTTATTTCCTATGTCCCTAGTTGGTCATTTAGGTTTTTGCAGCTGAAAACATAGCATACAGAAACATATTCGTCCCCTTCCTTTGTATCCACGTTTGAGATTCAAACAGCAAATTACCGAGAAGTGACCTGATTAATATCCAACCGCAAGCAACTGATGCACTGGGTTTTCAACCGGTTTTCTCAATTGTCCCCTATTACCGACAACGAAATGACGATGTCCCTAGAATTGTCTGTCAAAGTCATTGAAAACATGCAATTTCGAAGCATGATAAATTCAATATTGCTCTGAAATGCGAATATAAATTGTGGTCCAAAGTGCAGAAAGTCATCGTGGACAGAAGACACTGAATGCATATCCACCCAGATAATTACTTTTTTTTTATTATTAAATCTAAGTTTGTGTCCCCTGGAGAATGTCCAAATGTCCAAATGTCCCCAGTCTGGAACATGTCCCACAAGTTGAAAACCCAGGCCCTCAGAGAAACAACACTAATCTGACAAAAATAGCAAAGAAACAACACTAATCTGACAAAAATAGCAAACTTTGCTTAGTAATTAAGGTAATAAAAAAATATTTCAAGGGAGATAATCAGTATAAAAGATAGTGGACCACAGCCATATACGCCCAACGAAAAAGCCTTAAATTTAATCAGAAGTAAACTAAACTTTCTCAAACCTTTCGATTTCGATCCAATAACATTTATTTTAAGTTTCATCAAAATCGGTTGAAAACTAAGAGAGTAATAGATTCAAGATTTGGGGCAAGGGCAATAACTCTGCTTCTAAAGTTCTTTACAATGTAGAAACCAGATAACTTATGATAGGAAAATGCATAGAGAAAGTCATAAACCTAGGGGAGCCTGGGTAAACAAAACAGAAACCATGGTAGAAACCAATGAGAGAGAGAAAGAGTGAGTAAAGGAATAACATCACTCAGATGAATAAGAGAGTAGGAAAGAAAGAGATAGAGTGATTGAAGAAAGAGTCTCACTCAGATGAATGAAATAAGTAGAAATGTGAACTGTGCTATTTGTCCCAAAATATAGCCCCATTACACTTAATTTTTTAAAAGCTTAAGATGCCTTCTTACAAAATCGAGTAAGTTTTTGCTTTTATTAAGAAAAAAACATGAAATGACAAACATGCCTACTCTTTAATGAATGCGATGAAGTTATGTTACTAATACCTTTGTTAGGATTTGTAGCACAGACAAGTACCCCCTGCCGATTGCCCCCCCCCCCACCCCCCAAGACAATTACCACCTGGACAATCACCCCCCAAAGAAAATTGTCTGGGGAGGAATGGGTAGGGGGCAATTGTCCTGATACGCTTTCTTAGTCTACTGCGCATACAGCTAAAAGTTTGAGTGCCTACATATCATTTCACACATGTTCCTCAACATTATGACCAATTTTGAAGCTTTTATCACTAAATGCACAATTCTTATGAAAATCTCAGTTTGGCCGCCTTACTACCCCCAGTTTGGATAATTTGGCTACACCACTGATACAAAGTGTGTAATGCAAAGTGACAAATGCTGAATGTAAAATGCAAGGTGTCTCATATAAAATGCATAATGCAAAGTGTAAAATGTTTGCTGTATTCCTGTGGCATTTTATTGGATTTTGGAGTATACTTGTACATTTTGCATTTTTTTACACATCGACAATTATTGTACTTTGCAGCATTGACAAAATGCATTTTGTAATTACGACATTGGTATCTTAATGCTGCAACACAATGAATAATTTTGTCAACGATATTCCTCCATTGTTCAGACTCTGATGGTTATGGCTTTTAGTTTATTTCTTCACTCAAACACACACACCTGATACCAATATTCCAGCCTCAGATATGAAATTAAAATGAATCGGCGTTTTACGTCCCACTTTTCCGCACCTATTGTGCGAATGAGGACGACCAAACACCATACAGTTGTACAAGGAATGCCACACTTTTCTCCTCATTATTTTTTTATTGGGTGAGAATTTACTATATAATAGAGATTTTCAATAATGTCATTCTTGTCTATAACTTCATTGTTTTATTATGAATTTTTATTATAAAGTTATCAATAGAACCTGAATTATGTAAACATCTATTTTCTTAAAGGGACAGTCTGAATTTTTTGTAGGTCAAACATTTTTTTGCTCAAATTTGTGAATACTTTACACCAAAATCTGTAACTATGTGCCCTTTAATGTATCTGAAAGTTTTAACAAAAAAAAATCCAGCCGTTAATTTTTAAACTCTAAAAATCTGCTTAAATTTTCAAAAACCTTATGTAAGGTTTTTAAGTTTGTTATGTTTTTTGGACGCTGATAGGAAACTGCTGAACGGATTTGAGTAAAATAAACGCTGAATTGTAGAGAAATGTCCCTCTTGTGTATGTAAAGGGTTTCAGCTAGAAATATTGATTCCAAAAATAGGTCAAGTTGCTTAATTAACAATAAGTACTCACTGTTTGTAATTAACCCTTTAAAACCAAATTCAGTTTGATCAAGAAGATATAGAGATACAATAAGCATACTTTAAAAATAGGTAGCATTTGCGATTTTTTTGATAATTGAAACTTTTTTCTAAAAAGCAGAATGGCCCTTTAAAATAATTTATTGTAAAGAATAAAATAGTTCCTCATATCGAGCATCACAAGTTACAAGTACATAAGAATAATCCAATTCAAAAACAGAACTAGAACCACATGTGACACAGAGTGGGACTTTGCAAATGTACAAATTGCTAAGGGGAATTTAGAAAACATCGGCCCTGAACGTAAATAACAATTGCCAAAGAAGTCGACAACTTTTAAAAATTTTGTTTTTTGAAATGTTGTAAAACCAGAAGTAGTCACCAAACCTAACATTTGAACGTACCAGCTGAAAACCTTAATCAATAACCTTCAACCTACTGAAGTTCAAGGTCACTCAAGGTCAAATTCACGAGAAACAAGTCTTTAAAATTTGGCAATGCATACAGTACCGGAAGTTGACGCTGGACATCAAATATGAAAGTATAAATGAGCTGCCAAAGTCAATGACCTTTGATCCTAAAAAGGTCAAAGTCAGCAAAGGTCAAGGTCAAAAACCAAAAATTTTTTTTTAACCTTGTTCCCTTTTTTGAACTACAAAGTCGAAATCAATGAGCCTTTAACATAAGCTAAATAAAGCAACGTAGTAACTGTATGCAAGGTCAGTTTTTGAAAAAAAATTAAACTTTACGTTTTTGTTGATAAATAAAATTTTGACAAAAACAAAATTTAACCTGGATGTGCCACGCCCAAGTCATTTTTTTTTTTATGTGACTTTGTATTAATAATATCTTACTATGGCTAAATTATCAAGCCTTTACATCTATTGCTTAACGAGATATACAATCATGTCAAAAAAGGTCAAAATCTATAACCGGAAATTTTGAAATTAATAAACCTTGTTCCCTTTTTTGAACTATACAGCCAAAATAGCTGAGATTTTGATATAAAAGAGTTAAAGTAATGAGTTTGAAGTGTGCAAAAGCATTTTTCAAAAAATTGTAGTCTATACAGATTTTTTCCAGACAACAAAATGTTAACAAAATAAAAATTCAACCCGGATGTGCCACGTCCATGTCAATTTTTTTTTGATGAATACATTTATATGGCGTATGTTCACTTATGTTCTAATTTTCAAGCCTTTAAACTTAATAGATCATAAACTATGCATATATTAAATTTTAAAAATTTGAAAAATTGAGTAAAGGTTTCCCAAAATGCCAAATATAAAAAATTCAAATTTTACATTACAATCAAGTGTGATATATCGTTAGAAAGGGCTCGTAAAGCACATTCGGAATCTGAAAAAATAACTTTCTAAGTTAAGTAGGTCACATGCCAGAGCAGTCCAAAGTTGTAAATTTTTCTGTTTTCGGACAGCTATAAAACCAGAAGTTGATATTGGAGGTCAAATATTTATGTATCATCTGGTAGCCAAGGTCGGTGACCTTTGACCTACTTAAGATCAAAGTCATCAAAGGTCAAGGTCACGAGATATGAGCCTTCAAAATTTGAAAAAATTCAACCGGAAATTGCAAAAAAGCAAATTCGAAATTCCAAAATCGGCTTCCTAGAATTTTCTCCAATTTTTATATTCTTTCATTTGACATTCGTTTCATTTTGAAATTCGGTTAAAAATCAAAGTGTTTCAGGAAAATCGAAATGGCGATCAAAGTTCTACTTTCGGGTTAAATTTTATTTTAAAATCGGCTGTAGAATTACTTTGGCTACCGTTAAACAAAAATTAGTTGAATTTTATAACTATCACCGGAAGTTATTCAACCGGAAGTGAAAATCGATTTTCCTCTTTAACCAGAAGTGACGGAAAAATTTTGAATACGTCAAATTGTTTACATTGGCGAAATGCATCTTTTATTAAATTTTCAGATTAATCCGAAAAAAACTGAAAAATACTCCAAAAACTTAAAAAATCGACCGAAAAATGTATGCTACAAATTTTTGAAATTTGAAATTTTTTAACTCCTATCACATCGGAATTTAGTTACAGATTCCAAAAATGAAAACCTGAGCAAAATCGGCCTTAATATGTGGCTTCCAGGGTAAAAAACCCCGTTTTTGCACAGTTTGCAATGTGCAATTTTGCAAAAATGTTCCAATTAATATTGAAAAAGTAGGTCGCCAAGATGCAACATCAGAGCATATTTCAGAAATGTTGCAGCTAGCATAGTTTAGGCTGTGTGCCCTGTGTAAAATACGCCAAAAAAAAAATTTCGAAAACAAACTGGGACTTTGCAGAAGCAAAGTCCCACAATAAAACACAAATATTTAGAGAGCACTTGACACACAGCTGCCTAAGGCGACTCAACAAAATTTCTAAAGTTATCAATAGAACCTGAATTATGTAAAAATCTATTTGCTGAAAACTAATTTATTGATGGTTTCAAGCCAGTCATCTATTATATTTCATTGGACGTATTTAAAAAGACTTGCTAGGTTTACAGTCTGATGTTTTTACAAGGGAATTTTATTTATCTTGGCAGGGCAGATGTACGGTAAGGCTCACAAACCTATTGAATTTTTCATATTATTTTTAAGCTAAATTCAAAGGAGCAAGTGGAAAGTTTCGAGAAAATATTCTTAAAAAAAACAAGCATTGGACGTATAAGTACAGTTTAAGACATTTATATTAATAGCTTTTGAACAATTTTTCATCTTAAGCCTTTGTCTGGCAGAGCAACATTTTTATTGTTTTAGCCAACGCATTTTGTAAAGTCTTCTCTCATTGGCTGATTGGGGGGAATCCCCATGTTAATAACATCATTACCATTGGCTGTCTCTTAGCATACCTCACTCACAGTGTATTTTTAGCGAATGGAAAAGTACTAGCTTGGAATACAAGTTAAGTTAGATCCGTGTTACGTCACAAGAAGTGTAAACAATATGGCGTCTTCTGGTTTCTAAGCGATAATACAATTTTCATAATATATGTAATTTATTGATTTTAATGTTACACAATGTAATGTGATACAACAGGACTACATTAAGGTGTATTACTTTAATTGGAAGATGAAATTCTTCAAAAGGAAAATTTTCTTATTAATATTTCTGTTTCTGGTGTGTATTGTGATAAATTTCCTATTTTACAATTTAACTCTGTTTAAAAAAATATCAAATCAGATATCTCAAGTTATAGATCTTTCATCTGAAAGTATTGATATAGATTCAGGAGAGAACAAGACTTTGGAGCCTCTTTCGTCTGAAATTATTAAGAAGGATTTAGGAAAGAACAAGACTTGGGTGGCTCTTTCTCTTTGTTGGTCAAAGAACACAAAAATTTATAAAAAAGGCAAGTATCCTTATGCATTGGCAGCAAAATACAGTAGCAGGTTATGGCACATGAAGACTTCAGTATCTGTTCTCGTGTATGTAGTCTATGATCCTGTAGATAAAAATAGCACCAAACTTAAAAGTTATGTGAAAGAACTAGAAGAAAGTAGCGCTACGGTGATTTTGGTCCAAACTCAGACTGGAATAGATTGTGTGTTACAGTCTCAATTACAGAGATTACTGGCCTTCAGTGAGGTTTTTATAAAGCCTACAGACATTATTGTAGCGACCGATGTAGATGCCTTCGCCATGAACGTGACTATATTAAAACCTCTAGATTATGATTACCGTGTGTGGATTTTTCAATATACTCGAACCGTAAATAGTAACTGGCCAACATTTCCTATAACGTTCATTGCCATGAGAGCCCGGGATTGGAAAAATATCAGCAATGCCGATAATCCCTTAGATTTGGTCAAAGCCAATTCTAAAGTGACTGGTTCGAGTCAATCGTGGCACTTTGATCAGATAATAATTACTACTCTTATTTTAAAAGCTAGACTGTGTTCTGTTCCAGTTAACAAATTATTGTGGAAAACAGCTCATCTAGACCCTCACAAGTATGTATTTAATGATACAAATGTGTGTTTTCATGGTGGAAGTGAATATACAAACTGTGAATGGTGTCGGACTAAAGTGATGGGAGGATGCATGTGGTGGCATTTTTATTCATACGCGACAGAGAAAAACATGACAGATGCATTTTATCAAATCTCTTCACTTAGGAATAAAACAATATCTTTAAATGGTAAATAATTTGTTTTTAATAGCCAGGGTTCATACAGATCATCTGAGCAAATTTTCCCTGACATTTCCATGACTTTCAAAACAGTATTATGGTCATTTTCCAAGACCAATTTTATAAAAAAAATCATGAACGGAAGGGTAAATTGTGACTATTCTGGATCATGATTTTCTTATTTGATATTGGAAAAATAGGAGAACAGTATGAAATATCATTTTTCCAGGTTATTTTGACAATTTTCCAGAATAATCATGATTTTCCCCAGATATTCCATGTCTGGAAATCTTTTCTAAAATTTCCTGATTTTCCAGGTTTTCCATGAACTGTGCGAACCCTGAATAGCGCCAATTCATAAATAAAACCTTATCTGTAAATGGTAAATAAATTGTTTTTAATAGCGCCATTTTATAAATAAAACAAAATCTGTAAATGGTAAATAAATTGTTTTTAATAGCGCCATTTTATAAATAAAACAATATCTGTAAATGGTAAATAATTTGTTTTTAATAGCGCATTTTATAAATAAAACAAAATCTGTAAATGGTAAATAAATTGTTTTTAATAGCGCCATTTTATAAATAAAACAATATCTGTAAATGGTAAATAATTTGTTTTTAATAGCGCCATTTTATAAATAAAACAATATCTGTAAATGGTAAATAAATTGTTTTTAATAGCGCCATTTTATAATTAAACATTATCTGTAAATGGTAAATAATTTGTTTTTAATAGCGCCATTTTATAAATAAAACAATATCTGTAAATGGTAAATAATTTGTTTTTAATAGCGCATTTTATAAATAAAACAAAATCTGTAAATGGTAAATAAATTGTTTTTAATAGCGCCATTTTATAAATAAAACAATATCTGTAAATGGTAAATAATTTGTTTTTAATAGAGCCATTTTATAATTAAACATTATCTGTAAATGGTAAATAATTTGTTTTTAATAGCGCCATTTTATAAATAAAACAATATCTGTAAATGGTAAATAAATTTGTTTTTAATAGCGCCATTTTATAAATAAAACAATATCTTTAAATGGTAAATAAATTGTTTTTAATAGCGCCATTTTATAAATAAAAAAAAATCTCAACATTTATAGAACACTAATAGAATTACAGTCTTATAAAACTTAAACTTTTACTTTTTACGAGAAATTTTTGTTTTTGTGTTGTGCCCGTTCCATGATTTAAATTTCATTATTATTATTATTATATTATATTATTAAAGGGATATGTTCCTTTATCCTTTGACCAATAAATTTTTTGTCTTTGAACCTGTAATTTTTTAGCCATTCTAATCCATAATAATGTTCATAACCAGTGGCGTTTCTATGGTCTTGCCCCCCCCCCCCCCCCCACTTTGAAATTTCGTATAATTTTACGTATGGATAGCTCCCCCTGACAATTATTTGGCCCCAACTCGGTCCCCCAACTTAAAGATTCCTAGAAACGCCACTGTTCACAACTCTCCCTCAAAATATAATACTTCAAATCCCTGTGTAGCCCATGTTCCTTTAGCAACGGCTCTCATTTCATTTCATTACATTAATCCGTTGCTATCATGATAAGACTTTCTCGTCATTAATTTTGATTGGTCGAACGATTATTGTTCGACCAGTTATATTCCTTGTAACAAATTATTGCGGGAAAACTTTCGAATGACCAGACGTCAAATTTCTTGTAGCAAATTTACCTTGTGATAATCGAGTCTCAACGGTCAAAAATTAAATGTGACGTAGTGTTTATAAAACGAGGTTATTAGTTGTTAATGACGAGAAAACCTCGTCAATCCAGCAACGGTAGATAATGTCTAACGTTGCTGAAGGAACATGTGTGTAGCCATAATTATGAGCGTTTGAAGGTCAAAAATACGACTCATCGTTTAGTAAGACTATATGCTTTAAGAAGAGATATAATTGAAGGGATTATGCGATTTTTGTGTAGTTCTAGTACTTCTGGAGCCTATTAACATATAATAAAGGCTGAAATCAACACTCGAAAATACTGAACATTGCCCTTTAAGTGTGATTATAACTTTATTAAAGAAGTGTGTTATAATTCATAATATTTTCTTGTGTTTCGTTATATGTGCTCCTCGTTCTATATATCGTTCAAATTTTATATATTATAATATGTTTTCATAATGACTATCTTTTTGCGTGGCAAATAGAATTTGTCACGCTTTGTTTTCGTAATGATTTTTTTTTCTTCACAATGTCAAATTCTTGTCATCATTTGTAGGGAAAACTTAAATGGTATAGAATTTCTGGTTTGATCAGTTAGTTTCACTTGAGGGAAATTTTGGCACAAATATAAAACAAGTGGTTGCCTAGCAATATACGCCCACTTACTACCATAAATTGTCAATATATCAAGGAATGTTACTATCTTAATTTTTGTTGGATGGTGTTCAGATATTTACACACAAAAGTTTATTAAATTCCTACCACAACTGTGGTCTCTATCACGTTCACAAGTCATTTTTAACATATTTTAGGTGTAAAACTCCGTTAATATTTGTTGAATCGATACGGAATTCGAACTTGTCCAAGATCTTATGGATATAATCCTACACACAAAATTTTATTCAAATCAAACCAAAACTGTGGTCTCTATTGCGTTCACAAGCCATTTTTAACACATTTTGGGTGTAAAACTCCATAAATTTTTGTCGAATCGAACCCAAATTCGAACTTGTCCGAGATCTTATGAATATAATCCTACATACAAAATTTTATTCAAATCCAACAAAAACTGTGGTCTCTATCGAGTTCACAAGTCATTTTTAACGTATTTTGGGTGAAAAACTCCGTGAATTTTTGTCGAATCGAACCCAAATTCGAACTTGTCCGAGATCTTATGAATATAATCCTACATACAAAATTTTATTCAAATCCAACCAAAACTGTGGTCTCTATCGCGTTCACAAGTCATTTTTAACGTATTTTGGGTGTAAAACTCCGTGAATTTTTGTCGAATCGAACCCAAATTCGAACTTGTCCGAGATTTTATGAATATAAACCTACATACAAAATTGTATTTAAATCCAACCAAAACTGTGGTCTTTATCGCGTTCACAAGCCATTTTTAACGTATTTTGGGTGTAAAACTCCATGAATTTTTGTCGAATCGAACCCAAATTCGAACTTGTCCGAGATCTTTTGAATATAATCCTACACATAAAATTGTATTCAAATTCAAGCAAAACCGTGGTCTCTATTGCGTTCACAAGCCATTTTTAACATATTTTGGGTGTAAAACTCCGTGAATTTTTGTCAAATCGAACCCAAATTCAAACTTGTCCAAGATCTTATGAATATAATCCTACATACAAAATTTTATTCAAATCCAACCAAAACTGTGGTCTCTATCGCGTTCACAAGCCAATTGTGGACAGACGGACGGACGGACGGACGGACGGGGGCGACGGCAATATACGACCACATTTCAATGTGGGCGTATAACAAGATAATCAAAACGAACTTAGAAGAAAGATCCGTCATGCGGACATAAATGGCCCTTGTGGATCCGTCATGCGTCAAATATGATTCCATATGAGCGTTAAACATATACGTTATCTTTCTTTTGACGCACAGACTTCTAAACAGATGGATGCTTTATGTATGGATAGACATTTTAACGACAAACAAAAATCTATTTTCAAAATTTTGTTATCACTTCCGGTTTTGACGTCATTCCCTTTTTAACTTGAAATTCCAACTTCGAGAATTCTCAAGATAATCTGAAAAATATTTTTACTATTTATTTATAAATGATCATACAAAGGACCTGAATTGATAAAATCTGACCTGGATGTTTTAGATCAGTTGCCATCTTAGAATGACCAAGTTTTCTTTAAATCAAAATTCAGTCACAGGGTATTATCTGATTTGAATAAATGTGATGTGTGTAGAATTTTCGATAGAAAGCTAACAAAACATTTTTAAATTTCTTAGTATGAAATAATGACACTTAAAAAATATCTAAATGTAATACATGACGTTACAAGTCCAAAAGAAAAAAATTCATTCTAAATATCTATTTTCAAAAATCATTAAAATATCTTTAACAATAGCTTTTTAATATTTGTATACATGTAACCGTTGACCCGTTTAAAGTTTTCAAAAGAAATATAACAAGATTAGTCGTACTGAAAATAAGAGCTGTTATTTAAACTGTACTGAAAATAAGAGCTGTTGTTTAAACTGTACTGAAAATAAGAGCTGTTGTTTAAACTGTACTGAAAATAAGAGCTGTTGTTTAAACTGTACTGAAAATAAGAGCTGTTATTTAAACTGTACTGAAAATAAGAGCTGTTATTTAAACTGTACTGAAAATAAGAGCTGTTATTTAAACTGGTTGTGAGTGACTATCACTCTCGACAAAAAAAAACTAATAGCCATAACATTTTAATGTTCTTTTATGAAAAGAATAGTAGAATGAAATTAACAAAAAAATCCCATCAAAATCAGTTGAAAAGAAGAGGTAAATAGAACTTGTCAGACAAGGTAACATACACCCACTGATAGTTGCTCATTCACATTTGGTTCCTGTTTTATAGGTAACTTGGAAGCAAACTTTATTGTATTTTATCACATACCCTGATTATTGAGGCATGTTCAAAAGATATAAATAAATTCAGTAAAAAAATTAATAAATGTTTTTATTGTACTGTTACAATACTCTGTTTGTATAAATTTTTTAAATAATATTTTTTGATAACACCTGTATTTCTTGTTGAAGCAGCAGGAGATAATCCATATCAATCTATATTTTACCTCACAATCTAGGTAAGCAGACACCCTACTCCCCTACACCTGCTCTCATTCCTCCATTAAATTTCACTATCACAATATTTCAAAACTTAACTTCTCACTTCTATAAATAATATTTCTTCCATAAATGTCTTTTCTAACAGCATGTCCCTTTTCTTCATAATATTCAAAAAATTTACAATATTTCAAAACTTAACTTCTCACTTGTATAAATAATATTTCTTCCATAAATGTCTTTTCTAACAGCATGTCCCTTCTCTTCATTTATTCAAAAAATCTACAGATGGTAAGCCTTTATTAAGGTTAGAAGAAAGTTTTAATCTGATGTGCCATTTCAAAACATTTTTTATAACTTCCTTTAAAGGGGAATGTTCAGCATTTTCAAGGATCAATTTGGGTCTTGAATTTATGTAAATAACCTTCACATTTACTGGAACTGTCCAAAAATTGCACAATCCCTTCAATATAAGTCATAGTGTTACTAAACGACGAGTCATATTTTTCATTAGAATAATCACTTCCATCTTGAACCTTCCCAAGAATTCGATCCGATCTCTCTGCTGCACTGTTTGATGCTGGATGATACGGATATGGTTAAAAATCTGCCAATCACCATTATTTTGTAAAAAGTTTTTAAATTCATTACAAATAGAGTGTAACCAGTGGTTGGCATGAAAATGTATTGCTAGGCCCACTTCCCTGATAAATTTTTAGTATATCAAGAGCATTCTCCAAGTGTTGACCAAGCAAAAATGGTGAGCACAGAACTTGAAGGTGATCAAATATTTCTTTACAAAATTAATTTTGCTACTCTGATATTGTCAATATTTTGAAGAACTCAAAATGGTAGATTTCCTTCATTAAACATGATGCACATGTGTGTAACTACAAATATCAATCGCACAATTGTATATAGACTATATTTTTACAGACCGCATAAGAACTGGGTTAACTTAACTGGGGTTACATGATGATTATATTTACAAAGTGGCAGAAATTGGCTGACTTTTATCGGCGGCGCTTTGTTTTCACAACTGGCAGAAAATGACTGTAAAGGCGGCAGCTAATGGCGGTGGCGCGAGTGTCTATCTATATATATAGGTTATCAATAAAAAAAAAAAACCTTGCACTAAAATATCATGACAATGATAGATAGATATAAATATAACACTTTTTAATGGTTTTTAACGGTTATTGTCGGTTATCATCATAAAAAAAAACAGATAGTGATCATCTTCATAATGACACAACATCAAAATCAATAGAACCTGAAAAGAATTGGCGAGAATCAAACCACTCCAATTAACTCACATAACTTAATGACTTCATATCGATATTGATATTGATACAGATATTGATATAATTGATATTGATATTGTCAATGAAGTTATATAGTTTTTAATGTTAGAAACTGCCAAAAGTTGCCGCATGCATTAGTAGAAAATTCTAGCAAAATATATACCATTTGGCAAACCGATGAACCTGCAATGTGATACCGCTTAGATTGAACCCTGCTGTGTAGGTACAGGTACCTTGACAATTGGAAATGAAAAATGAGTTCGCAGATGCTGTTGCTTGGCATTTCCCAGGCATCATTTGTGGATTTGTGGGAAAGGGTGCAGAAAAGCAAGACATAAAACACCATATTATTTCATTTCATATGTCCCTAGTTGGTCATTTAGGTTGTTGCAGCTGAAAACCTATCATACAGAAACATGTTCGTCCCCTTCCTTTGTATCCACGTTTGAGATTTAAACAGCAAACTACTGAGAAGTGACCTGATTAATATCCATCCGCAAGCAACTGATGCGCTTGGGAAGGTGTGAACTTCACAAGGTCCTTTCACTAAGACCTGGGTTTTCAACCGGTTTTCTCAAGTGTTCCCGATTACCCACAACAAAATGACGATGTTCCTGGAATTGGCTGTCAAAGTCATCGAAAACATGCAATTTCGAAGCATGATAAATTCAATATTGCTCTGAAATGCAAATATAAATTGTGGTCCAAAGTCATTGTGGACAGAAGACACTGGATGCATATCCACCCAGATAATTACTTACTTTTTTTTAGACTTAAATCTAAGTCCAAATGTCCCCAGTCTGGAACATGTCCCCCAGGTTGAAAACCCAGGCCCTCAGAGAAACAACACTAATCTGACAAAAATAGCAAACTTAGCTGAGTTAGGTAATAAAAAAAATATTTCAAGGGAGATAATCAGTATAAAAGATAGTGGACCACAGCCATATACACAATGAAAAAGCCTTAAATTTAATCAGGAGTAAACTAAATTTTCTCAAATCTTCCGATTTAGGTCCAATAACATTCATTTTAAGGGTGTTAATTGGGCTATTTCACGTTATGAAAAAATGGAATAAGTATATGAAATAATGATTTCTTGAGACTTGTTGTGCATTTGTTGATGATTTGGGGTCCTTCTCGATAGTTTAAGGTTGATTTCATGTCAATCAGATTTTTTTTAATGAGTTGACAGCCCTTTCAAACATGTCATAAAAATTGGACATTTCAAACCTTTGATACAAGTTTAAAAAAATGTGAATGGATCAATCTACATCAAACTTGGCATAAATGCAGACAATTACATTGCCGAGAAACGTACAGAGCGATTTTCCAAAAAAAAATATTATTTTGGTGGTTACCATGGAAATACGAAAATTTACGAAAATTTAAACGTAGGTACGGCAAACATTTTTCAGGGGCCAAACTAATTAGAATTTTTGAAAAAACTCTCTGTACGTTTCATCCTTATTGGATAAGCTTTCAATCAAGACCAAGATCGTTATTTTCCGATAAAAAATGGCTGAGAAATCTTGTATCAACCGGGACACATTTTGCTACTTTTTCCTAATTTTTTAGCAAAAACTCACAAAATACCTAATTTCTTGTCGGTTTTTTTCATTCTATATAGTTTAAAAATAAAGTAATAATAATTATCTACAATCTGAGCCCAAAAAAATTAAGTAATTCGCAAAACTTCCATCTCGTGGTTTTTTTCTCGAACGCTAGCCCAATCAATACCCTTAAGTTTCATCAAAATCGGTTGAAAACTAAGATAGTAATAGATTCAAGATTTGGGGCAAGGGCAATAACCCTGCTTCTAACAATCGAAAACAGAAAACTTCTGATTGTAAAGAGAAGTTCTTTACAATGCAGAAACCAAATAACTTATGATAGGAAAATGCATAGAGAAAGTCAGAAACCTAGGGGAGCCTGGGTAAACAAAACAGAAACCATGGTAGAAACCAATGAGAGAGAGAAAGAGTGAGTGAGTAAAGGAATAACATCACTCAGATGAATAAGAGAGTACGAAAGAAAGAGATAGAGTGATTGAAGAAAGAGTCTCACTAGATGAATGAAGTAAGAGAGAAAGAAGAAATGTGAACTGTGCTATTTGTTATTAAAACATGATACTAATTAAAACCTGGATAAAATTAAGCAATGATATTTACACCAAAAATATAGCTCCATTACACTTAATTTTTTTAAAAGCTTAAGGGTGTTAATTGGGCTATTTCACGTTATGAAAAAATGGAATAAGTATATGAAATAATGATTTCATGAGACTTATTGTGCATTTGTTGATGATTTGGGGTACTTCTCGATAGTTTAAGGTTGATTTCATGTCAATCAGATTTTTTTTAATGAGATGACAACCCTTTCAAACATGTCATCAAAATTGGACATTTCAAGTTTAAAAAAATGTGAATGGATCAATCTACATCAAACTTGGCATAATTGTAGACAATTACATTGCCGAGAAACGTACAGAGCGATTTTCCAAAAAAAATTATTATTTTGGTGGTTACCATGGAAATACGAAAATTTACACGTAGGTACGGCAAACATTTTCCAGGGGCCAAACTGATTAGAATTTTCGAAAAAACTCTCTGTACGTTTCATCCTTATTGAATAAGCTTTCAATCAAGACCAAGATCGTAATTTTCCAATAAAAATGGCTGAGAAATCTTGTACCAACCGGGACACATTTTGCTACTTTTTCCTATTTTTTTAGCAAAAACTAACGAAATACCTAATTTCTTTTCGGTTTCTTTCATTCTATATAGTTTATAAATAAAGAAATAATAATTATCTACAATCTGAGCCCAAAAATAATAAGTAATTCGCAAAAATTCCATCTCGTGTTTTTTTTCTCGAACGCTAGCCCAATCAATACCCTTAAGATGTCTTCTTACAAAATCGAGCAAGTTTTTGCTTTTATCAAGAAAAAAACACGAAATTAAAAATATGCCTACTCTTTAATTAACGCGATGAAGTTATGTTACTAATACCTTTCTTGTAGCACAGACAAGTGACCCCTGCCAATTGCCCCCCAAGACAATTACCACCTGGACAATCACCCCCCAATGAAAATTGTCTGGGGAGGAATGGGTAGGGGGCAATTGTCCTGATACGCTTTCTTAGTCTACTGCGCATACAGCTAAAAGTTTGAATGACTCCATATCATTTCACACATGTTCCTCAACATTATGCCCAATTTTGAACCTTTTATCACTAAATGCACAATTCTTACGAAGATCTCAGTTTAGCCGCCTTACTACCCCCAGTTTTGATAATCTAGCTACACCACTGATACAAAGTGTGTAATGCAAAGTGACAAAAGCTGAATGTAAAATGCAAAGTGTCTAATGCAAAATGCATAATGCAAAGTGTAAATTGTTTGCTGTATTCCTGTGACATTTCATTGGATTTTGGAGTATACTTGTACATTTTGCATTTTTACACATCGACAATTATTGTACTTTGCAGCATTGACAAATGCATTTTGTAATTACGACATTGGTATATATCTTAATGCTGCAACACAATGAATAATTTTGTAAACGATATTCCTCCATTGTTCAGACTCAGATGGTTATGGCTTTTAGTTTATTTCTTCACTCACACACACACACCTGATTCCAATATTCCAGTCTCAGATATAAAATGAAAATGAATTGGCGTTTTACGTCCCACTTTTCTGCACCTATTGTGCGAATGAGAACGACCAAACACCATACAGCAGTGTGCAAGGAATGACACACATTCCTCCTCATTAAATTTTTATTGGGAGAGAATTTACTATATAATAGATATTTTCAATAATGTCATTCTTGTCTATAACTTCATTGTTTTATTATGTATTTTTATTATAAAGTTATCAATAGAATCTGAATTATGTAAACATCTATTTTCTTAAAATAATTTATTGTAAAGAATAAAATAGTTCCTTATATCGAGCATCACAAGTTACAAGTACATAAGAATAATCCAATTCAAAAACAGAACTAGAACCACACGTGGCACAGAGTGGGACTTTGCAAATGTGCAAATTTCTAAGGGGAATTTAGAAAACATCGGCCCTGAACGTAAATAACAATTGCCAAAGAAGTCGACAACTTTTAAAAATTTTATTTTTTGAAATGTTGTAAAACCGGAAGTAGTCACCAAACCTAACATTTGAACGTACCAGCTGAAAACCTTAATCAATAACCTTCAACCTACTGAAGGTCAAGGTCACTCAAGGTCAAATTCACCAGAAGCAAGTCTTTAAAATTTGGCAAGGCATACAGTATTAACACCGGAAGTTGACGCTAGACATCAAATATGAAAGTATAAATGAGCTGCCAAAATCAGCAAAGGTCAAGGTCAAAAACGAAAAAAAAATTTTTTTTAACCTTGTTCCCTTTTTTGAACTACAAAGCCAAAATCAATGAGCCTTTAACATTAGCTAAATAAAGCAATGTTGTAACTGTATGCAAGGTCATTTTTTGAAAAAAAATTCAACTTTACGTTTTTGTTGATAAATAAAATTTTGACAAAAACAAAATTTAACCCGGATGTGCAACGCCCAAGTCAATTGCATGTATTGGTTAACAAGATATACAATCATGTCAAAAAAGGTCAAAATCTATAACCGGAAATTTTGAAATTAATAAACCTTGTTCCCTTTTTTGAACTATACAGCCGAAATAGCTGAGATTTTGATATAAAAGAGTTAAAGTAATGAGTTTGAAGTGTGCAAAAGCATTTTTCAAAAAATTGTAGTCAATATGGATTTTTTCCAGACAACAAAATGTTAACAAAATAAAAATTCAACCCGGATGTGCCACGCCCATGTCAATTTTTTTTTGATGAATACATTTATATGGCGTATGTTCACTTATGTTCTAATTTTCAAGCCTTTAAACTTAATAGATCATAAACTATGCATATATTAAATTTTAAAAATTCGCAAATTGCCAAATATAAAAAATTCAAATTTTACATTACAATCAAGTGTGATATATCGTTAGAAAGAGCTCGTAAAGCACATTCGGAATCTGAAAAAATAACTTTTTAAGTTAAGTAGGTCACGTGCTAGAGCAGTCCAAAGTCGTCAATTTTGCTGTTTTCGGACAGCTATAAAACCGGAAGTTGATATCGGAGGTCAAATATTTAAGTATCATCTGGTAGCCAAGGTCGGTGACCTTTGACCTACTTAAGATCAAAGTCATCAAAGGTCAAGGTCACGAGATATGAGCCTTCAAAATTTGAAAAAATTCAACCGGAAATTGCTAAAAAGCAAATTTTCTCTAATTTTTATGTTCTTTCATTTGACATTCGTTTCATTTTGAAATTCGGTTCAGCCAAATTGGCTGAATAAAAATCAAAGTGTTTCAGGAAAATCGAAATGGCTGTCAAAGTTCTACTTTCGGGTTAAATTTTATTTTAAAATCGGCTGTAGAATTACTTTGGCTACCGTTAAACAAAATTTAGTTGAATTTTATAACTATCACCGGAAATTATTCAACCGGAAGTGAAAATCGATTTTCCTCTTTAACCGGAAGTGACGCAAAAATTTTGAATACGTCAAATTGTATACATTGGCAAAATGCATCTTTTATTAAATTTTCAGATTAATCTGAAAAAAACTGAAAAATACTCCAAAAACTTCAAAAATCGACCGAAAAATGTATGCTACAAATTTTCGAAAATTGAAATTTTTTAACTCCTATCACATCGGAATTTAGTCACAGATTCCAAAAATGAGAACCCGAGCAAAATCGGCCCAAAAATGTGGCTTCCAGGGTAAAAAAACCCGTTTTTGCACAGTTTGCAAAAATGTTCCAATTAATATTTAAAAAGTAGGTCGCCAAGATGCGACATCAGAGCATATTTCAGAAATGTTGCAGCTAGCACAGTTTAAGCTGTGTGCCCTGTGTAAAATACGCCAAAAAAAAAATTTCGAAAACAAACTGGGAAGTCCCACAATAAAACACAAATATTTAGAGAGCACTTGACACACAGCTGCCTAAGGCTACTCAACAAAATTTCTAAAGTTATCAATAGAACCTGAATCATGTAAAAATCTATTTTCTGAAAACTAATTTATTGATGGTTTCAAGCCAGTCATTTATTATATTTTATTGGACGTATTTAAAAAAGACTTGCTAGGTTTACAGTCTGATGTTTTTACAAGGGAATTTTATTTGTCTTGGCAGGGCAGGGCAGATGTACGGTGAGGCTCACAAACCTATTGAATTTTTCATATTATTTTTAAGCTAAATTCAAAGGAGCAAGTGGTAAGTTTCGAGAAAATATTCTTAAAAAAAACAAGCATTGGACGTATAAGTACAGTTTAAGACATTTATATTAATAGCTTTTGAACAATTTTTCATCTTAAGCCTTTGTCTGGCAGAGCAACATTTTTGTTGTTTTAGCCAACGTATTTTGTAAAGTCTTTTCTGATTGGCTGATTGGGGGGAATCCCAATGTTAATAACACCATTACCATTGGCTGTCTCTTAGCTAAACTCACTCAGAGTGTATTTTTAGCGTCAGAATGGAAAAGTACTAGCTTGAAATACAAGTTAAGGTTAGATCCGTGTTACGTCACAGGAAATGTAAACAATATGGCGTCTTCTGGTTTCTAAGCGATAATACAATTTTCATAATATATGTAATTTATTGATTTTAATGTTACACAATGTAATGTGATACAACAGGACTACATTAAGGTGTTTTACTTTAATTGGAAGATGAAATTCTTCAAAAGGAAAATTTTTGTATTAATATTTCTGTTTCTGGTCTGTATTGTGATAAATTTCTTATTTTATAATTTAACTCTGTTTAAAAAAATATCAAATCAGATATCTCAAGTTGTAGATCGTTCATCTGAAAGTATTGATATAGATTCAGGAAGGAACAAGACTTGGGTGGCTCTTTCATCTGAAAATATTAAGAAGGATTTAGGATTGAACAAGACTTTGGAGCCTCTTTCGTCTGAAATTATTAAGAAGGATTTAGGAAAGAACAAGACTTGGGTGGCTCTTTCTCTTTGTTGGTCAAAGAACACAAAAATTTATAAAAAAGGCAAGTATCCGTATGCATTGGCAGCAAAATACAGTAGCAGGTTATGGCACATGAAAACTTCCGTATCTGTTCTCGTGTATGTAGTCTATGATCCTGTAGATAAAAATAGCACTAAACTTAAAAGTTATGTGAAAGAACTAGAAGAAAGTAGCGCTAAGGTGATTTTGGTCCAAACACAGACTGGTATAGATTGTGTGACTCAGTCTCAATTACAGCGATTACTGGCCTTCAGTGAGGTTTTTATAAAGCCCACAGACATTATTGTAGCGACCGATGTAGATGCCTTCGCCATGAACGTGACTATATTAAAACCTCTAGATTATGATTATCGTGTGTGGATTTTTCAATATACTCGAACCGTAAATAGTAACTGGCCAACATTTCCTATAACGTTCATCGCCATGAGAGCCCGGGATTGGAAAAATATCAGCAATGCCGATAATCCGTTAGATTTGGTCAAAGCCAATTCTAAAGTGACTGGTTCGAGTCAATCGTGGCACTTTGATCAGATAATAATTACTACTCTTATTTTAAAAGCTAGACTGTGTTCTGTTCCAGTTAACAAAAAATTGTGGAAAACAGCTCATCTAGACCCTCATAAGTATGTATTTAATGATACAAATGTGTGTTTTCATGGTGGAAGTGAATATACAAACTGTGAATGGTGCCGGACTAAAGTGATGGGAGGATGCATGTGGTGGCATTTTTATTCATACGCCACAGAGAAAAACATGACGGATGCATTTTATCAAATTTCTTCACTTAGGAATAAAACAATATCTTTAAATGGTAAATAATTTGTTTTTAATAGCCAGGGTTCATACAGATCATCTGAGCAAATTTTCCCTGACATTTCCATGACTTTCAAAACAGTATTATGGTCATTTTCCAAGACCAATTTTTATAAAAAAAATCATGAACGGAAGGGTAAATTGTGACTATTCTGGATCATGATTTTTTTATTTGATATTGGAAAAATTGGAGAACGGTATGAAATATCATTTTTCCAGGTTATTTTGACAATTTTCCAGAATAATCATGATTTTCCCTGATATTCCATGTCTGGAAAACTTTTTTAAAATTCCCTGATTTTCCAGGTTTTCTATGACCTGTGCGAACCCTGAATAGCAGCATTTTATAAATAAAACAATATCTGTAAATGGTAAATAATTTGTTTTTAAAATCGCCATTTTATAAATAAAACAATATCTGTAAATGGTAAATAATTTGTTTTTAATAGCGCCATTTTATAAATAAAACAACATTATCTGTAAATGGTAAATAATTTGTTTTTAATAGCGCCATTTTATAAATAAAACAATATTATCTGTAAATGGTAAATAATTTGTTTTTAATAGCGCCATTTTATAAATAAAACAATATCTGTTAATGGTAAATAAATTGTTTTTAATAGCGCCATTTTATAAATAAAACAATATCTGTAAATGGTAAATAATTTGTTTTTAATAGCGCCATTTTATAAATAAAACAATATCTGTAAATGGTAAATAATTTGTTTTTAATAGCGCCATTTTATAAATAAAACAATATCTGTAAATGGTAAATAATTTGTTTTTAATAGCGCCATTTTATAAATAAAACAACTTTATCTGTAAATGGTAAATAATTTGTTTTTAATAGCGCCATTTTATAAATAAAACAATATCTGTAAATGGTAAATAATTTGTTTTTAATAGCACCTGTTTGTAAATAAAACAATATCATTAAATGGTAAATAATTTGTTTTTAATAGCGCCATTTTATAAATAAAACAATATCTGTAAATGGTAAATAATTTGTTTTTAATAGCGCCATTTTATAAATAAAACAACATTATCTGTAAATGGTAAATAATTTGTTTTTAATAGCGCCATTTTATAAATAAAACAATATCTGTAAATGGTAAATAAATTGTTTTTAATAGCGCCATTTTATAAATAAAACAATATCTGTAAATGGTAAATAAATTGTTTTTAATAGCGCCATTTTATAAATAAAACAATATCTGTAAATGGTAAATAAATTGTTTTTAATAGCGCCATTTTATAAATAAAACAATATCTGTAAATGGTAAATAAATTGTTTTTAATAGCGCCATTTTATAAATAAAACAATATCTGTAAATGGTAAATAATTTGTTTTTAATAGCGCCATTTTATAAATAAAACAATATCTGTAAATGGTAAATCATTTGTTTTTAATAGCGCCATTTTATAAATAAAACAATATCTGTAAATGGTAAATAATTTGTTTTTAATAGCGCCATTTTATAAATAAAACATTATCTGTAAATGGTAAATAATTTGTTTTTAATAGCGCCATTTTATAAATAAAACATTATCTGTAAATGGTAAATAATTTGTTTTTAATAGCGCCATTTTATAAATAAAACAATATCTGTAAATGGTAAATCATTTGTTTTTAATAGCGCCATTTTATAAATAAAACAACATTATCTGTAAATGGTAAATAATTTGTTTTTAATAGCGCCATTTTATAAATAAAACAATATCTGTAAATGGTAAATAATTTGTTTTTAATAGCGCCATTTTATGAATAAAACAACATTATCTGTAAATGGTAAATAATTTGTTTTTAATAGCGCCATTTTATAAATAAAACAATATCTGTAAATGGTAAATAATTTGTTTTTAATAGCGCCATTTTATAATTATAAAACAATATCTGTAAATGGTAAATAATTTGTTTTTAATAGCGCCATTTTATAATTATAAAACAATATCTGTAAATGGTAAATAATTTGTTTTTAATAGCGCCATTTTATAAATAAAACAATATCTGTAAATGGTAAATAATTTGTTTTTAATAGCGCCATTTTATAAATAAAACAATATCTGTAAATGGTAAATAATTTGTTTTTAATAGCGCCATTTTATAAATAAAACAAAATCTGTAAATGGTAAATAATTTGTTTTTAATAGCGCCATTTTATAAATAAAACAATATCTGTAAATGGTAAATAATTTGTTTTTAATAGCGCCATTTTATAAATAAAACAACAAAATCTCAACATTTATAGAACACTAACAGAATTACAGTCTTTTAAAACTTATACTTTTACTTTTAACAAGAAATTTTTGTTTTTGTGTTGTGCGCGTTCCATGATTTAAATTTTATTATTATTATTATTATATTATTAAAGGGATATGTTCATTTACTTTCCGAACAATAAAATGTTTGTCTTTCAACCTGGAATTTTTTATCCATTCCAATCCATAATAATGTTCATAACCAGTGGCGTTTTCTACAGTCTTGGCCTCAACCATTCCCCCACCCACTTTGAAATTTCGTATAATTTTACGTATGGATAGCTCCCCCTGACAATTATTTGGCCCCAACTCGGTCCCCCCACTTAAAGATTCCTAGAAACGCCACTGTTCACAACTCTCCCTCAAAATATAAAACTTCAAATCCCTGTGTAGCCCATGTTCCTTTAGCAACGGCTCTCATTTCATTTCATTACATTAATCCGTTGCTATCATGATAAGACTTTCTCGTCATTAATTTTGATTTGTCGAACGATTATTGTTCGACCAGTTATATTCCTTGTAACAAATTATTGCGGGAAAACTTTCGAATGACCAGACGTCAAATTTCTTGTAGCAAATTTACCTTGTGATAATCGAGTCTCAACGGTCAAAAATTGAATGTGACGTAGTGTTTATAAAACGAGGTTATTAGTTGTTAATGACGAGAAAACCTCGTCAATCCAGCAACGGTAGATAATGTCTAACGTTGCTGAAGGAACATGTGTGTAGCCATAATTATGAGCGTTTGAAGGTCAAAAATACGACTCATCGTTTAGTAAGACTATATGCTTTAAGAAGAGATATAATTGAAGGGATTATGCGATTTTTGTGTAGTTCTAGTACTTCTGGAGCCTATTAACATATAATAAAGGCTGAAATCAACACTCGAAAATACTGAACATTCCCCTTTAAGTGTGATTATAACTTTATTAAAGAAGTGTGTTATAATTCATAATATTTTCTTGTGTTTCGTTATATGTACTCCTCGTTCTATATATCGTTCAAATTTTATATATTATAATATGTTTTCATAATGACTATCTTTTTGCGTGGCAAATAGAATTTGTCACGCTTTGTTTTCGTAATGATTTTTTTTTTCAAAAATTCTTGTCATCATTTGTAGGGAAAACTTAAATGGTATAGAATTTCTGGTTTGATCAGTTAGTTTCACTTGAGGGAAATTTTGGCACAAATATAAAAAAAGCTAAATCTTTGCTAAACCAGAAGTTGGCTATTGCTTTATGTGCAAGAATTTTGCATCTAGTCTGTAGGGCTTATTTATAAACCTATTTACCTGAAATTTCCTTAAATATGTTTATTATTAAAAGAACTATTTGATGCATGTACACAAATTTAAATTTTTAAATATTTTTGTCAAAAAATTTTGAAACCAAAATTTTGACAAAAAGCTAAAAATAATCGGCTGCTAATTATCCCATCTGAAATTCATGGGACATAAACTGATTGTCCATACAAATAAAACAAGATAATTAAAACGAACTTAGAAGAAAGATCCGTCAAATATGATTCCATATGTGCGTTAAACGTATGCATTATCTTTCTTTTGACACACAGACTTCTAGACAGATGGATGCTTTATGTATAGATAGACATTTTAACGACAAACAAAAATCTATTTTCAAAATTTTGTTATCACTTCCGGTTTTGACGTCATTCCCTTTTTAACTTGAAATTCCAACTTCGGGAATTCTCAAGATATTTGAAAAATATTTTGACAATTTATTGTAAAAGGACCTAAATTGATAAAATCTGACCTGAATGTTTTAGATCTGAATGAGTGATATTTCTTTAAATAAAAATTCAGTAACAGGGTATTATCGGATTTGATAATTTTTTTAATATGAAATAATGACACTTAAAAAATATATAAATGTAATATATGACGCTACAAGTCAAAAAGAAGAAAAATCCATTATAAATATCTATTTTCAAAATTCATTAAAATATTTTTAATAATAGCTTTTTTATACGTTGTATACATGTAACCGTTGACCCGTTTAAAGTTTTCAAAAGAAATATAACAAGATTAGTCATACTAAAAATAAGAGCTGTTATTTAAACTGGTTGTGAGTGACTATCACTCTCGACAAAAAAAAACTAATAGCCATAACATTTTAATGTTCTTTTATGAAAAGAATAGTAGAATGAAATTAACAAAAAAATCCCATCAAAATCATTTGAAAAGAAGAGGTAAATAGAACTTGTCAGACAAGGTAACATACACCCACTGATAGTTGCTCATTCACATTTGGTTCCTGTTTTATAAGGAACTTGGAAGTAAACTTTATTGTATTGTATCATGTCCTGATTATTGAGGCATGTTCAAATTTCAAAAGATATAAATAAATTCAGTAAAAAATTAATAAATGTTTTTATTGTACAGTTACAATACTCTGTTTGTATAAATTTTTTAAATAATTTTTTTTGATACCACCTGTATTTCTTGTTGAAGCAGCAGGAGATAATCTATATCAATCTATATTTTACCTCACAATCTAAGTAAGCAAACGCCCTACTCCCCTACACCTGCTCCCGTTCCTCCATTTAATTTCACTATCACAATATTTCAAAACTTAACTTCTCACTTCTATAAATAATATTTCTTCCATAAATGTCTTTTCTAACAGAGCATGTCCCTTTCTTCATAATATTAAAAAAATCTACAGATGGATAGGCCTTGTTAAGGTTAGAACCTGGGTTTTCAACTGGTTTTCTCAGTGTCCCTGATTGCGCACTAGAAAATGACCATTTGAGTGTCTTCTTTTTAGTGGAATCATGTTTGTTATATTAGAACAATTTGTTTTTATCATTCTCTTCATTAATTCTTTCACTGAATAAACAGCAATATATTATCTTATGATCAGATTAATAATGTTCAATATTTCCACTTTTCATAAAGTATATTGGACGCTGGTAAAATCTGATTAAAATTAGATTACATTTCAGTTCGGTTATTTTGTTATTTTCGACTCATTGTAATCTAACAAGGTTTATAAGGCGAACGTACCTAACCTATACTGAAGAGTTTGATTTTGATTTCCATGCAAAACTTGTTTCAACAAGGACTGTTTAACATCTCTCTGCTGCACTGTTTGATGCTGGATGATACGGAGGGGTTATTTGTAAAAAGTATTTAAACTCATTACAAATAAAGTGTAACCAGTTGTTGGCATGAATATGTACAACAAGTGGTTGCCTTACAAGATACGCCCACTTCCCTGATAAAATTTTGGTATATCAAGAGCATTCTCCAAATGTTGACCAAGCAAAAATGGTGAGCACAGAACTTGAAGGTGATCAA